>OY292353.1:16428069-17028646 GCA_958496195.1 Timandra comae
AAAACGGACAATGTATGTATGTTTATCTTTTATATCCGTTCCGGGCTAGATGCCACATTTTTTACCGATCCTAACGTAATTTGGTACACTTATTTCTTGATTTAAAAGACTTTCGTCGAAGCTTTTTTCGATTAGAAAAACAAAAAAGGGAAAGAAAAAGTAACAATTAATTATTATAATACAGGTACTGGCCGATACTTACACAAAATTAAAAGAAAATGGAGTAGAAGGTGCTCAAAATCAGTTCGTACACAAATACATAATGAACCCAAAGAGTCTTACGATCGGTGAGTTGTACGGGGAAGTGAACCTACAGACGTTGGAATGGCATGACGGGATCCTGCCGCTTAGCTTGAGAACCGCTGTACAAGTAAGTACAAAGCTCTGGTTTCTTACGATAGCCGAGCTGTCATATAGCGGCATAAAAAGCATTGAATGACGTCACCAGAACGTTTTACATAAAGATGAGAGAGGAAGAGAGTCTAGTACGATCAATCACCGCGGTATTACAGCCGTTATATGAAGGCACAGCTATCATAGTAACCCAAGCATAAAACGTGTTACATATTTGCTTTTTAGAATAGTTTTCTTTAAAATATATATAATATAAACAAGTTATACAAGATAATATTATGTAAAAGATGTATCACTCCCTTGCATAATATATATTCTTGGCCGAACCAAGCTGACGCTGACGCGGCCTTGAACAGAAACAAACCCACTGACAAAATTTCTCTTATTGCTCTTAAATTACTCAGATCAAATCAAAATCAAATCAAAATCAAAAATATTTAAAAAGATACTTTACCGCCCGTAGTGCGCATTGTCCATTAATGGGTGTTTATTTATTAATCTTGCTCTTGAAAAATAACTGTATGTGTATAACTCCTATGTTGGCCTTCATCACTTGGTTGGCAATTACTTCTATATTATATCTACACTAATATTATAAAGAGGAAAGATTTGATTGTTTGTTTCTAATATGATTAATTCGGAGATAAAATTACTGATTTCTTAAGTAGATGTATAGGCCAATGATTATTATTTTTTCTAAATATTACTAGTGCGAAGAGCCAGACCACCAATGGTTGATATGCGACGGGCCGGTAGACGCAGTGTGGATCGAAAACATGAACACGGTACTTGACGACAACAAGATGTTGTGTCTCTCTAACTCCGAGAGGATTAAACTTACTCCGTATGTGCATATGGTGTTTGAGGTAAATATTTATCATGTTATTAAGGATTTTATTTTACAAATCTCGAACTTAGTTAGGGGTCAGTTAATACAATGAGATGATGTAATGAATGATTTATGTTAAGTATGTTATTTCTTAATAATACGTTGTTTGACCTTTGCCCAGCTGTGGGTGGGACAATATAGGTTAACAAAAAAAAATACGTTTTTACCTTCCCCGCTGTAAATCATTGGGAGAAGCCTATGTCAGTGGACAAGCATACGCTGAGATGATGATGTATACGTTTTTGCAATATTCATAAAAGAAAGATATTATACAGGGTGTCCCGTTAGTAGTGGACCAACGGGATGTGGAGGATAGGGGAGACCGTTACCTACCAGAATCACCAAAATTTATTGTCCTAGGCCTCATAGTTTTGAAGTTATAACGTTTTTTAGTAAGTAGGTGAAATTATCGTACTATGTGTACATTTTGCTTAATTCTACAAAATCTATTACTTATTTTGATGTTATTTTTATTCACGGGCGTTAAGAATACATAGGTTTTTCTAATTTTAATCATTTTTTAGTGTAGTTATCATTAACATTAAAATTAATCAACAAAACAAGTGCAATTGTTAAATTTCAAAATACTCTAAGTGGTATTTGAGCTAAGCTGGTGTAAAAAAAATGTATGGTAGCCGTGTGGAACATTATTTGAAAAACATCTACATATCATAAGGATTACAAAAACGTATAACACTGTGGTTTCAAATGAGTAGTTTTTTATTTTATCTAATATCAACGTAAAAGGGAACTTTTGAGAGAAAACAAAAATACATTGCTAATTATGGAAATTCGTTTATTACTCAATTTATTTTTACATTAAGGGTTCAAAATGCTTTTCTTTAGCTCTTGTGCATTAAAACATCTTCGTATAAAGTCTTTTTGTAAACTTTTTTGGGCTCTTTGATGTTTTTTTATCAATTCAGCAACATGATTGAAATTTTGTGATAACTCTCTTTTTATCAGAAATATTTGTCTCATTAACTGCTTCTTTGAGGAAACCCCATAGAAAATAATCCAAAGGATTCAAGTTGGGAGATCGTGGCCTATTTCATGGCCAATCGCTGGCCATGAAATAGTACCTTCGCGTCCAAACCATCGATTTGGGAACGTCTCATTCAAAAATTCAGTCACTTACCGTGAATAGTGGGCAGGTTCACCTTCGTACTGCAACCACATTCTCTCCCGCGCAGTTTCAGGCCTTATGCATAACCAACATCTTCGAATAAAGTTAAGAAGTACGCGAGAGTATGTGGTTCCGCGAAGTTTCAGGCCTTGTGCATAACCAACATCTTCGTTAAGTTAGGAAGCACGTACAAATGTTGCAGTACGAAGGTGAAACTGCCCACTATTCACGGTAAGTGACTGAATTTTTGAATGAGACGTTCCCAAATCGATGGTTTGGACGCGAAGATACTATTTCATGGCCAGCGATTGGCCATGAAATAGGCCACGATCTCCCGACTTGAATCTTTTGGATTATTTTCTATGGGGTTTCCTCAAAGAAGCAGTTAATGAGACAAATATTTCTGATAAAAAGAGAGTTATCACAAAATTTCAATCATGTTGCTGAATTGATAAAAAAAACATCAAAGAGCCCAAAAAAGTTTACAAAAAGACTTTATACGAAGATGTTTTAATGCACAAGAGCTAAAGAAAAGCATTTTGAACCCTAAATGTAAAAATAAATTGAGTAATAAACGAATTTCCATAATTAGCAATGAATTTTTGTTTTCTCTCAAAAGTTCCCTTGTACGTTGATATTAGTTAAAATAAAAAACTACTCATTTGAAACCACAGTGTTATACGTTTTTGTAATCCTTATGATATGTAGATGTTTCTAAAATAAAGTGCCACAAGGCTACCATACATTTTTTTTACACCAGCTCAGCTCAAATACCACTTAGAGTATTTTGAAATTTAACAATTGCACTTGTTTTGTTGATTAATTTTAATGTTAATGATAACTACACTAAAAAATGATTAAAATTAGAAAAACCTATGTATTCTTAACGCCCTTGAATAAAAATAACATCAAAATAAGTAATAGATTTTGTAGAATTAAGAAAAATGTGCACATAGTACGATAATTTCACCTACTTACTAAAAAACGTTATAACTTCAAAACTATGAGGCCTAGGACAATAAATTTTGGTGATTCTGGTAGGTAACGGTCTCCCCTATCCTCCACATCCCGTTGGTCCACTACTTACGGGACACCCTGTATATAAAGACTTTAAAAATCACGCCGAAGTATTAGTACTTTCTCCGCGTTCCATGAAAAGAATACTTTTCTTGCTACGAAACTAGTTAGCTACGAAGTGCTACGTAACCAGTTTCTTGTGTAAAATATAAAGATCTTCATATTTTTGTTACGTAATAATAGCTTCGTATGCTATCAAAGGCGTGTCTGAGAATTGATATGATATTACGACTAAATATTATATAGACTCCTCCCTCTGTATAATATACAGAAATAGCATAAAAGCTAACCGTTATTGACTGACTGATTAATCTATCATTGCAAAGCCATTGAACGGACTGCACTAAATTATGGCACGCAGGTAGTTATTATGACCTAGGCGTCTACTAATAAAAGCAAAAAACCGGTTAAAATATTATTTGTCTCCATAAAGGTAGCCGATCTAGCCCAAGCGTCGCCAGCCACAGTATCCCGCTGCGGCATGGTATACATTGACCCTAACGAGATGGGCTACCTACCCTACGTGCGCTCATGGTTGGAGGAAGGCGTTGAAAAGAATATATTCAACCAGGAGAACTCTGAGTTCTTGTACGAACTGTTTGAAATGCTCGAAGTCGGTGTGACGCATGTCAATACTAAATGTAGTGTTGGGATTTCTCAGGTGACTTTGGTTGTTTAAATGTAATTTATGGATGCTTCTTATTGGTGGGGCAGTGGTCAGACCGCGGGCGATGGACGAGTAGCGAGTACTCGCCAATTCGCTGAGCTACAAAAATTGCTCGCCGACTTGCTGAGCGAGTAATAATTAACTAGCCAACTAGCTGAGCGAGTATTCGCCGGCGGTGTGAACAGGCGAGTAACTACAAATAATATGTGCATCTCTTTCGTTCACACGGAATGTATGTTCACTGTCCTTTTCTTGGGCGAGAAAATCGCCGATAGTTCATCGCTCACTCGCCCGCGGTGGGACCACCGTATAGTTAATCCATGTTTTACACACAATTGGATATTTATTTATATTCGTAATTGTCTGTCCGCCTTATCAATGGCCTAGCTAGGAATACCTATGGCATTGTTAATCCACATTTTTCTGCCTGTCTATCTAATCTCTAATTACCGAATCGTTTTAACCAATAAAAATCGGGTACACATAAATTTTGTTGCTGTACGAAGTAATGAAAATAAAGGATATGAATAATACGTAATTAAACTAAAAAAGAAACGATTAAATATTCTAACGGTTCTTATTATTATATTAAGTTTCTTTACGTATTTAAACTAAATTAAATCCATTTATTGAAACACATACAGGTGGACATAAGCAAAGTATCAGCAATATGTTTCCTCTTGGGGGCCTTGTTAAGTGAGCCAGGAGAGAGATTCTCAGACAAATCTGCGGTTAAAACATATATAGCGCATTGCTTTATATTCTGCTACGTGTGGTGTATCGGGGGAAACATATTGGAAATGAATAGAAAGGCATATGAAGAGGTCATCAAACGACAGTTCGAGCTTTACGAGGAAGCTGAATAGTAAGTAATAGTGTAGCTTAAAGTGTTTATTGGACAAATATTTGTGTTAGATAGTACATACGGACACAAAAACTAAACTTAGTTGGGACACATAAATTAGAAAGATATTGTTTGGGGTCACCCTCAAGCAAAAATGACTAGGCAAATGAAATCCTTCACACATCAAAACTTAAATGTATTCTTAAAAGTTCTAGCCTATTGACTAATTAACTAACCATACATACAGTAACCACAAAATGAGTGAACCATCCAGTGCAGAAACTACAACACCACTCTGTAGCATTAGCTAATTTGTTACTACTACGAAACCAAGAACTACGTGTTTCGTAGCAGACTTCAACACTACTACGACGTAGTACCAACAAAACCTTAGTTTTAGAACGATTTAATTAAATTAAAATATGTTTAAACAGTTTCCCACAAGGATTCAATTTCTTCGATATGTTTATGGATACGAAACAGCGTAAATTAAAAGTTTGGGCTGAAATTATACCGGAGTTTGTCTACGACAGTAATAAGCCTTTCTTTGAGACGTTAGTGCCTACGATAGACACAGTGAGGTATGGATACCTGTTTGAGAAACTACTTGGAGCTGGGAAACCTGTTATGTTCACTGGAGGAACAGGTATTTTGTTAAAACTATGATTATTCGTAAATAAGTACTACTTTTCAGTTTCTAACTAGCACGGGAAGTAGTGTCAATAATTACGTCGAATGGTATTTATTGTAACACATTAATAAAAAAAATATTGATTCATTTAAAATAAGGATATAGATACATATATCTCATAGGTACAGTAATTTAAAATTAGATTAGATGTACTCGTATATCTATGACTATAATGTAACTATTATAATTGGTATGTCTGTCTGACTTGGACTTGTCCCGAACTACGTAACGGATTTTTAATACATATTTTTTTACTAATAAACAGAATGTTTAAAGGGTACTTATATTTTTTCACAAATTACTAATCACCTTAAATGGAAAATACCAATTTATAAAAAATATGTTCAGAATTTGACCCATAAAAAAGGAATTAACAGGATTAACGTAGCTGTACAATAAAAAATAGACGGAATATTTTGATTTTAGTAAAAAATATTGCTTCAATTTGTTAAATTCCTTTGAAAGTATTCAATACCTTCAAGGAAGCAATTCGTTTATTGAATAAATAAAATTTCATCCCAATTTCTCAGAAAGAACTTAACGATTCTGATCAATTAACATAAGCTTTTACCTTGTTCTATATTATATTCAAGTATCTTTCCAAAACACGATATTATTCACAAGGTTTTACTTTGTATATTACATGTTACTAGAGGCGCCCGGCGGTTTCAACCGCGTATTTCTCCCGTAAGAATGCAAGAATCAAATTATAATAAAATCCTCTTGAATCACTCTTATCTATTAAAAAACCGCTTCAAAATCCGTTGCGTAGTTTTAAAGATTTAAGCATACATAGGGACGGACAGACAGCGACAGCGACTTTGTTTTATACTAAGTAGTGAAGAAGTATTTTTCCTTAACGAAATATTACGCAAAACATCACCTATTTTCCAATAAGTAATACATAATGATATATTTTTATTATAGGTGTGGGTAAAACTTGCATCGCGGCTGAAATATTAAACCGTATGGCGGCGACGCGCTACTACATTCCCGTTATATTGAACTTTTCTGCTCAAACTAGCAGTACTAGGACTCAGGTATGACTTCTTATATCGTTACTTTAGAGATAAGTAGGTTCTTATGCTAATTGAACGACATCGATGGCAGAGTGGTCACCATGCCGTAAGGTTGCGGGTTCGATTCCCGTGCGGGGTGAATATTTGTGTGAACCACAAATGTTTGTCTCGGTCTGGGTGTATGTGTGAATGAGTGTATGCGTAGTTTCTGATACCCTAGATACAAGCTCCGAGCTTTGTTAGGGGTCAGTTACTATAATGAGATGATGTAGTGAATGCTTATGTTATGTTAATTCAATGCATAGAGCTTACCTTCAAAAAACGTTGGTGTGAGTATGAACATTGTATTTTCTGTTACATAACTAAAATACTACTCATTATTTCTAATGTTCGAATTTGTTTGAAAGACTCCACATGACAGGCGGTAAGAGTATGTTTTCGACTCACTTCCGCTCCATCTTCTCCCTGTGTGTATGCACTTGGGGCTCTTCTTTTTTCGAGCTATATAACATTTTGGGTTTTATGAAAAAGCCTTTGTAACGGCCACCAATCACTGATCTGACGGTGCCGGACGTCGCTTAATCGCACAGATCACACTCTATTGTGTCTCTGTCAGTGACTCGTTATTAGCACTGAACTATGAGCGTTTTAAAGCACTTAACACATTTTCCGTAAACTAATATTAGTCTAATATTTATAGGAAGTAATAGAATTGAGACTAGACAAGAGACCGCGTAAGGCTCTAGGCGCTCCGCTCGGTAAGAAAGTGATCATCTTCATCGATGACGTCAACATGCCTCGCTTGGACGTATATGGCGCTCAGCCCACTATCGAACTATTGAGGTAATTATTATACATTTTTTTAAACGATATACAATAGGTCTTACAAGTAGTAACTACTATTTATACTCGTAGTCTCTGGATTAAAAAGCCTATTTGCTATTTTCCGAATATGGTCTGTATTTGAGATGACTATCACACATTAACTTCTTAACGAGCTCAGTAAAAACGACTGAAGCAGTTTTGATGGGACTAACAGACATTTGTGTGCACTTTTGTAGGCCAAGTCCCACGACTGGGCTAACATGTATGAAGAAAGATCCCTTCCAGATAGCTCGACATTATTTCATTTTTAACATTTGGACTCTATTCCAGACAACTCCTAGATTTCGGTGGCCTCTACGACAGAGACAAACTATACTGGAAAGAGATACTAGACGTCGTACTGTCATGTGCTTGCGCTCCCCCAGGCGGAGGCAGAAATCCTTTAACGGGCCGATTTGTACGACATTTCGCCATGTTTTACATATCTGCACCAAATGCTGATGCTATGAAGACTATATTTAAGGTTTGTTGGTTTATTTTACTTTGAAACAACTTTATAAGAATTATATTGTACTAGCGGTGCCTCGAGGTTTTACCCGCGTAAATCTCCAATCCAGTGGAAACATACTACGTATAAACCTTTCTCTTGAATCACTCTATCTATTAAAGAAAACCGCATCATAATCCGTTGCGCAGTCTTAAAGATCTAAGCATACATAGGGACAGACAGCGACAGCGACTTTGTTTTATACTGTGTAGTGATGATGACTTTTTAAAAGATTATGAATTTAAGAAGGATTTTAAGTTATTTTGAATTTTGGAACAATAAATATTTTGTTATGGAATTGTGATGAATCTGTTATTTTTTAAAGTATTCAAATTATATGAACGAAAATTAGTAATGAAGTCTTACTTTTCTGATTCTTTACAAATGAAACTTCAGGCACGTATAAAACAATAATTAAAATCCCTTTGAGGAGTTTCAATGTAGTAGTATTCGAGTCAAACAAAGAAATGAAGCCTTTTATAATTACATTTCAATTATATTTTCGACACCAACAATTGAGCAATGTAAAGTAAAAAGAACCTTTACTAATTTCAATATTTTTCCATTCGTCTATTTTTACGTCTGGCAATAACATTTTATTTATTGATTTCTTTGATTTACACGAGCATTGAAGTAAAAGTACTTTACCGGATTTGTTACTGACGCTTCGGATTCTTAAATGTGAAAGAAAATTTAAACAACACAAAAGCCCGTCAAACTAGTCGTATTTCAACATTAAAAAAACAAGTTTTTAACAGCAACAGATGTACAGTCTCGGAATGAAAAGGTTCGTCAATTTTCAAATTGATTCGTATAATGTGTCGCGAAAACATATTACCTTTTGAAACTATGGTACAGAGAAGACTCGGGTTAGGGAAAATAATGTTCTACTGCTCGATAATAAAGTTCAAAATTATTCAGATCAGTGTTTTTTTGACAGGATAAATATCTTGTCAACAAGATTTTTGATAAACTAAAACTTTCTTGTTGGATCAACCTGCTATTATTATTTCTGTTAAAACTATTGTCAATCGGTCAATGTCATAATTGAATTATATTAAAGAGGTTTTAATATGCCGCGCGCACAAGGCAGTGTTTAAAAAAAGATAGAAAAATCAAGCAAAACCTTATTCGATAGCAAACGTCATTCTATTTATTTAAATGTTAGCATCACTATGTGTATGTTGGCATAATTGTGTCTTGCAATACTAGTGCAAGTCAAAACCGACTCGAAGGTGACGAACCTTTTCATTCCGTGACTGTATTTCAACATTAGGTAAACCTATATTTACCATTTATGTTCGATTCCCGTGCGGGGTGAATATTTGTGTGAACCACAAATGTTTCTCCCGGTCTGAGTGTGTGTGAATGAGCGTGTGCGTAGTTTCAGATACCCTAGATACAAGTTTCGAACCTAGTTATTGGTCAGTTACTATAATGAGATGATGTAGTGAATGTTTATGTTATGTTATGTTATACAGGCAATCCTAAAAGGTCACATGGAAGACTTCGTAACCGAAGTGTCAGTGCTAGGGGAGCCCATAGTGAACGCGGCGGTTGACGTGTACCTCAAGATATGTGCCGAGTTGTTACCGACGCCTGCCAAGTCGCACTATGTATTCAACTTGAGAGATCTCTCCAAGTCAATGCAGGGAGTCTTGCAAGCTGATGCGGCGTTCATGAGAGCGCCTCAGGCTATGCTCAGGTACGGATGAACCTCACTTAGGGCTAATTTGTCCATCGTCAGATAACTTTTATTAATTTTTACTAAGAATAAAATTGACGTTTGGCAGTTTTTTTTATGAAATATATCTGTCAAAATTTCAAAATTAATCCTCAAATAAAGTTATCTGGTGTTATCTTTATTTATTTATTAAGGCATCGCCAACAACATCCACAATTAAAAATTGCAACAAAAATGCAAGTCTTTCGCCATTATAAACTAAAAAAATATAGAATGATCTATATCATCTTCGTATAGCAACTGATGCTTAATTTGGTTATTTATTACTTGTGTATCTTAGATACTGAATTGGTTAATTACCTGTGACTAGGGTAATAGAAACTACGCATACATTACATATTATACAAATTCAAAGAGACAAGCAATTATTAAGTATACCTTACAAGGTAATCAACTGAGAGATATAATAATGTAAATGAACATATTACATACTGTCAAATATATTGTATTACTGTAAAATATAATATGTACATTCAGCATTAAATCTATGATTATACTGACATTCAACCAAAATCTTAGACATATGTATTCTTTCTAGACTATTCTACCACGAATGCCTTCGAGTGTTCCACGACCGTCTAATCAACATACAAGACAAGAGTTACTTCCTACACTTAATGAGTACCGTTTGCCAGAAGAACTTCCAAAACCCTATCCTTGATATTCCCGAAGACCCTATTATAGAACATCCACCTTTACTGCTATTCGGAGACTTTATGAACTCAGCTGTGCCGAAGGAGAATAGAATGTACCAGGAAATACCTGATATAAAGAAGCTTATGATTGTTCTGAAGGTTAGTGTTAGTTCGTAAAGTATAAAATATACAGGGTGTCCGGGCATCAATGTCGATTACTTTAGCGGGGTAAAATATGGTGTTTTTCATCGACAAATCACGATTCCGATTTTCTCTAGCCACCTCCATTACAAAATGCATTGCAGTCTATAATCATAATAAAATTATGAGATCGCATTGCAGTTCTAAGGTATATTTTTATTATTATATTTGGGTAAAGTTCTCTTATTGATTATCTTAGCATCAGTGAGAGACCTTTGCCTAGTGAGATCCATTATGAGAGTGTGCAATGATGGATATAGTAGTGCCTAATGCGTTTCCAAACTCGTCGTGAGTTTGATATCAACAAACATTTTACAAATTCATCATAAAATATTTACTAATTGCTTCCATGACTAAAAAATATAGTCAAAAGAACCTAGCTCGTATCAGAAATAGCTTTCTATTACTGAGAGTGTTTCACAATCGGATTACTAGTTCCAGGGCTTAGCGAAAAACTCTCAAACAAATAACAATATGTCTTTAGCTTAGTGCAGATTGCAACGTATTTTAAAAGCATTTGTCATTTCATGTATAAGTGACTAAGGGCTGATTTTTCCATCGCAGATGAACTTTATTCGAGGAATAATTTTGAAATTTTGACAGTTATTACATACAAAAACGGTCAAATGTCAATTTTATTCGTCGAATAAAAGTTATCTAGCGATGGGAAAATCAGCCCTTAATCGTGTATAAAACATTGATAATTAGTACCCTCATTTTGGATCAGCTTACTTACACTGACCATGTTCACTAGGGGACTGATCTCCCCTCAATGTACCGATCAAGTTACCGGTGTAATTAATACATCGCAAAATTATTAATACTTTTTATATGGAAAATGTTGTTATTACGATGCGATTTCGTAACTCCTATCTGTTCAAATAGCTGAACTTCAACACATTATAGTTTGTTCATAAAATATCCTACTCAAATTATGAACGCGAAAGTTTATTTGTGTAAATATTTGTTACTTTTCAAAGTAAAAAGTTCTGCACTAATTTAGTTGAATTTGGTACGATGTTTATTATGACTAGAAATGTTATATAGGCTACATTTTATCCCAAAATACATACGCATTTCGGATTAACACTGGTCAGCTCAGCAGTGAGCAATCGAATGAAGAAGTACTGAGGGACACAGCTAGCTTACAATACTCGAAATACGAAATAGCTAAAACAGCAGGTTACAGTTAGTCTCATTTCAATATACATACATAAACAGGAATACCTCGACGAATACAACTCGACAGCCCGAGCGGAGATGCACCTAGTACTGTTCCAAGATGCAGTGGAGCACGTAGCCCGTGTGGCGAGAGTGCTGCGAGCTGAGAGAGGACATTGTCTGATGGTCGGCCCGGGCGGGTCGGGGCGACGCAGTGTGGCTACGCTCGCGGGGCATGTTAATGAGTGCAAGTTAGTGTTACACGATCTTAGACTATGTTTGTATGTGTGGATGGATGATGCTTTTGTGAAATTTGTTGGTGAATTGAAATAATATTAAGCCAGATATTAGATATCTCGCATACCGGACCAATTAGCATATTTGATATAGAAGTTTCTCTCGACCCTTGTCTAAATATAGGATAGCAAAATTCCATCAGAATATCGAATTTCACAGATAATATCGTGAAGGATAGCTTAGTGATTTACTTAAATTCAAGTACTGTTAATTTTAATGGGAATTGTCAACGATCCTTACGGATAATTAGGCCAAATAAACAAAATACTCTAAAAGCTTTTAGTTGTTGTTGTTGTTTTGCTGCCCAATTATAAGACTTCTTTTCCCCTAAATAAAATAATAAAATTGTTTTTCCTAATTAATATACCCTGAGGGCGTTTGATTCATAGAATAACGAGAGCACAGAAGTGACGCTCATGTACCAACTTCGTTTATTTTATAGAGCCTACAACGAGAGGTTTACTATGACTATTGACTTCGGCTTATGAGGTGTAATGTAAAACATATAATTTATCGTATTGATGACTCGCTTTTTTTGGGTTAGTACTGAGAATCCGTTTCCCCCAATTCTATCCATTTGACCCTATCCTACCATATAAATTAAGATATTTGTCTTCATAAAGTAATTTACAAACTAACAAAAGAATCGTAATGTTTTTCTTTGCACACGAGCCAAAATGTCGTTAAAATATCATCAAGTTGTTCGTAGTATGAAGCTGCACTTCTGTTCTCAGTGTTTTGTGTTTGATAGTACACTACAATAACAATGTATTTTTTCTATGAAACTCTATATCAAACGATTATTGATTTTGCGTGGGCATGTGTGGGCACTAGTCGTCTGGTACATATCATATTCACATAAAAATAACATGGATAGAAATAATATTTATAAATATAGTTATAAATATAATTATTTTGTATTGCACGGAGCACAATACGTTAGGTAAAATTTCATCATTTTTAAGCACATAGCACAAGACTTTTCATTATAATTGAATCATTTATTGAAAGTTATGTGTTATACGGTTGCAGACCAAGAGCTTAGTTACTTACGTTAACTTAGTTCGCGTAGCCGAGTCAGTTTTCCTCAGTGTGCGCATAGTTTGTCCTTGAAATCAGCTCGAACTGTATGCTTTCAAATTAGTCTGCCACACATTACCAGAAACGTATTATTAAATGTGGCTTCTGTAGGCAGTTCAAACTATTGGCGCCCTTGTAGCTGACCTTTTTTCAATAATACGCATTTGCATATTATACATATTATTAAATAAAATATTTTTTATAGTTATCATGGTTATTAGCACTCAAATTATTATGATCAACGGGATATTTACCATGTATATTATTTATTTCGTGTTTCCGATATTTCGACGATGTTGCAAGCGCCATGATCACGGATGAACGGTCAATTCATCCGTGATTAAATAAATAAAATGGGTAAAAATCCCTTGAATCATAATAATTTAGGTAATAAAATAATGTTTATTCAGATGTATGGGTATGGAACTGAAACGCAACTACGATACTCCCGAGTTCCACGATGACTTGCGTAAGATGTACATGAGGGCAGGCGCCAGTAACGAGGACACAGTGTTCCTGTTTACGGACACACAGATCACTAAGGAGGGGTTCCTTGAAGATATCAATAATATGTTGAACTCTGGTAACTTTGAGTAATCTTGTAGATCTAGTCTTAGGCTAGCCTCTTAAAATATAAAAAAATGACTTCCCTACTTTACGAATATTGGAATAAAATATATATTCTTTGAACATGCTTTGAGCACTTCATGGGTGATTTAGCTGCCAATTAGTTAAATAAACTAGAACGTTACCCAAGGCTTTGTCTGCTCTAATTTGGCTATTATCAAAGTCACTCCCCGAGTAATGTAGCTATCTAGCAATGACCATCTTTGTGTACTGCTTAGAAAAAATAAAATATTTATTAATATGGATTTGAAGACTAGACTAAACACATCATTATAATCTGACAGGTGAGGTCCCCAATCTATTCGAAGGCGACACATACGAGCAAGTCCAAACAGCTTGTAGAGGAGACGCTGGTAAAAGTGGTATTAACCCGGCGAACAGAGACGCAGTATATTACTTCTTCATCAATAGAGTTAGAGGGAAACTGCATCTGTGTATATGTATGAGCCCTGTTGGTGAGGCGTTCAGGTAGGTGATAAATGATGATACTGACTTTATTCATTGAATTTATTTTAGGTGTATCTTTCTTCTTACAAGGACGATTTTATAAATATGTCCAAGGATATAGTATTAATAGAAATTTCATCTTATTTCGTATCTTTATCACATGCCTAATCGGTCGTATCGTTAATTCTTAAATAGTATTCTATTACACGTTTTACCTATTGTAACTTTTTTGTCAATATACAGGGTGGCTCAAATAAATCGATCAGTGAGGGTTAAAACTATACAATTTTTCCTTAGGAACAATACCTTGTTTTTCATATCATTTCATTTAGAATGTTTCCAAAATTGTAACCATATTTTTTTATATACAACATTGATAAGTAACTTTTTTAACGTTTAAATGTTGCATTTAGTATTTTCAAGTGGTGAATTTGTGTTAAAATTGGCTCTGTGGCCGTTTTTGGGTCTTCTATTATGTTGTAACTAGATTTATATTTTTCATCCTTAAGTTTCTTCATCCTTCTCCATCCGTAGCCCCACAATAAATAAACAAGCACCTCGCGGGGCATTTAATCGGGCTTTATGTACCAATTCATTTTGGTCGGAAACTATCATTTAAAAACAATGCATTTTATTTATTTTAGCTATAATATTTCTTAGTAACATTTACTGCTTCAGACATACACAATTAATTTCTAGATGGAAATAAATTACCTACGTTTTTAGGCCACCCTGTATATCGCCCGAAGGCTGTCCTAGGGTTCGTAGCAACACCATCCCTTCATACCCATCCTCATAGCAACGCGAGAAATGATATCAACTATTGTGATAATAATAGTTACCTATTTTTTCTTAATTTCATCTTAGGTGTTTAGAATAAACTTGCTGTGTAAAAACTTGCATATTTAGCCGGGGCACGATTAGCGTCCCAGCTTAGCGCAAACTACTACGAGAAATATTACAATATATTACATTGGTGCTAATCAAATCAAGTCAATAAAAAAATAATTGATTAGATGATGGACTAGCATAAAATCCTACACTACGAGAATGACTGAGTTTAGGATTTCCGTTGGTCCATTATCCTATTATGTATTACTATAAGCGTGAGAGTCTGTTCGCAAATATTTTTTGTCTTTCATAAGAACTACCACGAGCTTTAATACAGATGTCCCTATAACCAGGTTCCCATAACAATCGTATACTTTTTATCTCAATATTGACTCGGATTTAGTATTTAGTTAGATAAAATCACAGAATTGTTCCGGGGTTTCTTATTTTTTTTAATTTCCTACCTATGAAGTAGGTAGGCATATTGTATTAAGTAAATCTTAATAACACTTATAACATCTTTGTACTAAGTTATTATCATGATAGTAACTTTTTATTTATATTAACGTTCACAGACGTCGTTGCCGTATGTTCCCGTCTCTAGTAAACTGTTGTACCATCGACTGGTTCACCAAGTGGCCCCCCGAGGCGTTAAACTCGGTGGCACAGCAATGTCTATCGCCGATGGGCAACACGGAAATCATTGACAAAATATCCAAATTGTGCGTCATTATGCATGAGGTGTGTACCCAACTGTTTATGTAGTTCGTAATTCATTATAGAGCTATGGATAGTAGGTATTATTTATTGATTTAGAGATTAATAAACAATATTTGGTCTTAAGCTAAAAAAACTAAATGATCCTCAAGTTTTTTTATGTAGAATTTGTTACCAAGCGTATTAAGTTAAAAAATAAAAATTAACTGTATTATTTTTTTCTTAAATCAACTTCGGAACGCCTTTGTATAATTTCCACTGTTCCTTATTTTCCAGGATTTGCTAATTTGTTTAATGATTTAATTTTTTTACACACGGTAAATAATTTACGTACTCAGAGTCCATTACAATCTAACAAGTTGTCGATCTGATACTTCAAACAATGTAGTATGAAAAAATATGCTACGCTATTACCAGCAACAAAATTCGAACCTTGTTGCTAAGAGCCGCGTAGTCTGGTGTTCACAATCCCGGACTGCGAAGCAGGGACCGCGGGAACGAATCTCACTGAGAGTTGGTATTTGTGAGATTCACAAATATTTAGAATGGGGTTCGTTCTAATACCCTTACTTCGGTAAATCTAAATTACCCAAAAATTTAGTAAAAATAAAAATTCTCTTCCTAGGATGTAGACCTAATGACAGATCGTCTATACAATGAAATGAGAAGATACTTCTACACAACTCCTAGCAGTTACCTAGACCTGCTAAAGTTATACCTGGACCTATTAGATAAGAAACAACAACAGATAATACGCGGAAGAGACAGAATCTCTTGTGGATTACATGTAAGTTTGAAATTGTAATATATTGCAATCGTCGTATTATCTAATCAAAAAGTTTCCCTTCTTATTACATAACCGTGGACGACATCCAAATATCAGAATCATAACAGAGGTCAAAGGGGCGATCTATTTATAATAGCTTTATGAGCGATCGCGAAATGTTATCCGAGTGGCCGGGGGTAATAAATCAATAGTACGGTATGCGTCTCTACCCCACGACGGGCATGCGCAGTAGGCACCGCCCGGGCACCGGTGGCTTTGTTAGCAACGCTCGCACGTGGCTTAAAATATAACAAAAACATTCTAGAAGGATTCGTGGAAATTTCCCAAGGATTTTTCTTCAAAGTATCGAAAGTAGCTTTTCTTGGATGTTGAAACGAACAAAGGCATTGTTACGTTGTATGTTGACAGGATAGATAAGTTAATTTTAATGTTTGCAGGATAATGGGTGTTGATTACAATGTATGATGTTTTAGAAACAGATTCTTTTGTTGTTATCAAAAATTAATTGGGAAAATTTTACGTGGGAGTAAAATTTTCATTAAACCATTTTATTGCTACTTGAGAATGATTTATAACTATACCTCTTCACTCTACTACATCAGATAAAAGGGAATAAATCAAAGGGGCCTGCACTGAAATTTTACATACGAGATACCTTTGTTATAAGTTTATCCTTGTTTCGCGTCGCGTTGCTAAGGAGCTAACAGGTGGCTGTGGTTTCTTTGTGGAGTTAAGGCGCAAACCCACCGAAGTACACGCACACGCTGCGCACGTGTACTGAGCTTCTCTTTCTATGAAAATGTATATACATATAGGTAAAACCCAACGAAGTACACGCTACGGCTACGTTTGAAAATGACGTCATTGATACCTTCGTGGCTGACTCGGCAATAGCTCAACGTTGCCCCCGTGGGTTAACACACGAATATGTACAGTTATGGTAAGAAAAGGTTCGTCACCTTGATCTATTTTCGTTTGCTCAATATGAGTGTTAATCTGCTAAACATTGCAGTCGACTGTAATAATAATGTCAATCGACAACCTCAGCCTACAATTTTCGGGTTTTCCTCGATTTATTCTGGATCCCACCATCAGATCCTGATTTTCCCGACATGAGACCACCTTGTGAATGTCCGTTATCTAACAAAACAAGAATTTAAAAATGCTCCATTCATGATATTGATAACACATAAATCAAGTAACAAACACACAAAAAAAAGAATCAAAAATTATACAAGTCAAATAAAGAACCTCCTCCTATTTTTTGGATGTCGATTAAAGAGGCAATTAAAATTTCTTTGCTAAAAAGAACTTTAATGTCATAGTGCTTATAGGCCACGAAGGTACGTGTCCATCTCCATGGCACAAAAAATATATATAGGAACAAAGAAGCAGCTTGGGGGGACCAAGGCATGAATCAAATGCACTACTACTACTATTTTTTATATTATCATAAAAAAACAAATATTCAATTATATTACGTAGCATCTAAAAAGGTCATAGTTTATCTTGTTTTCAATAGAACAATTTTGCACGTTCTTAGGAAGCTGTCTATCTGTTCGTTGACAACACACCCAGCTGAGCTGCGTGGCCGTAGACTGTGGGCGCAGCGTGCGTTGCGGTGGGTTCGCGGCTTTAGAGCCACATGTTGCTTCGTATTACGAAGTTCCCACGAGTTTGTATTTGTAACACACCCATTGTGTTCGAGACTTGAACTTTTAAGTAGGTTTTAGAGGACGCTTCTACATTTCTTGTAAACATTTTTCTTTATTTTTTTGTGTGCGTAATTTTGAATACCCTATATAAAAGTTTGGAACTTACTTAGGGGTGAGTTACTATTGGGATGATGTATTGAATGAGTATATTATTTTATCATTTTAAATAAAATTCTCTTTATTTATTACGCTTAAGAATATTCATTCTACCATAGCCGAGCACATCACAAGTATTTCGTCATTGACGGACGCGTCATGAAGGGACGATATGATAATATAATATTCATTTTTATTCCGTATATAGGTATATAACAGTAACGTAAGATATGTAAACATCTTGGACATTTTATGTACTCGAATGTAGATTAAAATGTCTCGGTATTACAGTAAACCATTTTTATCAAAAATAAAAAATGCTCGCCAGTCATAGGCCACTCGAAAGCAAAAAGGCAAACATTCGGCGACTGACCCGTCCAACAGTTTTGTTCAACGCGTTGGACTACGGGGAAGAAATTTTACCCGTGGTACAACCAGTTGGACTACGGGGAAATTAATTTACCCGTAGTCCAACTGGTTGGACTAAGGGGAATATTACGTTTACCAGTAGTCCAACACGAGAAAGTATTTTACTCATGATACACAACTTTCTTTATAATTTAAAGACGTTTTTTACATTTACTACCTTCTTCCTGAATTACACCCACGAAAATCCGGTGCGGGTTGTCAGTACGTAATATAATCCATGATTTAAATACATCATTCACTGGAATATAATCAATACTGTAGTATGTAATATAATATGGTTCTATAGATACATTCACCATACACTGCTTCATTATTCTGTAGAAATAATTATTATATAAATTTTGAAACAAAAGAGGATATCAGTTTCATTATTTCGAACATGAAATTAATAATTATAATAAAATAACATCTTCGCTCATTTTATAATTGGCCAGGCACGCACCACAGTTTTCTCATGTTACCGTAACTACGGCGACGATACGTAATTTTTAAAATAGATTCAATACATCCTTCGTTTTGCCTTAAAAATTCAAAATTACACAGTCAACGTAACATTGTATTTGTTTTATGAAACATTCAGTAGATTTTAAAGAAAATAAAACAACAATATCTATAAATTATAGATATTGTTGTTTCAGGGCCGGTCCTTAGGCGAGCGGTGCGACCGCACCGGGCGCCTTTAAGGGGGGGGCAAAATTAACCAAAACGTGAAACAAGACGAAAGAAAGATTTTTATTTAGATCTGGACTTGGAGTATAGACAATAATCCAAGTCCAGATCTAAATTAAAATGTCTCCCCATTATAACAAAATTTGATTCCTCTTAGAAACTATACGAGACTTACGAAGTGGTAGGTGTGATGGAGCAACAAGTAAGAGATATGGAACCGGTCCTCGCTAAGAAGGCAGAGGAAGGCGTAGCGCTAGTGAACCGGCTCAAAGTAGAGCAGAAAGCGGCCGATGAAGTCAAACAGGCGGTCATGAAGGATGAGGCTGCTGCTAAGGTTACATTCAGGATTTACTACTATACAGTACATAATATATGCCTTTTTAGGGTTCCGTAGCCAAAGGGTAAAAACGGGACCCTTTTACTCTGACTTCGCTGTCCGTCCGTCCGTCCGTCCGACTTGTCACCAGGTATCTCAAGAACGGTGATAGGTAGACAGTTGAAATTTTCACAGAAGATGTATTTCTAATGCATGTTGTGGTTAACCTGTAATTGTGAATACAGTCAACCTCAAAGAGTCCATTAACATTGCTCAATTATCATGTGTTGCTGTATTTATGTTGGTAACCCTTTAATAAATAAATAAATAAACTAAATAAAATACAACATTAAATTCCTTCTATAGATTAAAGCAGAGGAAGTGAAAGAGATAGCGGACGAAGCGAAGGCCGATCTAGCCCTCGCTATGCCCGCCATGGAGGCCGCACAGAACGCGCTCAAAGCGCTTAATAAAGCAGACATCAACGAATTGAAAGCCTTCCAGAAACCGCCAGCGCTTGTGCGGTTCGTCATGGAACCTATTTGCATATTATTTGGAAGCAAGTTAGTATCAGAAGAATTTTAATATATTCCTATTTAATAAATATTGATGTATGTATAGGGGCATTATTATATCAACTTTACAATTGAATTAAAATATTAATTTAAATAAGATGACATGTGCCAAGCTTGATGCCCCGGGTTAAATTCCTAAGTCGAGCGTTGCAAGTTAGCTGTTTTCCAAACATCTCGTGAATTTGAGATACCAACACGCTTGGGCAGGCGTGATGACGCTTATTCCGTCTCACTATACTTATTATATCAATACACTTCTAAGTCTTTGAAATATAGTAAAAAAAATGTTCATCCCAGTTACAAATACCAAGACATTTTCAGGCCCGACTGGGATTCAACGAAGAAGTTACTAGCAGACGTCAACTTCATTGGCAAACTAGAGGAGTACGATAAGGATCACATACCTGATCAAACGCTTAAGAAAATCAAAGTCTATCTCACGCACAAAGATTTCAATCCTGATACCGTCGTGAAAGTGTCCAAGGTTTATTAATATTGATTTTAAGAATAACTTTAAAGTTTCTTTACTTGTCACGTAAGAACTGATTGATTTGAGATTTAATGTAAATGATTTGGAAGAAGAGTGATTTTAATAAACAAGTAATAATTGTGTCTAATTGAGTTATGTCTACAAATTGAAACACATAATTCAATTATCACTAAATTATCTTCTAAAGCCAAAATAATAGCACGGCTAAGTTTTGGAAAAGATTTGGTTCTCAATTGATTTGATAATTTCCAGGTGTGTCGTTCTATGGTGCTTTGGGTACAAGCTATTGATATGTACGCTAAAGTGTTCAGAGTTGTCGAGCCCAAGATTATTGCGTAAGAACATTAGATACCTATTGTACATTAGTTTTTCAATGTAGTATATTATGCTGACCGAAATATTTTTCTTCATTTTTCCTCTAGACACAAAGAAGCAGCAGTCATATTGAAAAGTGTAATGGCTGTGCTGAGGGCAAAGCAGAAGGAAGTGGAAGCCATTGAAGCACAACTTGCGAAGATGTTGGACGAGTTGAGGGTAAGTAGAGAGCTTGGTAATTGGAACAATTTGATACTCAGTATACAAAAGACCTTGAGAATGAGACTTTGATAGCAGTTTGAAAGGTAGTTAGATCAGGACTGGCTCATATGAAAGGAATTGAAGGTTAAAATATGTGATTTTTGCAGTGGAACACTGAGTATTTGTGTGTTCGTAAGTGGGCAGTTTTTCGAAATCGGACCTCAATTCAGGTCTTTTGTGCGTGCTTCCATATTTTTGGCTTAATTCATTATTATGATTATATAATGTGTAATGCTATCAATCAACAAAAATATATTACAAAAGAGAAAATGTTCAATGTATTATGCTGTTGATGTATTTTCTAAATAAAATACTAAAGTTTTTTTATCATTTTTTTTTTCTCCACCTTATACTTATTTACCCACCCAAGGTAGTAGAAGAGGAGCGTGTAAAGCTGCAGGCAGACGTAGACCTGGCCGCAGCGCGACTGTCTCGCGCCGGTAAACTGACGCAGGCGCTGGCCGACGAGCAAACACGATGGGAAGACAGTGTCAAGGTACAGTTACTATGACATGCTTCACAATATTGCATCGGGGGAAGGCATCGGCGATAGTGGGATTATATTTAGAGCGGCGCACTTAATTACATATTTAACAGATTGTATTCCAGTTTCCCTGTATTCCAAGTAATTTCAAGAGGATGCAGTACACCCCCTCACACTTTACTACCAGCGCTCATGGGAGAAGCATTTGATATTCATAACGATTAAAGAGCTTGGATACAGATTTAAAAACTGGCTTTTTGTTTCGCACATTACTAGAAATCTTTGTTAACCTCTCTAACTAAGCGTCTGTAAGATTCAGCATTAATTACTTATTTAACTAGAAAACTAGTAAACTTCTTGTACAAGTGAATTTTTTCTCAAGTTAGAACTCATGATTTAAAGTTGTGAGTTTATATGGTATACCGTCGGAATCATTTTTGCTATATATATAAAACAACGGGATGTTCGTACATCCGGTTGTTTTATATATATAATGTCGTACGTTTCGTTTAATAATAAAATCATTTTTACTGTATAATTTACTTTGAACAGAACGCCACGTACCAGTTGTACTGTACGACCGGCGATATCATAGTGGCGTCGGGATGCATCGCGTACTTCGGCGCGTTCCCCTCGCACTACCGCCGGGAGCTAGAGCTCAAGTGGATTGCGCAGTGTTCCGACCTAGAGATACCTTCCTCTGATACTTTTGAGTGAGTATTTGATAAAATATCGTGGAAAAACTCCCCTTTTTGGAAGTTATTACTGACACAGCCAGAATAAGGTTTCACTTAGGATTTGATAATGCATATAAGTATAGGCCTATGTTGAACAGTTGACAAGTATATGCTGATGATGATGAATGCATATTATATGGGATTCTAAAGGTATTGTTTCCAAATAGGTTCCGATTTTCAATAACAACCCAAACCACTTTATAAAATCAAGCAAACTAACAAATAGGTACTGGTAGTTACAATTCTAAAATATTAACATCTGAAAGGTTTGAAATACTTATAAAACTTTGTGGAGATGAATGGATCTACTCTAATTTAGATTAAAGTTACAAATGATCCTTTCAAAACACGTTGTTTTCAAACAGTTTGATAACCATAATGGCGGATTCGTACACGGTGAGAACATGGAACTCACAGGGTCTGCCTCGAGATGCGATCTCGACTGAGAACGGTATACTGGTGACCAGAGCCGGGAGGTGGCCTCTCACGATAGATCCTCAGGAACAGGTATGAAAACTTGACATATAGTGGAAATATCAGAAAAAGAAGAGTCATTTAAGCTATTTAGTTAATAATATTGTAATTAACTACTCAAAAAAAAGTGTACTCAAAAACGACTTCGGAATAAATATATTTTAAATCAAGTTTTTTTTTCTGCATGTATCAGATTTCTTTTAGTGTTATATTTCGTTGAATTTCGAACCCTGGTTTATTTTCTTCCAGTCTACATTTATATATTAGTGACTAGTCAGTCCAGGTTAGCCCTATGGGCTGATGATGATGATGATGATTTTGACTTTAATATTTGGAATTGAACTAACGGAGATAAATCTAATATAAGAAAAATCAACAATACACTAGAACCTTCATTAAGAATTAAATAATTTACGATCAATAATACAGGCAAACAGATGGGTAAAGAACATGGAACGCGAGAACGGTCTTCAAATAACGAAGATGAATGACCCCGGTTTCTTGCGAGTCATGGAGAACTGTATCCGCTTGGGGTGGCCCATGCTTATAGAGGATCTCGGGGAGACTTTAGAGGCGACGCTGTCCCCTGTACTGCTGAAACAGACGTTCTTACAGGTAAGGTTCGGTTTTAAAGAAATTTTTACTTGATTTTTGGGGTAATGGAAATAACATTTTAGCTGTCATTGTATGGACGTTGATATCAAAGAAGGTTTACAGTTTGGGAGCATGGTTAATTCTCTGCTCTCTGAACAACTATAGAAAATCCTCAAGGCTAGAAAGACTCGACGTGCTGTATGTGCAATACATGCAATGCACGTGCCTGTTTAGCCTGAGATTCCAACTTAAATACCTGGATGTTTTCTAATCACTACATAGTATAAAACAAAGTCGCTTTCTCTGTCCCTATGTATGCGATTATATTAGATCTTCAAAACTACGCAACGGATTTTGATGCCGTTTGTTTTAATAGAATTTTATCCCCATATTCTTACGGAAACGGGCACTAGTTATAAAATAAAATATTTTTTCTGACATGGTTTGGGATAGATCACTAACACACATTAGGCAAGCGTGATACTTAAACCCATTCCTCTTTACTTAAGTAAATCATCAGACAAAGACTCTTTTGGCCCTTTTGCGATCTGATGAATGAGAGAGAGGCTTTTACCGTTTTTGGGAGCTTACGGGCCAATACTTTTGTAATTTGAAAATAACGCGTCGTAGGCAGTAGAATGTCGAATATAACGCTCGCGTATTGATCCCTATAGGCCGGCCGTCTCCTAATCCATTTGGGCGACAGTGACATCGAATACGACACCAACTTCCGCCTGTACCTGACCACCAAGTTAGCCAACCCTCACTACCTGCCCGAGATTTGTATCCAGGTGACGCTCGTCAACTTTACTGTCACACTCTCCGGCCTCGAGGACCAGCTGTTGGCGTAAGATGTTTATTATAATATTCACTGTACTCATAATTTTGACGACCTCGATGGCAGAGTAGTCACCATGTCGGACTGCCATCCGTAAGATTGCGGGTTCGATTACCGTGCAGGTTGAATATTTGTGAACCACAAATGTTTGTCTCGGTCTGGGTGTGTGTGTGAATAAGTGTGAACGTAGTTTCTGTAGATACAAGTTACGAACTTAGTTAGAGGTCAGTTACTTTATTGAGATTATGTAGTGCGATAATAAAACTATCGCATAAGATATAATATTTTCTCAAAATGAACTTTCGATTCTTGGCTAGGGGTACTGTTTTTTAAATCTCTTTGTTGTGTTAATTATTAACGTAAAGACAAGGTACTTTTTTCCAAAATTTGGAGCCGTACGATGCCGGAGGCATTCCGCCAATTTCGAGATAAAAATAACTGTATATTTGCTACCTTTTGTTTTCACAAGTGGCCTGTTCAAGCCTTTAAGCCGAGTTATTATCGCCGAAGCAATATTATATCAATGACTACTTAAGTTATTTTTGGACATTCTGTTAAAAAGCTTTTTATTAATTTGTGATGGCTTTGTATATTTAAATTATAATTTTATAAAAGGCAACAGTTACTGACTGACTGATCTATCAACACACAACACTGAACATAGGTCTCTCATAGGTAAACGTGCTCCACCTTAGACCACATCATCACTAGCCATCAGGTGTGATCGTGGTCAAACGCTTGCCTATCCGCCATAAAAAAAAACAATTGCGATAAAAATGACATAAGCATAAATTTAAATCCGTTTTTTTTTCTAAGGAACTGTGCACCAAAGAACACTTATCAATAATAATAAATACTTCCAATTTGCAATACTCACATATTTCTTATGAATAATAATAAATACTTACAAATACCAACTAATATATTTCCTTTCACGAAACAGCGACGTAGTTAGACTAGAAAGGCCTGACTTGGAGATTCTACGTACCGAGTTGATAGTAAGAATTAACACTGACAAAGCAACACTGCTTGAAATAGAAGATAAGATATTGAGACTCTTGTACGCTTCCACGGGGAACATTCTGGATGACGAGGAACTCATTGAGACGCTCAATGAGAGTAAGGTAACTATTGAACATTACTTTGGGTATAATAATGTATATGACGACCAGAATGATCACCATCTGTAGGTCGTGCCCGGTGAATCACACATGGTTGTGTGTGTGCGTAGTTTCTGATACCGTAGATACAAGTGACAAACTTAGGGGTCAGTTATATGAGGTGCTGAAGTAAAAAAAAATGTTATGTAGTACTAAATTCTTTATTCTTTCCACCATTAAAATACATGTATTATCATGATAATAGGAAACCTCTGAAATAATAAACGCCCGTCTAGAAGAGACTGAAGCGACTGAGATCAGTATATCGGCCGCTAGAGAGAAGTACCGCACGGTCGCCACGCGCGGCGCAGTGCTGTACTTCGCAGTAGCACAACTGGCAGATATCGATCCTATGTACCAATTCTCCTTGAAGTACTTCAATCAGGTCAGTCTGTTGTTACACGTGTGTATTTATATATCATATCAATTATACAGGAACCTTATACTAGACTATTATACTAGCTGATCCGCTGATAAGTTTCTTAAATGTTCTCAATTTGCTCATCTCTCCAAAAATTTTCTCGACAACAACCGTGGACACCAGACACCACACCCGTCTAGTCGGATCCTCCCTTTCCAATGGGGATGAGAAACTTTACACCCTGTCACTCCACCATCACCAAACTAAGCAGTACTTCGGGGTCACCAGTTCCAATCCGCCAAGCTTTTTTGGTGGAGTTTGGTTACAAACACTGTGACACGAGTATTTTATATACTTATTTAAGCTTATAAAGCTAGTTCATATGAAATACTTGAACATTTATCTAGTTTGTCTTTTCTTTTGTCATACTATAGAGCACTAAACATGCTTCTTAGTTTAATCTATTATTAAATAACCGTCACTACCCTGTAAATCAATGCATGTTTGTTGACATGATCAGGGTTTGAGGCCATCAACACGCAACAGGCAAGCGTGGTGATTACGCCTCTTCTCATTGTGCACACATCATCAGTGAGAAAAAACATTCGCCATTTAGTTTCGACCTGAAGATTAGTATCTATTATTAACCTATGAACAACACATTTTAGGTATTCAATCAAGTT
The DNA here is from genome assembly GCA_958496195.1 of Timandra comae. Lineage (NCBI taxonomy): Eukaryota > Metazoa > Arthropoda > Insecta > Lepidoptera > Geometridae > Timandra > Timandra comae. The sequence continues at coordinate 16,454,833 of OY292353.1, forward strand.
ATAGAGAAGAGCGAGAAATGCGATATACTAGAAACAAGACTAGAGATATTACACAGAGAAATAACACTCTCTGTGTACAGAAATGTTTCTAGAGGTCTATTTGAGAGACACAAATTAGTGTTCAGCTTTTTACTGAATATGGCTATTTATTTAAACGCTGGATTAATCACGCCCGATCAGTGGAATTTCATACTTAGGGGACCAGCTGGTACTAAAGTGGTAAGTGTTGTATTGGTAATGAACAGACAGCATTAAAAGTAGATTAGTACTTTCAAATATTCAAACCCTAAATGAATATGTCCTAAAGCAAACTATAATTGACTAATATTCAACTTTTAAACAGTCATAAAGAGCCAATGAATGGTTTGATTCATTGGCCACAAAAAATGCTTCAACTCATCACCTCGATTGTATAAGTACTGTGATAGTATGATATACCGTTGTGTAGGTACCTCCAAAGAAACCGCTAGTGGAAGCGATGACAGACGCGATGTGGCTCGCGGCCAACCACCTCCAGGAGACCGACGAGAGCTTCAATGGCTTGATCGAAGACTGCATGCGCTTGATACCGATCACACTCGGGTCGTTCTCAGTAGTACGTATTACAAAATGACTATAGAACTTACTGGCCTTTTGTTTAATTATTTACATAATCATCATCAGTTCATATATGTTCCCACCGAGGGGCTCCCCTCTACCCTGCATTATAGCTTAGTAACCTTCATGCTTAGTAACCTTCAGAATTTCTTAGAAGGTGTGTGCAGGTTTCTTCACGACGTTTTCCTTCACATTCACATAATATATGTCTTAATCACGTGTAAATATTTATTTACAATTACCTCGACGTTTCGATTAGGTTATACTTACACTGATCGTGATCAGGAGAAGACTGTTCTTTCTTATATTGATTTTCCTTATTTAACAATAAGATATCTATAACCGTAATTGTAGTGAATTGTTGACCTGCTAACCTGTTAATCTAGTGTACCATTGATCTCATAGACAATTGATCTAACAAACTGTTGAACTGATAAACTTTTGACCTCCTGTTGTTGATCAAATGAATGTTTACATTGTGTACCTACAAAGAGACAAAGTTGTAGGTAAAAGTAAACTTTGTGATCTAAATAGCAGAATCACTATACCGAGCTACCAAACATAGAGTTGCGGGTTCCTAGGCTAGGTAGATATTTATATGATCCATAAATGGTTGTACATATGAGTGAATGTCCCGGCGCCTAAATTTGCGTGGCAACTATGAAATCGGTACTAAAAAATAAAGTTATAATGTTTAAAACTTTTTTTTTGGTTAGATGAAATAGTCACCTATGTGAGGCACTAAATATTTCATTACTGGGATTAATAGGTACTCCAGAAAAAAATGTTAAACCTCGAAATCTTTCATCGCCGTGTCTGTCCACAACTCACCTTGATGTGTATTATACCTCCTTGATGAAAACCTATTGGTTGAATACATTGAAACCTAGTTTTATATGATACTTGGATAGTTAAGGTATTGTTACGGAATACACTTAATCAAATATTTAAACAATACAACGAATGGTTACTAGAAAAACATTTGTCCCAGAACTTCCTTTCATCGCCATGTCAAAAACATTTTTAAACATATTGTTCCACCTAAAGACTTGCGTCTCCTTCTCTGTGTGCTAAACGTTGCCCAATAGTAACGCCTCAGTGCTCGACGTGGAAGGACGTGTCCACGTGCCTGCGTTTTCAAGCTATAAATGTAAGTGTATCCCATTTTTGTTACTGGACATTTTTTCTTTCATCGCCGTGCATAGGTATAACTTCTATTTGAACAAGTTTATACTCTTGATTGAGCATTCGATAGAATGCCCATACTCTTCTGTTTATTTGTAAATTGTTTAGTTCTTAGGATACCTAATAGATTTTATGTAATTTTAAATTTTCGACTCGTTTCTCATCGCCATGCTTTCATTTCCGTGGTTTCCATAGCAAATATTTGCTATGGCAATGAAAAAAAAGACACGGCAATGAAAAAAATTTCATTGCCGTGTCTTTTAAAACAAATTACTTTCATCGCCGTGGCCAGGTCTTTCATTTCCGTGACTTATATTTTCATCGCCATGGTATGATTAGGCAAGGAAAACATATTTTCCTGTGATACAGTGTACCGAATACTGACAGTACAGTACTCGTCAAGTAATATCTCTGCAATACGACAAAAGACTTAAGTAAAGACTTATAAGTACAGTAAATAACTCATTTGTATTTACTGTACTCCTTCTAGCTCGTTTTCTTGATTCCTTAAGATCGTGTCCGTTCTGATGCACTGTAATGGAGTCGTGTACCAGCCGTTCCACTCCGCTCTGTCTTCGGCTCTTCTCAGAGCTGGTAATTGAGAGCCCTGTTATTGCCTTGATCAGGTTTGACCAACGGGTAGGTCGGGTAGGTCTACCTTTCCCGCCACAACCAGCTTGTCCAGGCTGTATGACCGTTGTAGCTCCAAATGTGACCAAAGTAGGTCAGGACTCGTAGGTAACATATCGTAGACAGTCTTGTTTTTACGTCAAGTAGTTCTAGAATAGACTTATTCGTACGTCTCGCTGTTAACGGTATGTGTGGCATCCTTCTCCAGCACCACATCTCGAAAGCCTTAATCTTTTTTCGATCTACAGCGCGTGGATAGACCAGGACTCACAGCCGTATATCAATATCGAGAATACCTGAGATCTAATTAGTCTCATCTTTGTTACGTTTGGAGATGGTTTGGACATTCCAGATTATCAACATTTTGCTTATTGCTTGCCCATCTCCACACAAATTCGAATCTCTTTCTCGCAGCCTCTCTGATTACTGATCGTCCAGCCTAGGTATACAAACTTGCTCATAAATTCCAGGTCTGACAATTCTCCTGTGCGTGTGATCTGTTTAGCTCGGTCAGTGCCTTAACCTTTGTCTTCGACTTGTTGACCTAAAGTCCTACTGTCTCGGTTTTGCGTTCTACTCTGCTGAACATTTCACCAAGTTCGTGCTCAGAGGATGCGGCCAAAGTAGTGTCATCTGCATATCGAAGGTTGCTGATCTTGTTCTTGCCAACAGTAATGACTCCCTCTCACCCTTTTAAGGCTCTCCTACTTATATAGTTTCTATAGTTATCATGGTTATTAGCACTCAAATTATTATGATTATACAGCGTTGAAATATTTCAAGTTTCCGATATTTCAACGCTGTTGCAAGCGCCATGATCACGGATGAACTCTCCTACTTATATTTCGTATATCCTATAGTATTCGCCATAGATGTTAAATAGAAAAAGGAACTCTTTTTAGCCTGCTCATCCGGGATGATATGCAACACAATCTTACTGGCATGGGATATAAGTGCCACTGTCCGGTAGGGTGCACATTTTTTTTTACCCAGAATAGGCTAGCACTTGACTGTAACTCACCTGATGGAAAGCGATGATACAGCCTAAGATGGAACGTGCTCACCTAGAAGGTACCTATTGACTGGCGACTTAAAAAGACCCAGATTGTATGTTTAATTTGTATGTTCCAGTTTCAGAACAGAGAAGCTGTGCAGGGAGTTCCACACTCTCGCTATTTGCATTATAAAGGTGGACGCGAAACGCTTCGTGCGAGCTTATGGAACATCTACCATGTATGGGTGACGTTTATCGGTTTCCCTGCTCATTCGGTGACAGAACGGAGATGGGGGAATTAAGCGGTGTAGTTCTGATGCGCACTCTCCAAAATGTATCCGATAAAAAACCTATAGGCTAGCAACTTTTTGCCGGTGCTCAAAACTCTGGAGTCTCGAGTCAACAAGGGACTGAACGAAATGAGCATCTTGGTACGCTTCTCTAGGGACTCCAACCCCTCAAGTTGATATTAAGCTGATCCATCCTAAGGGTGCGAACAGTACTCCATGCACGACCGAACTTGTGCTTAATAGAGTTGGAGCAGCTGTTCTGGCGTGAAGTACCGTCGCACCCTTGAGAGGACGCCTAGCTTTTTTGCAGCCGGTTGAGCCTTTGACTCAATGTATGAACCAAAATTGAGGGTTGAGGTCAGCGTTATTCCAAGAAGGTCAGGGTGGTCCACTATAGGTAAGAATACACTCCGGAAAATAGGAGCCAGTTCAAACAGCGTCTTCCTTGCGGAGAAAAGACCCGCCTGGGTCTTCAAGGCATTGAACTTGATCAGATTGGCATCGCTCCAATTGGAGACTGCCCGAAGGGAAAAGTTCGTGTGATCGACCATAGCCTCTCTTAAATACTGTGTCTCGGCCGCACTAGGACGCGGGATGGATATGTAATTATCTACAACTGTGCAATCATTTGCATACTCATAGGTTCTGGGCTTTGGCAGATCATTGATATGCAACAGGAAAAGTGTTGCAATGAGTTGTTAGGGAACACCAACATTAATCGCCATTTGATCGGACGAGCATCAATCAAGAACGACCCGTATCGATCGATCCCGCAAGAAGTCCGATATCCACCCACACAAACTAACAGGCAGACCGTATGATGAAAGTATGCTTATGAGGCACGTAATTTTGTGGACCCCTTCTTGAGCAGGGAGATCAAAAGCTATTCTTTCCAATCTTTAGGCCATATATAGTAGGGGTTTTATGTTAATCTTATAAAGAAATTCGATCAATTATTATCATTCGATGTGGCGTAGATAACCCGTCTGGGGGAGTATGCCTCTCCTTCTCGGAGACAGGCGTGTATATATTGTATGTTAGGATAATATAATACTCATGTCAGTATATAAAAAAAATTGTTTTATGTATGGATTTTCATTTCCGTGGTGATTCTTTCATTACCGTGGGACAGTTCTTTCATTGCCGTGGACGCTTGTTTCATTGCCGTGCACGAATGTTTCATCGCCGTGGCATGAAATTTTTAAACTTGTGTTATTCGTTAGTTTTTTAAGTAATCAGCTTGATAATAAGCAAGAATACATACATTATCAAGAAGTATAATAAACGCTAATTATTTTTGAAAAAAACTTAAAAACAAAAAAATCCACGGAAATGAAGATTTTTGGGGACTTGTTGAAATTCACTCATATGTGTATGTATGTGTTTAGTTTTTCATACTCTAGATATAGCTAACCCAGCTAAAGGTCACTTGCTATAAGAGGATGATAAGAGTAACTGATTATGTTATAGGATATTCACGTGAACAAAAGAGATAAGACTCCACCAAGCATTGATTGGAACAAGAAACTGACGACGTTTGAGAAGCTGATGATAATAAAGTGTTTGAAGGAGGAGAAGCTGGTGTTCGCAATCGCGCAGTACGTCAGCACCAGCCTCGGCTCCGTGTTCATAGAGAGCCCTACTGTGCAGCTCAACACATTGTAATACACATATTTATTCCCAAGTCCTTAATTTTTAAGTTTTTACATGTTTTAGGAAGACCTTTACCCAGCAGTGGGGCGATGTGGGTTGAGAGTGGAAAAAAAACTCGTATATTTAAAAAACAAAATTAATATATAAAATAAAAACTTAAAAACTAGTGGGCCAACAGCAGTGGGGCAGGGCCCAAGCTACTGGCAGTAAGGGCTGTAGAGGGAACTTCCTCACGATGCGTGCCGCGGCCAACACCACTGCCATAATACACATTATTATAATCTATACTTACTAATATTATAAAGAGGAAAGATTTGATTGTTCCTAACAAATAGGTTTTGATACTACTGGACTGATTTGAAAAATTATTTCACTATTAGATAGTTTAATTTCAGGGAGTAAGCATAGTATACTAATATTATAAAGCTAAAGAGTTTGTTCGCTTGAACGCGCTAATCTCAGGAACTATAGTGGAGCCAATGCGGGTTGAACCGTCGAGCACAGCTAGTTAAATATTAATTAGTTATTGTACTCGTATCATACTTATTGGAATCAATCATGTTGTGATCTAATTGATTGACCCAATTCTAATAAATATTTTTCCCTGTTTCCCTTACACACCTTGAGAACAACTGACCTAATTTGGATAAATTATTTTCCTTAAGGGCGCGAACCCACCGCCACGCACGCTACGCACGCTGCACACGGCTACGCGGCGCTGCCATACAATTGAAATATCATCTCTATGGCAGCGCTGCGTAGCCGAGTGAAGCGTGCGTAGCGTGCGTAACGGTGGGTTTACGCCCTTATTGTGTTTCTTATTGTCAGACAAAAGATTACAAGATAGAAAATTTAGAGAATTCATGGAATAAAATTCACCCGAGCGACTTCAGCGTGGGTCGATACAATTTTATAATTTAAAAAGATTAACTCCCTTAAAATTCCTGAAATCTTTTCTCTTCCTGAAAAATTCTGAATTTCCGAAACAATTATTTTTAGAAATTCACGAGGAATTTTGTTCACAAGGGCCTGAAGTCGAAAGATGAAATCAAGGTGGATCGATACAATTTTACAAGTAATTTAGATGAGATAGAGAAAGATTAACCTCCTCATAATTTTTGCCGTTAAGACTTATACCAAACATATACTATACTTTATAAACATAGAGAAGTATAATTTTTCTTCTTTATATAGATACGCGGACACAACATCAATAATACCGTTAGTATTCGTGCTAAGCACTGGTTCGGATCCATTCGGAGCGTTCCAGAAGTTCGCCACTGAAATGGGCGTGAGAGACCGAGTGCATTCAATATCGTTGGGCCAGGGGCAAGGGCCAGTCGCTGAGAAGATGATCAACAACGCTAAACCTAAGGGAGACTGGATCTTCTTACAGGTCTCGTCCTATTTCTATACTTTTTCTTCTTCTTTGCGTGTCGACTCATATTTTTGAGGACCAAAACTCGGCCACCGATATAACACTATCAGTGGCCGAACTTCTATGCTAATATTGCAAGATATACTGTTATACCCACGAGAAAGAGAATTACGTGAGTGAAACCGTGGGGCGCTGCTCGTTATTAGTTTATTATAAACGCGAAGCTCTTGATGCCTGGATGGATGGACGGGTGTTGTGTTACTCTTTCACGAAAAATCTACAGAACTGATTTAGATGAGGTACAGATGTTTCTTATAACTAGAAATGACTATGATGCCTTTTATCTCATGTTCGGATTTATCCCGAAATTCCTACTGGATCGAAAAACGGTGATCACGCAACTGAAAAGAGGCACTGCTAATTTAAAATGAACGAAGAAAATACCTTTCATTACCTTTTTACCCTAACATTTAAGAATATCAACACCATTATTAACTTTCGTTTTTCTAGAACTGCCATTTAGCAGCATCTTGGATGCTAAGCCTTGAGTTGATAGTAGCTAACCTGAGTAGTGACCAGGGCGCTCCCCACCCGGACTTCCGACTGTACCTCAGTTCGATGCCCACAGCCAAGTTCCCAGTTTCAGTACTACAGAACTCGGTCAAAGTGACCAACGAACCACCCAAAGGTTTAAAGGCGAATATTAAAAGAGCACTCATTGAGATGGAAGAGGATTTCTTTGAGAATCATAGTAAGTTTTTACCCGATCGGTGAATGTTGAATGGGTAACTTAATATCCTACGCATAAGAGCTATTTGGAGTAACAAACGTTTCGATTACTGGTGACAATTACATACCTTTGTATGAGGCTGTTGAAATTTTAAAATAGTGCATTCTTCACATCAAAGTTTATTCTAATTAAAATAAAATATATTATATATAATAAATTTAATCTAATTAAATAATTGACCTTTATGAGACTAATTCCATTTCATTTAAAACTGTGAGGGTTTTCATTTCAGTTCTGGGCCAGGATTGGCGTACAATGCTATTCGGCATCTGTATGTTCCACGCCATTATACAAGAAAGGAAGAAATTCGGTCCGCTAGGTTGGAACATCACCTATGAGTTTAACAACAGCGACCGAGAATGCGCCATGCTTAACCTGCAGATGTTCTGCGAGAGTGGACATATACCCTGGGATGCTTTGGAGTATATTACAAGTCAGTTCATTTTTATAATAACGCTACCAAAAGTATATGTATTTTAGTTACTCTTTGTTATTTTAGTTTCCCTTGATATCTTATTCAATCCTTTAAGTATTAAAACTAGTGAAAACAGGATAGCTATACATTATTTGTATGTTTTCGTATTTGAAATGGCAATTGACAATCGACCATAATTAGGCCCCAAACCAAACGATTTTGACAGGGGTCATAAAGATTTGATTGTCTTTTTGTTTGTTTGTTTGTAACGAATAAGCTCCAAAACTACTGGTCCGATTTCAAAAAATCTTTCACTATTGGAAAGCTACAATATCCCCGAGTGTCATAAGTTATATTCTATTTTAAAAAATAGGGATTCTCACTAAAACTTTAATAATGTAACCCAAGGTGTTAAAAAATTATCCCGGTATGCCCATGGGAAAGAGTACTACGCGGGTGAAACCGCGGGGCGCTGCTAGTGTATAAGAAAAGAAATACTTATCATTTTTGACGTATTTTCATTTTGTGCCAGGTCAAATAACTTACGGCGGAAGAGTAACAGATATGTGGGATCAGAGATGTCTCACCACTATTCTGAAGCGATTCTTCTCAGCGCCGACCCTAGAGTTAGGATATACTTACTCCCTGTCGGGCAAGTACTACTGTCCCAGGGTTGACAAACTGGAAGAAGTCAGGTTGTATATCGACACTTTGCCGGTCATTGAAGACCCGGAGGTGTTTGGCATGCATGGCAATGCTAATATCGCTTTTGAAGTAAGTTTCGTGATTAGTTCGCCAGTTGTTAGGCAACATTATTCGACAACTATCTTTAATTCCTCTAATATTACAAATGCGCAAGTTTGTATGTTTGTGGGTTTGGATTTGGACCTTGGACAAACTCCAAGGTATCGCAAGAACGGCTGAAGAGATTCATGATTCGGTTTAAGATTTTTACCGGAGTTTAAACAAAGGCAAACCACTAAATCCACTTGTCTGAAATGGGCAAGCAGATAGCTATTACGACGTAGGCATCTGCTTATAAGAAAAAAGACAGTAAGCAAGTAACTTCGGTTCAGCTTGTCTTAAGTAAATAGAAATATATGCCTCAAAAATGTTCATCTCCGCTGGGTTTTAGACTATGTATACCAAACCAAAAATCTTGAATGCTAGATTGGCTTTACGCCAGCCACAGTAACAACTTCTCTAAGTCTATAAACCGTATATGTATAACTAAATTACTCAACCACATTTCAATTTTCACGTAGAACAAAGAAACAAATACACTGATCCAAACCATAGTGGACGTCCAACCGCGCGCGGGCGGCGGTGGGGGCGGAGATACCCCTGACCAGATAGTATGGCGTATATGTGACCAGACCAGAGCCACTATCACTAGGAAAATAGACCGTACGCAGATTAACCCAATACTGATGGAACCAGATGCTATGGGTCAGTTGGATTCGTTGACAACGACGCTACTGCATGAGACGGACAGATTCAATACTTTGCTAGGGCTGATACATTCGTCTTTGAACGACTTGCAAAAAGCTATCAAGGTAAGGAAGTAATAGATTTCTTATGATATAATTTGAGTTTATTTTTTGATGCTGCCATTTGCAGCGGGACAGTATCACTTAAAATATTTATGGATTATATTATATACTTATATCTATATCGGTTTTATGTAACATAGGTTAAGACACGATGGGCTGCAATATCCTTAAAAAAGCAAAATCCTAAATAAATAAAGTTTTTTAATAACTATGTTTTACTTCCTAATCCTCATTTCTAATCTAAGGTACTAGAACTTTGAGCCACCATACTGGCTCATGATTAATCAAGTCATTTTTTCGAAATTTAATTTATCTGAAAATATTTTAGGGTATCGTGGTAATGTCAGAAGCGTTTGAAGAGGTATTTACAGCGTTCATGAACAACAAAGTGCCCGCGATGTGGCACAAGAAGGGATACAACTCGCTCAAGTCACTCGGCAGTTGGATTCATGACCTCACGCTACGGGTCGACTTTATTGAGGTAACATTTATTAGAAATCAGCTTTAATAGATATTCTTACACTGTGCCCTGGTTTTGCCCACGTAAATATCTGTGTCGTGGTAATTTCGAATGATGATGATTATAGTAATTTTGGACTAAAAAGTATCCTATGTGTTATTCTTGTTTATAAGGAACATCTGTACAAATTTAATCTAAACCTAGTTAAATAGTTTTTACGCCAAAAGCCATTTATTTTCTTCAATTATTTTTATATTTTCCATGCCGGGCTGCCATCCGTAAGATTGCGGGTTTAATTACCATGCAGGGTGAACTTGTTGCTCTCGATCTGGGTGTGTGTGAATGAGTGTGTGCGTAGTTTCTAATACCTTAAATACAAGTTTCGAACTTAATTAGTGGTCAGATACTATAATGAGATGATGTAGAGAATGATTATGTTATGTTATTTTATATTCCCTTTAGAAATGGCTGATAGACGGTAAGCAGCCCAGCAGCTGGGTCTCCGGGCTGTTCTTCCCCCAAGGTCTACTAACGGGGTCTTTGCAATCATACGCGCGCCGATACAGGGTGCCAATAGACGCGCTCATGTTTGACTTCGAACCCATAGCATTCCTACTCTCACAGGAAGATATTTATAAGGAGAATAAGAAGAAAGATAAAAAGGTCAGTGGGGACCAAAGTCTTTGAGTAGACTACGAGAAGATTAGTCTTTTGTGGGTGATTAGACTCCTCAAACTTTAAAAGGGAAGGGAGAGTGAAGGGAGGGTCGCAGGAGGTTTTGCAGGGCTGTCAACGCCAGAAGAGCCAAAGTCTACCAAAAATAGTTTTATGAATCGTCATCTAAGTCATCCAAAACTGCGTAACTGTATATTTGGCCTAAAATTGTCCATAAACTTTCGACATTCTGAATAAATTTTTACTTGTTAGGGTCCGACCGCTCTACGCTGCACTGCACTGCAGCGGGGCGACGCGAAACCTAACGATGGAATATTATTTCTAAAAAATTGTATGACTACGCTACAGCGTAACTACGCAGCGCGACACTAGTTGACCAACTCATGAAATCTGCCGCTCAGTGTCGCGTGGCGATGACGCGACACTTCACTTTATTATTACAAAATTTACTGCTAACTGTCGCGGCACTGCAGTTCAAGTGCGGTATACCAAATAGTGTCGCTAGGTGTCGCTCCGCCTGCAGTGCAGTGCAGCGTAGTGCGGTCAGATCCTTAGATTTTTTTGTTTGTCACCTGTAGGAAGGCGATCCAACAGTGTACGGTGAGCTAGTGTGCCCTGAAGATGGAGTCAACATACACGGCCTGTTCATAGACGCGGGACGATGGGACATGACTCGCAACTGCCTCGTGGATGCTTTACCAGGTATTTGGTCATCCTACTGTACATTAATCCCTCTTCCTTCACTCGTTAGCTCACTGCTGAGCGACGTAATGTACCTAACCAATTGTCTTATTGACCACTTGCAAATTAATATGAGAACCTCTTATATTTTGGTCATAAGTAGCAGCGCTTCGCGTGGAAATTTGAAATTAAAATATCCCATGTGTTTTTCCTAATTATAAGGATCTGTACCAAATTTTATCAGAAACTGTTCAGTAGTTTTTAGAGAGCAATAAACGTCCACACATCTATCCATACAAACTTTCTAATAAAAGTGAAACTATTAGATCACCATTATTTGACATGACAATCTGTCACACATTTTTACTAAAGCACCTATTTGGTGCAGGTCAAATGAACCCCCCACTGCCCGTGGTGTGGTTTAAGCCGGTGCTAGAGCTCCCCAAACCAGACCCCCGCTACGACGCCCCTCTCTACAAGACGTCCGAACGCGCCGGCACTCTCTCCACCACTGGCCACAGCACTAACTTCGTCCTCCCAGTACTGCTACCAGCAGAAATGCCACAGGATTTCTGGATTATACGGGGGACTGCATTGCTTACGCAAATCACTGATTGAACATATTTACTTATAGTTATATTTAGTGTCCTTTTGATTTTTCGTTGGGAAAATGCGTAGTTTTATACCTCCTGTGACTGAAGGGAGGATCCCAGGAGGTTAAGGCTCTCAACACCAAAAGCCTCCCCTCGATCTATCCACTTGTCTCGGTTTTGAGAATGCAATTCTTCAATTATTGTTATTCTTGTATGTCGACTCAGTCAAGCTTTAATTTGTGAGGACCAAGTCAGCAACTGGTATAGCTCTTTTACCACCCCTAGTGAAATGTAAAAAACGACTATACCTATCTAGACAAGTGACTTTATATGGTCTATTACCATTTGACAGTGATTCTCAACTACAAACTAAAATAATAATAATCTAAGAAATTACGACTCGATTTAGTGCCTACCTCGGTAAATGTTATGAACGAATGATATAATTGGTATTTTAACTAATTTTTAATTTTAATTTAATTAAAATCTTAAAATAATTTATATTCTTATCTAACACTTGTTCAATAAAATATATTTCAAACACAAGAGTGTTTTAATTACCTCCTGCACGTGTTTCTTCTAACTTTTGTCAATATACGTATATAATATTTTAGTATCATTTAACTATAATATTATGTACTTTTTTACACAGTTCGCAAGTCTTATTCGCGTTAATGAATATTAATCCTGACTTTTTGACCAGGTTAACCTGATCGTGGTCAAGAGAAGACCTGTGATATATTAGTATTAGTAAGTATATTAGTAAACAAGTGTTGTTGTCAATAAAACCCTTACCTACCGAATTTGATAGTAAGAACTTTCTGGCATAATCCAGGGGTTACTGAGATAACCACTGGATTAAGCCAAAAAATTATATTAGCAATTTATATCATTTGCCTGCGACTGCGTCCGCGTGGAATATTGATTTCCAGCAGAATTTGGGTTTTTCACTTTGGTTATCGCCTTTTCCATGGTCTATCGATTACATGTGTAAACAAACGTTTAAAAAATCTAATAGTCATGACCCTTGATAGTCAGATAGCTGAAATGTTCACAGACCTATTCCCGTTAAGGGCTTGTAGTTTACATAATTTCTGACTGATTTGAGCATGGAAGTCTTAAGGTGACTCCCTGATTCCATTCTACCATCGATCGAAGGCATCGATCAATGTCGATCGACGTCGACTATTCCATTCTACCATCGATCGATGCCGTCGATCGATGATCGATCGATTGGTCTGGTAACACCCTAACAGATTTAGAGATATCTGAAGTTAATTATTATCAATCTACGTGGATGACACTATGATAAACTGATATGTTTGGTACTGCATAACTCAGATCGGACTAAGATTTGGCTTGATTGACCTTGACTCCATAGTAACTTTTGTTCTGCTCAACTGTGGCTATCCAACGATATATTACACATAGCTATTAAAGGGGGTACCAAAATTGGCATCATCCTTTTCGATTTACCTCCCTTTTCTCCTTCTAGGGGAAGAATTTCCAAAAATCCTCTCTTACTAGCCTACTCTCCCCAACAAACACACGTGCCAAATTTCACCTCTCTAAGACCAGTAGTTTCGGCTGTGCGTTTTCTATCAGTCAGTCATTTCAGTCAGTACATCACTCAGTAACGGTTATTTTATTTCCCCAATATACATATGTATGGAGTAAGTATTTACGGAACAACCTGGTTTCCGATTCACTTGTTGACATAAAATTGATGGGTTTTCTAGATTTGTATTTGATTAGCTGACCCGGCAAACGTTATTTTGCCATATATTTTAAGGTAGTTTTTCTCAGATCTCAAAAATCATAAAAAATCGGTCTAGACGTTTTTTAGGAGTTTGGTTACACGAACATTTTATTTACGAGTATTTTATATATGAATATTAGATTGGATGAGTATATATTGTAATACACACTCGTCATAATGTATTGTGAATAGGTGACTCAACAAAATGACAAAGGAAAAATTTGGTTCTGTTTACGTACGTTATCTGCATGGCTTCTTTGTGCAAAATAGATCTTACTGATGACCTTAGTACAATGTCAAGGACTATTACCACAAACATGTTACTATTTTCATCGATAGACCAATACTTTAGTTGAAAGATAGTTAAGCGAGTGACCCCATTTTGAGAGACCCCATTTTGAGAGACCCCATTTTTATCAAATAAAATCTAACCTAAAGGGAGACAGGCGGTGATAAAATCAAACACTAATTTATTTTTAATATATTTATTACAACATTCATAAATAGCAAACATAAAAACAAAAAATTTTAAAAGCTCTTGAATACTAATTCAAAGACATTGTAGAATTAATTCTCAATGATTTTGTTCTCAAATAGGTACATTCAGATTCAGAAAATACTTATACCTACTAAAGTTTAAAATTGAAAAACTACAACACCAGTAGATTCACAGCAAGACGAGTGCGTCTGAAGTTATACATTCATTCATACATAATATAACTAAGAAGAGAGATCACTATAGTCAATCATGTTTAGTGCTACATCACTACTAACGTTGTACACAAGAAAAGATGATGATATCTTGAAAGCCTCCTGGACTGGCGTTATTTTACAAAGTAGCTTTAGGCCTCTATATTTCCCCAAGATGTTTCAAGAGCCAGGTACATGAAATTAAAACGAATATAAAATGATGGGACAATCATAAACTTTGAAAAAATCGATCGAGGCTTTCTCTTTGGCACAATTTACTAACATAAAATTTATAGATTCAAATGTTAGCCTAGGAATATCATTAAAATAAATTCATGGGGTTTATAGTTAGGGTACTTTAAATTCTAAATAATAACTAGTTTATTCTTAGAGAACATACGTAAGAAAAAGTTTATAAAGCAAAACTGTAATAAACAATGGTAACAAAAATACCTTTAGGTATCAATATCAGATAATAACTAGTACCTTGTATAAAAAAAATATTTTATTTTGTTCTTATTTATTTTTCCTAGTAGGTATAACTAAAAAAATCATCACAAGATATACTATTTAATTGTAGTACATAACAATTTTTTTTTCATCAATTTACTTACGTTTATATAACTTATATTTCTCAGACATAGTTTGGGGCTTAGTCTGGAGGTCATCCAAAAGCTTGATATCTTCATTCGAAAGTGTTTGATCGAGAGCGAAATTTTCTTTTATTTCGTTGTAGCTTGTACATTTGGGGATTACTGTAATATCCTTTTGCAGGGCCCATAGAAGCAGAACTTGTTCCGGAGTAGCGGAAATATTGTTTGCGATCTCAACCACGGTCGGCTCGGTCTTCAGGTCCACGTCGGGACCCCCGAACGGGAGAGATGTTTGCAACACCACGCTATTCTCTCTCGCCAAATTGCGAAGCTCCTCGTCGAAACAACGGGGGTGCAATTCCACCTAAAACAATTTTTAGGTCTCAAATCTAAACTATACACTTACACATAATTGTCTATAATATAAAGAGACGGTTGATTAAAAACATTTTTTTCTGATAAGGTACGCACCTGGTTAATGACCGGAGCAAAATGGTTCTGGTTGATGAAATCAGCCAGATCGTCTCTATTGTAGTTAGAGAGGCCGATGTTGTTGACGCGCCCCCCGTCGTACAGCTCCAATAGGCCTTCCCACGCAGTGCTCTTTATGCTCTTATGCTTTGCAGCCAGATTTGTCGAATCAGTCTGCTGTATTAGGAGCAGATCCAAATAGTCTACATCCAAATTATTTATAGATTTGGTGTAGGCTTGAAGGGCCGACTGCTTAGATACCATCTCTGGTACGCCTAAAACAATATATTGTAGTATTGTAACAACCTAATTGATCACACCTACGCTAGCAGGACGCCCATGGCGCTCTAGGGGAGGGATTTAAGTGGACCAGATACTATTTTTTAAAATGAAAGTGACAAAATGTATTCCAATAAGGTCGCATTGGGCCAATTTCACTTTCACTTTCAGCAGCCAGGCACAAGACAATTCTAATATCACATATTTATCTCGCAGTGTTCACTTAAGAATAAGAACCACTTACTTATAACTTAATAAATATAATTACAATATCAATATCACTATGAGCACATGAAAAAAGGAGTATTCTCAGCGGCACCGGTTCGTAAACAGCGCTGGTTTCCAGAATACGGATTCCGCGCGCCTGTTCTTGTTGTTAACCATGAATTAACCAAAATGTTAACCTTACATTTCCGTCAGCGTCGGCTTGACCCTCTTAGTATTCTTCATAAACTTTACATAATTCAAAAGAGTCAAGTCAACGCTGACTGGACTAATTTAATAAGCCCAATTAAACCAACAACTTACTGAGTTTACTGAGTAAAAAAACTTCGTCCCGCCCAAGATTGTATTTAGGCAACAGCTCCTTTAGTGCTGTGCCAAAATGGTGCTCACTGATATGATTCTTTGAAGTTATATCTAAAAATAAAAAAAATGTATAAGAAATCACTTCATGTTTTTTTTGTTCTCTATTTAAAAAATGCAGACCTTAATACCAAAATTAATACCAAATTACAATTACTAATAAAACCTGTATTTACTCGTACTACTAGTTTTTCATAAACTAATTTTCATACTCAACGGTCTCGACTACGAGGTACGTCAACAATGGGTAAAACTGGAATAAGTTTTAGTATTGATAACTCACCAAACAGGCGATAGCCCGTCTTCAAAGCAGCATCGAGAATTCTCTGCACCTGTTCTCCGTCATCAATTGTGAAGGCCCCAACTAACAAATAAAGTTAAACTAAATACATATGTACATCTAAAAGGTAGGTATAAGTTGGTAGCCGACCACTGACAGCAGCAGCAGACCACACGTCGCCGCTCCACTACTGGTTTGTATGTATTTCTATGAAATAACATTCGTAGTGGGCGACATGAAGCTAGCTTCGTGTCGCCGAGCAACAGACGATGAAGTGTCATGATGACGTTAGGCGGCGACGTGTGGTCTGCTGCTGCTGTCTGCAGTCGGCTAAAACATACTAGAAGCTATTTTATGGAAAACAAAGTAAGTGGTTAAATATGACCATAACCAATAAAACTAAGTCATGTTATAATACTTGGAATATCTGGTACATATCAATAATAGGAGGAGTAAGGAGGCTGCATTGGATAGAGCAGGGAGTTGCACCTGTTACACAAGAGCAACAGCTCTTAAATTGATGAAGATGATCAATAATAGGAAGAAGGCTGCTTTAGAAAGAAACTGGAAAGAATTGCACCTCTCTTAAATTAGGTCTAAATGTATAGACACGCTGAACTTGCACAAAGGTGGTGTGAAGGGGTGGCGACCGACGACTTCGCAATCAGGTATCTATAAACGCCTCTACAAAGTCTAATAGCAATATACTGAATAAACTATGGTTAATACAGAAGATGCTTAGAAATAATACTATTAGAAATACTTGTACAAAATTAAAGAAAAATAATTAATCATTTATTGTGAAATTACATATCAAAGTTTAATAAAACCTTCTCATCTGTACGTAGGTACGTATAATAACTATGTAATAATAATGTTAAACATACAATACTAAAATATCAATGTTTCTAGTATTATTAATTTATACTTATATTTAATAACAATTATATGAGAATATAATTTATTTACATTCTAAACTAAATAATACTATGTACTAATATGAGAAGTAGTGAAAAAAAACGAAAAAGTTAATGTTATGGACGGCAAATAAAGTACACATTATGTATTTATTTAAATATTATATATTAATTACAGTTTATAAATATAAATAATATTAAACTATGTACAAATAATTTTAATTAATTTTACATCGATACACAATACACATACAAGTACCTAACAGATACCGCGGGTTCGACGATTTTTTCTGGTCTTGTTTTCGCTGCGCTGTGACTAATGAATGATGTTACCAGAACAAACAGTGACAGCTAAGAAAATATGTATATGAATATCTTAAATATCACAGTTCGTTCGGTAATATCTTCGATGTCAAACTGGCCGGGGTAGAACTTGTGACTTCACTAACAGTTGTCAGGTGTCGGACGTGTTACTTGCACGTTTCGGCAGGTAAGTACTTATAGGTATGACAAAACCCTTACGACACGAGTATTTTATTATATTCAATCCAAATAAAATCTTCACGTCGCAAAGGTTTTACACATATAATAATCCGAATATTAATATTGTTCAACTGAATGCGGCTCTTTTTTGTATTAAAAAATAACAATAATGAATCTATCCTGTAGCACTAAATAAATTTTAAATAAAAATTCAGTATGTATTGATATTGCTAATCATACCTTCAACTTAGATATCCATGTCAAAACACTTACATACAAACATAATAATTCCGGGAATAAACACACGGGTTGCAGTTACCAATGCCAAATTCAAATAATAAATAACGCTCGGGGTTTGTATTTTTATGTTTTTCGCGGCTATCTTTGTAATTTTCTTTATTTTCTCATGTTTTCCATACCATTTATTTTAACAACCAAATTTCTCCGATGGATCCCGACTCATTGTTTAGTTACTGTATACTTTAAGTGATTATAAATTCTTAAAACTTGTTTTATTAAGATTTTAACAGATTTTTTGCACGTTTCTTTTTTTGCACTACTTGCAGCCGTGATTCTTTATATATGACCTAAGTATAGACGAAACTACCACCAGTAGAAGGCTCCTGTGTCGTAATCATGTTGAGACGCGATCCCTACGTAATGTACTCGGCGAAGTTAGTCATAGTTGCGCGGTCGTTATGCGCAAAACATCGCAATACCAGAGACGTAGCTAGGTATGGGCGAAACGAGGCAACGCGCCCATAATCCAAGCCATCAACTAAACCATAGTATTTTTATTTCTATTCGTGAAATCCTGTCATTGGCTAACTGATAGATTTTAGCATTTAAAATCCACGCGCTATTAATCATGGTAGTCGAATTGATTTATAGAATAAGTATAGCTCACCGAAGTAATATATTTAGGTATGTCAAAAATTTCTAAAACTGTCATCAATTGATTTCATTTAGTTATTACTAATTTTAAAAAAAATAGGTTAAAACGTTTAAATTATAATGACCGGTAACGGGCAAAAAATAATTGCAACTTGCTGACTATTTTCTTGACCAAGCTTGGTAAATTTACAACTTGCTGCAATTTCATGGTGCAATATATTTCCAAACGTAGTCTAAGCTACAGAGAGCAGCAAATATTGCAAATCTTCACTATAATCGCAGAACACGTGGTGAAAATAATAAAGGATGTGCGCACCAACGCTAGATATCAGTGAAAAAGTAAAGCACCAATATATATTAGAGAGAAGATGTACGGCAATATTGCAGTAAAGTCAAAGTCGGTTAAACCTATCTAACCGGCTAGACAATGAATACTTGGAACTACGATGAAATATCTTCATTATCTCTAATATCTAAAAATATTGCCTAACTGCAATTCAAGATTGCAGCAATTATCGTTGTTCTGATCGATAGTTGCTGCTAAAGCAATCATTAATGTTCCGATCGACCGTCGTTGCCAGATTGCAGCAATTATTGTAGTTAGCATCGGTCGTCGTTGCTAGATTGCAGCAATAGGGTATAGTTTCCTGAGTAAGCAAACTGAAATTCTAATTAGTCCGTCAGATAGATTTCGGAAAAATATTAGACACGTATTTTTTTGTTTCATCAAATTAATCAAACTAACTTAGATAAAACGCATTATAGTTTAGGAGTGGGGGCTTGTGACGTCAGCTGTTGCTTAAAATTGCAGCAACCTACAAGACGGACTAATATTTTTTTTTTAGTCAACTACCCTTTAATTATTTTTTGCATCGATAGTTGTTGCTAGATTGCTGCAATTATTGTTGTTCCGACCGACAGACGGTCGTTGCTAGTTGCAGCAATTATTGTAGTTAGCATCGTTTGTCGTTGTTAGATTGCAGCAATTATTGCTACTTGCATTGTCGTTGATCTTTCTATACCTTGGCTATAGGGAATTTAGCGGCCTATATAATTGCAACAAGAAATTGTCGAAACACTAGACAGTTTCTAGGTACCGAGGCATGGAAAAGAGAACTAGGCATCGCTTTCTCTTGAGGTATTTATCGCACCTTATTTTTATTATTATAACCTAACCCCAGCCCCACCTCGGACACTAGCGATCAAATGTATGAAACAAACCCTTTATGCGTAGGCACACAGTCTAAGCTCGTGTAGGTAAACGCGTGTAAGCTTGCGTGAGTAAGATAAGAACACGCTAGGATTGCTAAGCAGCGAGCTTATACAACCATACACAGTACAATTTAAATTCTAATGTTGATATTCCGCGATTGTTGTCAGTCTATCTGTCAGTCAGTTCATTTCGTAAAAAAATCGTTATATTGATTGATATTCTCTTTGCGCCAGCCTACAACTGTGTATTACTGTATTAGACGCCGCGGGGGTGAGCGGCATTTTCAGCGGGAAGCAGGGAGTGACCATACTGTATGCTAGTACTCATTATTATACTGTGCCCCAGCTAAAGTTATTTGCAATTTCGCCCAAATTTAGAAACGTCGAGACATCACTGCGTACTGCACTGGCACTGTAATTGACTCTGTGAGCCGAGATATTTTCGTTCCGCTGGTTCTAGTCTAGACTATCTGTGGATGGCTTGGTTTACAAACCCCGCGTACTTTTAAACATTTCGTCCTGGATAGGTACTTTCGGAACTGCGCCAACTGGCTAAGTCACATTTAATCTTAGTACTATAGATAATTTCCACGAGTATAATAAATACTTAACTTAAATTTAAAAAATCTTGGAACAGCCTTCCAGTGTGTCGGGATTTGTTAGCGTTTGCTACACATTTAAGCTTCCAAAAGAAAACTGTATCCATTTAAATAAATTATCTGACTGAAAATTCAGCCTTTAAGTTTTATCCGCACCTAAGTTAAGGAGTGTCATCGAGAATAGGATTAATAAAAATAATGACTAGGGATGTATAGTTGTGTTTATGAAAAAGGGTCAAGGATTAGTCCATTATTCACAGATAATTCATTGTAAAGTTTAAAAGAACAAAGTGTTTATATAGACGGGTGGACTGAAAAGCGAATTCTAATATTAAAAAATCTGGAAGAATGTTCCGAAATAAATATATTTTACTTACATCCGACTGCGGGCATCGATCTTCCATTATTAAATTGGACATTGGCCCAATTGGGGTGGGGAGTACACATTTTCCTAAAACAAAATATTAACTTTAAAAAAAAACACTAACTTTTTTATTCAAACAATGTACCTAATAAAGTTAAACTAATATAATTTAAAAGTTAACAATCAATGAGGTCACTACAAGAATTTAATTATTTTAAAAATATAACATTTATATTCATTAATTTAAAGAACGATAAGTTAAAAACAAATTTCCAAAGTTAAACTTCGACGACACAATCAACAAGTGGGGTTCCTGAAGTGCGTGAAAGTTTCCGATATTATTTAATAGATAATGACGAATTTTAGTATTCAAATAATGTTTTACTTACATAGATTTTGCAAATACACTTGATACACAAAAGTTAGAGGTAATTTATTTGATGTTCACCGGTAGGAGCACCACAAGCAACTGCTACAACCGAAGTGATCTCGCGGAATGAGTGACGCTCTATCCCCCTGCCCCTTCCTCCCTGATCTGTCAATGTTTTTTTAATATCCTTTCCACGAAAAACATTTTCCGATACAGCCTCATTTTCACAGACAACATATGGAAATCAATCACTCAATCAAGGATAATTAATCTGTTAGACCTAAGTATACGTTCGTGTTTCGTAGCAAGACTTAGCTGAAGGAAAGGCGTAAGATGAGCTTTAATTACTAGATAATTTCAATTACAAGATTTTAGCAAAAATAAAGCTTATTTTGCGAAATTAATTGCAACCGTACCGGCGCCATTTATATTTTATACAATCCGATTTTTCCAATTCCGATTTTAATTCGTTAATGAATAACGTTTTGTAATAAATGACGACGTAGGCCTTTTAAGGACTTTCATTCGAAAGAGAAATTATGTGTGTGAAGTAAACTTGTATCTAAAGTTATGATACTGAGGGGTGAAATAAAACGGGATTAAGTGAACCTATTTACAGTGACCGATCAACGATTTTTAGATGAAATAAAACCAAGATGTAATTTGATTAGCGTGATGCCGTGCGTTTATAACAAAGAACCCATAAAAGCAGGGAATCGCCACGAGGACTAGTTGCCCACCTGTAGCTCGAGGACCTGTAGCTAGATTAGGCTGCCCGCTCACGTCACACTTTTTGAAGGACCGATAATCGGGCCGCTTTTATTCTAAAATGATTTTATTAACAGACTTTTTAGATTTCCTGCTCTGTGAACTGCATAATCATAATGAGTAACTTTATCTTTAACTTGAGCGGCTTTCTTTCGTCTATTAAAAAGATTCACCAATTTGGTGAATCTGTAAAGCTGACTTATTGAACGAATGATAATGAACCTTTTTAATGTAGGCAACATTCGTCAAGTAGTAGGAAGGATGGGGATGGGGGTAGACGTTCTCCCTGAATCCTATTGGAGAATTCATACCTGCCTAGATTCAGCTCGTCACAATTGATACAGGTATGGGAAATAGGCGGCAAATTAAAAAATACAGTTTCGTTTTTGTGTTTATTTATATTGTTAAATTTCTAACCATAAATTAATAGGTTTTAATAATTGATACCAATAATTCTTATCTGAAACGGATTTATTTCAAATTATTTAATGTTTTTACTTTGAACAAATCGAGAAAACAATGTCCAGAATAAGGATTAATATAAATCAAGCCCTGTGTGGAGGACATTGTCATTCTAGTGATGAATAGTAGTGAGGTGGTGTCGGAGACCAACACCTCTCACCAGCACGACGTAATATCGTCATAGCCTCGACATCATGCACGGCAGTTGAAACATCTACAGAGTTAACAATTCCTCTACAAAGAGATAAATGTACATATTTTACAATAATTATTGTGAAAGTGAATGAATATCACAGTAATTCTGTTAACTGATTTAGTACACAATTTGAATTCAACACAACTGTTCTGTTAGCCTTCAGACCGATTTGTATCTACACAGGGAAAGGCTTGCAGACTGAAAACTGCTCATTCACCAAAAACCCGATCAAACAAATCACGTATTCACATTTGGAACATCAATTTATTAAATAGTATTATATCCCATTCATGATATAATATATACCCAGACATTTCAATAAATTGCTTATTAAATGGTCGACATTAAACACACATCTTAGGAATTACAAGTTCCGTGTTAAGTTAGCTAAATAAACAATACACTATACAATGCTTTGAGTCACTGGCAGTTTACATTTCAAAAGCCGTTTGAGCCCCGTACTGCATAAACTGTTCCCAGTGTAAAACTACTTATACAAATACTGCTCTATTAGACTATACATACATCGTAACACATTATTTGGAAACCGTCGGGGGAACAGCGCGCACTTTCAATTCAACAACATACATGTAAGTATAATCTAAAAACAATAATAGACCTAGAACCAGTGATTGTATTACTTAACTAAAGATTCTCCTAACGTTATTATAATTAAATGAACAGCAAAACCTTCTGTTTTCTGTGTGTGCGGGAGCTCGCGGTCGCGGGCAAGCGTCCAAACATTCAGTTCGGAATTACACATGTTACGGGGTGCGCTACCATTGTGCATGCGCTCCACATACTTGTATACCGACACAGTACCAAATAGAGATCGAAACGTTTACCTACACTTAACGTTATAGGAAGTAACACAGAGTAACCACATCGATTCCTACCACTCACTATAACACACCAAGTTAACTATTTGCCTAAAACCGATCCGAACGCGCGGCACACAATGCCATGCACAATGGGACCGCACAGGTATCTGTACCGAATCAACTAACACACTATATGAGTTCTGATTACTACAATTATTATAATATAAAAACACCTGCATCTTTACAAAGTTTATACAATGATTGGGTGATTACAAATCAAGCAGATTGCCTGTGGAGTACACCACCACACCGCGGCATCGCGCAAAGTGCTCAACTTAAATACATTCACAAACTCACTTATAAAACTATACAAATAAATTTGCTAGGAAACTATTAGAGAAACTTTACAATAAACACATAAAAAGTGTACATAAGGATTGGGTACTTCAAACTCAAAATCTCATGTATTTGTAACATCACCAAGTATTACCATTTGTACTACAAGTTGGTGTTCATTTTAGCAAGCTGTGTTTTCATGTTTATCTGTTCATTATAAATTTGATGAGTGGTAAAGACTTCGTGAGAGGCAAGCGGTTCAATACAATATCTCAACACGACCATATTCAAAACGAATACATTTGTTACAATTTGGAATATATCGCAGTTAAATATTTCACTATAAACTAATTATTGCCTACAATTTACCATTAAAGTTAATAATAAAATTTCAAAAAAATATTTTATTAAATGATACGTCTCCTAAAAGTCACATTATTAATATTATTAAAATGGGGACAGCACATAAAGTTAACATGAAAACATCAATAAGTTTCGAATGATAGCATTAAATATATATTACAGTAAAGTCGAATCGCTGTGCATAATTAACAAACTTATTGCTCGTACACAATACATTATTTATTTTGCCAAATAGTAGCGAAAACGTAGAGCCAGCAATAAGCAGCCAGTAAATTCTAAAATTGAATTTACTTCACTACGTAATATCTTTAATTACTAATCAAATACTTAATTCGAGGAATTATATGGCAGCAGTCCCACCGCGGGCGAGTGAGCGATGAACTATCGGCGATTTTCTCGCCCAAGAAAAGGACATTGAACGTACATTCCGTGTAAACAAAAGAGATGCATATATTATTTATAATTACTCGCCAGTTCATACCGCCGGCGAGTAACTATTTATATATGCATCTCTTACGTTTACAATGGAATGTACATTTACTGTCCTTTTCTTGAGCGAGACCTCGCCGATAGTCCATCGCTCACTCGCCCGCGGTGGGACCACTGCCTATAACATGCATTTTTTATTGTTATATGAATTCTAATATATTTCCGTATTAATTACACAAGAACAATAATTATCATATCATTTAATTTACTAGAGGATTTTATATGCCAAAATTAATAAAATCCTGATGGTGGTTGACATCAATCACCACATTATACACACTTGATTTTGATCTTGTCTTGGTCAAACAACAATTAACATTAATATTCTAATTAGATTTATTATTACTTTGAAATTGATATCGGTTCTTACATTAGTCATCAGGAATCAGTATCGTTGTATTGTAATTTAAGTCCAATTTACATAAAATAGGAAGGATCGTACGTAACGTAAAGTGTTACATTAAATTGTTGCCAACACTATCCCATTAATAAACACCAATGAACACTTACGGTCTATTTATTACTTTAATGTTCTTTATTTAATTCTAAAACTAGATTATTGCTGAAAATGCGCATTTTCCGATTTGAGTTTGTCAAACCTAATCCTAACGCACACATTAAAAAACATTGTAGTCTTATACTGACAAAATAACATAAGTTTTAATGTTGTTTTAAATCGAATATCATAATTACAAAATAGATATTAATGAAGGTCACCTTACATTGACTTTTATAAGAGATTGAATACTTGAAAATATCTAGTTACAATTCAAATTGTTCGTATAAGGCGAGAGGCGTGCGAGAGCGCCGCGGCCACCCATCGGTAGTCGGTACACTTCATCTACTTAACCTAACTACTTACAAGTTTTAATTTCACAGAGTCATCATTATTACTATTCATATTATTTACTCGTATGTTAAAAATAGTCAATCGAGATATCAATTACTTTAAATATTGCGGAATTTTTAACAATTACATTATTCCAATTGACCGATCCCGGTGATTCAAAACTCTTATAATTAACATCAAATCACACAACACAACAGTAATTGTTCGATCTATATTACGTAGAAAAACAACGGAATGAACAATGATTATTTATCTGAGGAGTGTATACTCTGTGTCGAGTGTGAATGAGGGGAATATGTCGCTCGGGTCAGAGGGCGAGGCGGGGGATTGCGCGGGAGGCGCGGGGGGTGCCTGGATAGACACCCCCCACCACAACTCCTATTCCTCCGACATAAACGAATTCTGCGACTTGAGCTCCTCCAACCGCGAGATCTGCTGCCGGAGGTACATTATCCTTTAACACACAAACAGAACTCGTGTTATCGCTTCACATTGTGTTTCAATTCAACAAGATGACACGGACATATTATATAGTATCCAAGGCTAGCCGCCAACAACGGGATTATTCCCGGTATTCCGGCAATTTGAGGCCGCTATAACAGTCAAATATGCTACAATGCACAGTCCTATTGTCAGATGCCAAATCAATAGCAAACGTGAGTCATGGTGTTAGCTATTGTAACCGATTGCCAGATTTTTATCTCTTTACGGTGACAACAAAAATTAGAGCATAGTTTAGTGTATATCCTGGGTTTAAGTGACGCACCAAACATCTTATTACCATGCATCTAGTAGTTGCAGTTAAGAAAAAAGACAGCCTCGAGGCATAGCTTGTTCTCCGCTCGCGAGTTTCACTAAAATTTAAAGTAAATACAGATATTAAAGATAAGTGACTTACTTTTGTTCCTGTAAGGTGGCCTGTATTTCGGTGTGACGGACGAGTGAGCGTGAGCACTTGAGTTCAGCCGAGACGCGCGTACATTGCAAACAACCAAGCTGATATGCCTCCTCGGTGAATTTATTCGCCTGCAATTATTTTATTCATCATTTCTATAACAAATTGCCCTCTACTGAGACTAATTCACTGAGAGATAAAGCGAATATTTAGCTATTACTTAATATTTTTTGGAGTATATCATTTTATACTCCTTATATCATTTTCTTTAAAAGCATAGTTTGAAACGCAATAAAGCACTTAGATAGTGA
The DNA here is from genome assembly GCA_958496195.1 of Timandra comae. Classification (NCBI taxonomy): domain Eukaryota; kingdom Metazoa; phylum Arthropoda; class Insecta; order Lepidoptera; family Geometridae; genus Timandra; species Timandra comae. The sequence goes on from OY292353.1 coordinate 16,481,714, forward strand.
TAGGAAATAAGAACGTAGTTTGCGAAATTCATTATCTTGAAAAGTATGAGAAACCAGTTTTGAAGAAGATAAGAATTTGAAAATTAGTATTCTATCTATAGCCAAACAATGATCTGTTTCATTATGTTATTCCTTTTAAGATGGTGATACAAAAAGTTAGAAAATATCTTCGGAACTTCTAGGTACAATATTTATAAGTATTATTATTTTTTAACAGTCACCTCTTTACCTCTTCTAGAAATGACTTTAAATTATGAATAAATGTTTATTCGAGTGTCCCAAACCTTTTGTCTTATATGTTATATACCTTCCATCTTAGGTATGTGGTTGTTTTGTTTAGTTAGTACACATCTAATCATACTTCTTGGGAAAAGAAGCTGTACATTAGTCCACATAGTGAATCCATAGATAATGCTGGTGGAAAAAGCTAATATTATTATTAATAGTTTTTAGATGTTTAAATACATTTTGATAAAAACTCGGTATTACAAATATCTACACACAATTATTAATAATGTCTCAACCGCGCTTATATTTGTTTATAAACGAAAAGATGAAAAACAAAGACTAAGATTTTTCTTAGAGACAGACGAGAAATTTCGCAGCAGAGAAATAAAATCAAGATATTTTATTGAGCTAGATAGGGAGGAAGAGAAGAGAGAAATTTAAGAAGATGATAAAGTCTTAGGATTGTTCAAAGGGGAAGAGAGAAATAGTGCATTAAAACTACCTTATAATGTAATAATAATAAGTAGTCGACAACACTAACTTTTACCTGTTTCTCTAGGATGTCGGCTGGCCAGCCGGTGACGTGAGCAGTGAGATCCGTCCGCACGTAGTTCTGGAGCGAGGGCGTCAGCATGGGCGCCGCGTGGTGCAGCGCGCCGCCCACTACTGACGAGTAACTGCCCAGGCATTCCACTGGGGGTCGAACATGGCATACGTCAATAACATTGGTCACATTAATTGGATAAAAAGTACCCCAGCCACTGTGTTATTCCTGGTTGTAAGACACATCTATACCAAATTACATATAAATCAGTTCACTAGTTTTTACATGTTATACATACTAAGGCAGCATCATTCGTGTTAACGCTATGAGTATCGTCGGGTAGATCGTTGTAAGTTGTAACGCAGTAAGTATTTTTATGATGGTAAGCACTTCGAAGAAGAACAACGCAACACAAATCTTCGCGCGATAACGTGGCCGTAGGAAAAGAATGATAAACATCAATCCTATCCTCACAAACATTGACATTAACATATATTTAGTAGTATAATATCGTACTTTTCCGTGGTAACGCTTGGTCTAGATGTAGCGGTGGGGCGTGTGGGTCTGTGTTCTCCGAGTGCGTGGGCGTGGGCGGTCCCGTGTCGCGGTGCGGCGTGTCTCCGCCGGGCTCGGCGCACGGCGGCGTCGCACCCCCGTTGTTAGTGCTCGCCGTACTCGCCGCCGCCGCCCCCACGATGCGCGGCAGAGCAGCCGCCAGCAGCGACCCGCTCTATACAACCAAACTTTCACATTACATCATATCATATACACATATCATCATCTTGATTCTGGCTCGAGCCCTCGGGACGTATATGATATAAACAACAGTGTTCCAAGCTTCTTTTATAAATACTTCACTTTAGCAGATCATTCTTAAACCAAAACCATTGTTTGATTTGCATTGCATTTTACAAATGTTGTGGCTGAAATTCGCATGTAATCGCGGCAAACTGTTTTCTAGTACATAGTTTAAACTTGAATTGTTTAAATCTGGTTTCTAATAATCTCTATCAAGCAATCTAAGTAATATATATATATATATATATATATATAAGTAATATATATTTTAAAAACGTTATTGTACTTTGATTAATGGATTCCGTGAAAAATCATATTTTTTATGACTTTCCGTCGCCCCGTGAAATGTGAATAAATTAGGTATATTTTCGCATTTGTTTTCATAAATTACACTCACAACAAATATGTATAACTTGTTTTGTAAGTAAGAAATGTTTCAAATATACCTAAAAAGATCTTCACTCATCTACGTATTTACATATCGTGTTTACAAGTTGTGCCCCGCGGGTGTATCCGCGTTGATAAACAGTTCATGGCTTACGATATCTAATGCAAAAACATGTTTTTAAATCGAATCAGTAGTTCCTGAGATAAGCGCTTTCATACTCTGCCCATTCATAATATTAGTAAGTACGAAATATCTATGCCGACTATTTTTATACCGTTTTTCAAACATTTAAATATCAAAGTAGTATGGTTATTCTCGTCGCTTAACCTTAACCACGGAGATATAGAAATATGTTAGTAATAGATTTCTTTTATAATTTAACAATAGATAAATTGGCAATTCATGAGTATCGGGATGTCACAATCTAACACTGAATATTCGAATGGAATCGATTACCATTACAAAACTAGCACACATTGTAATGTAAATTTGCCCAATTTGGTAACCAAAGTTGGTTATCTAAGAGGAACACGTCTTTTGTAAACTTTAGGAAGCATCATTTGTAACACTTATCGGCTTATCTTGGGTGAACAAAAGATTTAGTTTGGCTACACGTGTATCATGGAATAGGTACATGTATTGAATAAATAATAATGGAAATATGGAAGGTATTTTTGATTTTTTGAGTCAAAACGGAGCGGCTGTATGAAGTATCTTTTATAGTAATATTAGGGATATAGAAAATGGACCTTCACCGATCTTATAACCAGATGAAATGAAACTTAGTTTTTATATAGTTTTAACAATAGATAAATGAGACTAGAATAGGTTGCCTGTCAAAATCCACGGGTAAATACTCGGAAAGAATATAACAGGCTAAAGAAAACAAGAATGTTTGAAAATGGCATTATATACTTATTGATAGTCAGCCATAGAAAGGGGGTTTCTGTTATTTTAAATAACTAAACAAAACACTATTAATTAGGGAGCATTATTTAAATAGGTATATCTATAGCTACTGCGAATATAATTAATAAACATAATAAATTCGCTTTTACAATATTTAATCTTTTGTCTAAGTTGATAAAATTATTTTCAATCAATTGTTCTAGACTACATTAAGATATTATATGGTTCCAGGATTGTCTAAAACTTTGCTCCTAACACGATTTGCGTTGAACAATACGACAAAAATTATTGGTACCAAAATTTCGCTTCAAGCGCTAAGCATATTAGTACGAACTACGAATTGTACAAAGTACATTATCTCTATTAGTATTGAACTGTGATAGATTGACAATTCTAATAACCTACGAGATCGTCCTTGGTTGTATTTGACCTGAATACTGAGCACTGACCTGTGTACGCACAGCGGTATACCATCTACTTATACCTTCTTGTATTTAAATAACAACTACTATATAACTACTACGTATTAATAGTTAAAGTAGTCAATAATATAACAAATTACGCGTAAGTATATTTAATAACCAATTTCAGATTCTAAAACAATATTATTCAATTAATAATTTTGTCATCTTCCGTTTACACGGATGGTGAAAATTATTAATTTACTGTATCTGCCCCGCGTAAATCCAATTTCGGGATAAAAAGTAGGGTAAAAAAGATAAGGTACCAAATTTCATCTGAATGGGTTTAGTAGTGTAATTATTATTTTTTTATTTCAAATTAGCTTTTGTTAGCTGTGACGCGAGTAGGACACCGACGGGGACATTTGCCGATCCACCTGCATTTGCATCAGGCCCATGGGCCTTCTAGGACTGGTAAATGATTAAAATGTGTAAAAACACTTCTTAAAGTACTTGCTTGCAAGTGAGAGAGCAGTCTATTTATCTCTTACTAGCAGCGCTCCGCGGTTTCACCCGCGTAGTTCCCGTTCCCGTGGGAATTTCGGGATAAAAAGTATCCTATGTTCTTTCCCGGACCATTAGCTACCCCTGTACCAAATTTCAAGTCAAACGGTTCAGTAGTTTAGCCGTGAAAAGGTAACAGACAAACAGACAGAGTTACTTTCGCATTTATAATATTAGTTAGGATGCAGTTTGCTCGGGCAGAAGCTAACAACTAACACCTGGTCTGGCCGACTTGCGGAGAATGTTTAAAGAAAGCTAGGAAGGAGGAACATCGAGGGTTTTAGCCAGTATTGTGGTTACTTGGCATCGTACCCGGACTAACCCGCCCTCTCCTCCGTATGGGGTGAATATGCAACAATAGCATTATCTTCTATAATCTTCAATAAAAAAGTTACCTGTGACGCAGCGACAGAAAGGGTTAGATAAATGGTTTATTAAAAGTCAATGTCATTTCTTTGTTAAATAAATTATGGTATTGTATAAATCTTAATTCATAAAGATTCATTGACAAATATTGAAAATAATATCGAGCTTTAAGATTTTTCATTGCAGTAGTCTCTCAGTGAGGAGGAGGGTGTAATCTTTACGTTAATGAAAGACCCAGAGTCCAGAGTCTTTGTGGTAAATTATAAATAGCGAACACGTATCTTTCAAAAGCCGACGGAGACCTTTCTCTTGACAGGCAAGCACACATGACACAAGATCTCGAAGGGAATCAAATAAATCATTATTAAAAAAAAACAAAAGCGTCAAAAAACGTAAATAAATAATTTAAAAAAAACGTAATAAAATCAATGGGATACCATCTTTCATTCATTGTATTTAAAATAATTATTTGGAATATCATTTGAATCACTCTAAATAAAACATGAAAACATTATTGTTTCTCTCTATTCTACTGTTACAGATTGTACTAAAACTTAACATGCTTGTAACCATTCACCGTAATTACTACTCTAAGATACTTTTACGGCCATATATAGGATAGGGCAGATAGAGAAAGCGCTCAGCGAATAACATCTGAAAAAAATCGCAACGCTCACACATTACGTACGCATTGATAAAAATGCAAATGCATCAAACAACATTTGTATAAATTATCATAAATTTTGGTGATAACAACGTTCGAGTGACGAACAATAGAACACATTAGTTTTTATAGTTACATGCGTTAGTTCCTTTTTTGTAATTTAGTATTTTCTTCAGTTGGCAGTTAGTTGTTTAGGGTTGTTAGTACTGAAATTATTATGATTTACGGGATGTTTAGTTTTCGTGACGCTTGCAGCAGAGTCGAAATATCGGAAACTCGAAATATATACAGAAGGTAAATATGTCGTAAATCATAATAATGTTAATAGAACACATTGTTATTGATACTTACGGGTTGATTGGAGTTGTCGAGCACGACTACCGGTGGGACCGCGTTACTCTCGGAGGTGTTGTTACGCGCTGAAGTGCTCGCCTCTCTGGCTCCGTAAGAGTTCTCGGACAGGGGCGTACTCCTGTCAGGCGATATATCCATATCTTGCAACGACTGGCCATCTGGAATACAACAATCGGGGAATAGGAATAGTTTTTCTTAAACATTAAAAGAAAATGGATGTCAATAAGTGTGTAAAAGATAGCTCTTCACTTATTGATTACTGTATACGATGGTCGGTGCATACCTCTCGTTCCTTTGACATCGTGAGCCGCCGAATGTTTGGGTCGCGGTCTGTCGTGCGTCTCCTCATCGCGGCTATTGTTCCAATACCTTTCCGATGTGTTGTTGCTCCTTTTACTAGATTTTTCTGATTCCCGTCTGCCTGACCGAGACCTCGACCTCTTTTCACGATCTTTATCAGAGGAAGAACACATTTGTAAGAAGGAATAAGTTTATTGTAAAGTAATATTGTTGTTAGTGAAGTACTTACTGCTCCTTGATGAGTATGTTGAATCTTTGGATGATGTTCTTCTCGAGTCCCACTCCCGGGGCTTCTCCCACTGCGAGACCTCCGTAATGCAGTTGTAGTAGTACCGCTTGCCCAGTGAACTAATGTGTTCGGACCACTCGCCGCCGGGCGGCACGCTGCTGCTGCCGCTCGCCTGCGCCGCGCTTCTCTTCTCATATTTACTACTACTCCTACTAACACTAACACTCATGCCACTAGATCTATTCTTCTTTTCTGACTGACTCTCATTTCGTTCATGATTACTCCGCTCCCTTTCACTGTCTTTACTACGTTCTTTTGGTGAACGAACACTTTCTGTGAATATGAACAAAAATACGAGTTTAGTCTGTGTTTTAACACACCTGCCAAACATAGGTACATGATGGGACTGTATGTATTGTGGTGTAGAAATAAATGGTTTAAATGATGGGAGTTTTTGTTGGATTAAAGCTACTCATTAATAATTCAAAATAGACACACTTAATGATAGTTCTCTATCGTAAAATTAGTAAAATAGATAGATTCGCGAATTATTAATCATAATGACCTGCATTGTATTATTAAGAGACGATATCTCAATAATGTTTACATTTATAAATAATACACTTCAATGAACTGTAGTTTAATGAATACAAATATTTATTAAATAACTTCCTTCGCGTATTGCCCAGCTGCAGGCCGTCGCAGATGCAAAAACAAATTACTCGTTATACGTATTCATTTTTACATTGCGTTCGCATTATATCGCATTTTCCATAAAAATTATAAAACGAAAATCTACGTTAGATACCAGATACCTTCACCACAAGCTAAACAACTAGTAAATACTGACTATTTACTTATTATGTGCGAAAATTATATTGTCACCCGTAAATACCTACGTCTAGAAAACTTTTTCATGAATTAAAATTGTTTCCCACTCTTTACATTACTACGACTTCTTATTTGATTACACTATGGTCAATTAATGGACAAGCTACACTATAGATCCATAATCTTAAACTCTACGACAAGACTTTCTTTAATATTTCTAAATTACTTTAATATAAATCCACCGAAACTTGAAAACGTTATCGTAACTAGCAAGAAATATTAATAAATGAATGTTCCAACGTAAGCCTGTATTTGAATTGCGTCTAAAATGTCACAAACAATAGCTTATCAGCTAACGGACCCCATGTCGTTACGGTGACAGGGTAGCTCTCTGGGAGGTAACCATTCTACAATCACGATTGATTGAATACGCAATTCCTCGAATAATACGGAATACCTACCTATCTCTTATTTATCCAAACCTTGGGAATAAGTAATTTTCTCGACGGTCCTCAATTTATAACAAAATTCGACGTAAAATTATGATTTATGTATTCTTGTTCCATTTAGATAAAGTACTATACCTATTTGAATAAGATACTGCGCATCAGTTAATTAACTGCGTCAATTGAAAATCAATTGCTATTCTCTGGAACTGTTCGCATTATCGGAATACATTAAACTGTCACCTAGTTCTGAATATTACGAAAAATCTTCGAAACATCCCATCCCTATTGGATGAGACTTTACATGATTGAATAACAATATTTTAAGCAACTTAGCTCTCGCATTTCCCTCTATAACATAGTAGATCTACCGATACCAATCTTAAATAAAAAAGAATTCTAAGGACCGTTTGACCTTAAAGTGTAGATTTATTATTTACTAGTAGCTCCCTGCGGTTTCACCCGCGTAGTTCCCGTTCCCGTGGGATTATGGGGATAAAATATAGCCTATGTCACGCACTGATAAATTAGCTTTCCATTAGTGAAAGAATTTTTGAAATCGGTCCAGTAGTTTCGGAGCCTATTCATTACAAACAAACAAACAAATCTTTCCTCTTTATAATATTAGTATAGATAGAGAAACTATCTACTTTAATTATCTACGATTAAGAGGGCGTTATTCTTCTAGGAAAGTTTTGATGTTTAAAATATTGTACTAGCTATACGAAACAGTGATAGCTATGATGGTAACAAAAAGTGTATTTTTTATTATATTTTATACTTATTTAGAAGTACCGGTTATAGTACACGCGCGTAACATCATCGACAGTTATTACTGGTAATGTCGTAGCCTCGACACTCTAACACATAGTCTGACTAAAAAAATAGTCTAACTTGGATTAAAATATATCACAGCAACAGCAATTACAAGTGACCTAAATAAAAGTGGTTTTATTGTGGAAATCTACCTATATACAATAGAGTACAAGAGTAATTGTAACTTTCTCCACTTTTCTACCTACTGCATCACATCTTTGACCTCAAGAATCTACTGATTGTTTATGTTGTCTTACGTCTACTTTGACATTGGTAGAATTGCAAGGCAGCTGTAGCCAAACACATACATTTGAATTGAATCTACTGATAGACTTTATACAAAATATAGGATATGTTTTGATGGTATGTTTTGGTCACAATGTCTGTGTATGAGTTTATATTTACTTAAAATCAAATACATATTTTTAAAAATACTGTTTTGTTTAGAAGCTGTTTACAATAAAAAGTAGTAAATATTATTTTGATTACAAATTGAATCATTTCTTATCTTATTATGAGTTTTTAAAATAATCTACCTATTCCAATACCAAAAAATAATACCAGAAGTATTTTTAGTTTAATTAATCCTTACTAATATTATAAATGCGAAAGTAACTCTGTCTGTCTGATACCTTTTCATGGCTAAACTACTGAAACGATTGACTTGAAATTTGGAACAGGGGTAGCTTATGATCCAGGGAAGAACATCGGCTATGTTTTATCCCGAAATTCCCACGGGAACGGGAACTACGCGAGTGAAACCGCGGGGCGCTGCTAGTTAATTATATTATCTTTGTAGATACTTGACAAAAATAATACATTTTCTTAATACCTTTCATTCAAAATGGAAACTTTGATAGAACAATTAGTTAACAAGATAAGCCTTAATAAGTTTCTAATATGATTTTAATAGAGATTTAATATTTCCAAGTAAAGTTATACATAATATCCTCACAAATCATGTAATACTGGATCAACATGTAAGACTATTACTCAACAAGTAGTTCCTCAACACTTAAAAAGTCTTATCTAAAAAAATATGAAAAGAAAGTTATCATGTACACAAAAGAGGTACCTTAGAAAACTAGACCTAAATATCTAGACTAACCTAGATATTAGAAAACTGTTCCAACAACAAACAATATATTACCAACGCAATAGATACAAATAAACAATGAAAAATTATGTATTTATACAATTGGGGCTGATATTTGGTATTTAACATAAATATTTGACTTGAATTTGTTAAAATGTCAAATTGGAGGGTGAAGAAAGAAGAGTACTGTTTAGGAGTGGTCTTTTGATGCAATAATAACATCTTAGTGTTTATTTAATAATTATCTAAACCCTTCTCTCTCAATCTGAATTCAAATTCTTTAATAATTATATCAAAACAATAATAAAAATACAGTTAAATCTATTATTTCCCATATTTTAAAATTATTCAAAATTATAACTATGCAAGTGATATAAGTTGTAACTAACCAGTGTACTTATTTCTAGAGGATTTGTAGTCTCTATCTCTCTCCTTTTCGGATCCTTTTTGCAGATAGGAGTTCCTGGATGTTGCATATCCCCTGTCATCGACAACATGAGTGTACTGATGGTGGCTGTGGCTCGAGTGGCTCGTGTGAGTGCTGTGACCGTGCGATACATTGCCGTTTGGAGATCGCAGGGGAGTGTACCGGGCATCAGAACCTCCATATTCATTAGCACTCCGCCTTTCACTCTTGGTGCTATATTTCTGTTGAACAACATGTAAAATGGTCAAACACTAAAATCAACTTTGATGTTTTCAAATAAAAAGTAAGCATTAAAATAAATAACAAACAAAAGTAATTAAAGTTGACAAAGTTTGAAGAGTTTTATTACTGGTATTATGTAAATTATGGACCAAGAAACCTGACAAAATCAACAAAGTTGGTAACTTTTGTTTCATTGCCAACAAAACAAATACATTTATGAAATACAAACTTCGTAGAAGGACGTGGTTGGATTAGAGGCTAGAAACAAAACTCAAAGGCAATATTTCATTACGTACAGAAGTACCTTACACACAGTAAAGTTCTGAGTGGTCAATGTGAATTTATAAGGTACATCAAAAGGGTACTTAGAACGTACGACGGCTAATACAGCGCTTACCTGATACGAATGGGCCTGATGCTTCTCAAAGTACCTGAAATAAAACAAAAATGTTTATTCCAAAAAAACTAGATTACAGGAAAACTAAATCGGCGACCGCCATACACATAGGTATGAGATTACGAGCTAATAAGCCGAAGCATCAGAAGCCATATCATACCCATCGCTTATTCGCTTCAGAGGTTTCCTTGCATGCATTACCATCAATGCAAATATACGATTTTAGACGGCCTCACTAATAAATTGGAAATTCAGACCACTGTCATCTAACAGTTTTACAGAAGGCCGTGATATATCTTGATGGACGCCATGTCACATTCGGAACATTCAAGAGAGAAAGAGACAAGTCAATATAGTATAGACAAGAAAGAGACAAAAATACGTATCAGCCAGCTTAATCTACTTGTTCATGGTGTCAATGTTGCTTGATTCGTATAACAAATCACCACTTGCCAGTATATAATAAATTGAAATTATTGTATTATTGAATATATATTTTATACTGAACAATAAAACATAACTAATTTATGAATAATTTTAAAATTAGGTATATAGTTTAGTAGAATGGAAATAGTCTGTTTAATATATATTGCAATTTGGAGTAAACGGAAGTTACATACATCCCTACGCTTGCTGAACGGAATGGTTTGGTTTAAATAAACACTCTGTGGTTTGTCCTGTGGCTGTGGGTGGGTTGGGTCATTGACATATAACATGGACGGGGCATACCTACGAAAAAAACGTGTATACCTATACTTCACTGAGAGCGAAAAATGGCGGCTAATAGTGCAGTCCCTATCGATATGTCTGAAAAATAACATCGATAATAGATTGTAAGTATGTTTTCTTACTTTGATTAATTTTAAGTTTTATAAATAGGTCTTACTGTAAAAGAACATTATAGATAGTTTGTAAAATATAGCTTGATCATTGTGACATACAGAGTGGCCCAAATAGAACGCTCAGTAAGGGGAAGTATAAAACTATAAGATATACAAAGATTTGTTTTTAGGATCCATGTCCTCGATTTTAGTAAAAAAAAAGTGCATTCATAGATTTAGAAAAAAAAACTATTACTCTCTTTGAGAATCGAACCCGGAAATTTTTAAAAATTTAATGTTCATTATTTTAAACTAGAAATGGATTGTGTACATCTTTAGCAGTAAGTAAATGTTACTAAGAAACATCATATCTAAATTCATTAAAATGCATTGTTTTTAAATGAAATAGTTTGGTACAAAACTCGCCAAGACATCATTAAAGTTCCTTCCCAGTTAATATCCCATTTCAACACAAATTCACCATTTCAAGATACAAAATGCAATAGTTTGTATATACGGCCGTTCGTTCTAGTTACAAATAATTAAAAATATTTTTTTCAAAACTTCCGGGTTCGATTCCTTTAGTGAGTTATAGTATTTTTCTAAATCTTTGAATGCAATTTTCATTTTAACTAAAATGGATGACATGGTTCCTAAGAACAAATCTTTGTATCTCTTATAGTTTTATACTTCCCCCCACTGACTGTTTTATTTGGGCCACCCTATATATCAAACTTTTATTCATTATACTCTAGTTGCCGGGATATAAAAATGACGATAGAAATTATCGACGTTTCGTACTATAATCGATACTGATGTAACATTTAATTGGGTTTTATTTAATTACAAACGTTAGGCATTCAATTAAACGAATATTTCAATATGAATACAGATATTCTCAAGAGCAAACCTCAAATCCATGGTTTCTTATGGTATACTACATGAGAATCTGAAAATTGGACTTTATATACTTACTCACTATTATTTAAGATCATATATGCACAAAATGTAAATAAAGTTTATGAAATAAAAATAAACACCAAAATTAAAACGTACTTGAATAAGTGTTTAAATAACGTTTTATTTAAAATATCGATAGTTTATAGTCTGTGGTCACGATGTTTCATTGCCCATCACTAAGTAAGTTGTAAATCCTTTTGTTATAGCTAGAAAATAATATGGCGAATATGGCCACGAGTAGGTATTTCAATGAGACTAAGAATGACAGATGGCTATTATAGTAACTGTCAGAAATACTGTTGTCCTTTTTCCCTTACGCAAAATTATGAACGTTAAAAAGAGACGGCTATATTTTTATAACTTTGGCGTCGATAAGCCTCATACTTCTATAACTATTTTTTCTATAGTCAAACATGCGATGTCCATGTTATATGTCAATGGGTTGGGTGGATCACGATTTGTCAAACAAACAAACAAGCCAACAAGTAACAACACAGAGAAAATAATAAACTCTATCGAATTACTTTAAGATTTAATTCTTTATAATATAATTAATAATAAGAGTTCAAAAATAGCTAAGTTTATCTCATCAAATAATATGTTACAAACAAGGCTATAACTAATTAATAGTTATACTAAGTACTATAAATAAAATTGACGGGGCGCGGGCGGCGCCTGCGCAGATTATGTGGCAACGTTTCAAATCGAAGCCAATAATGGATTAATATAACAGTCTCAACTTAAAAAGATAATAAAACCTGTCATATACCGTCTAATAATTGAGTCTGATCATTGACCTGTTTATAAACGAAATTTAGTCGTGGTTCATACGCGTTCATTCATCACGACACGAACCCTGTATAATATAATATAGCCCTGCCTGTTCCTGTTGCGAGTTGTATTGTGACAATTGGGCTGTCTGTTAATAAATTTTGAACTGGAATTGTTAATGTAGAAAGAGAAAATATGAATAAAATTAACTGTAATTTATCTTTACAAACAAATTCTATTCTATGGCAGGTTCGTATTAATGTAAGTAAGTTTATTTATTTCGTAAAATAGAAACGTGACAAAGTCATAGGACAAAGTAGCCAACATGTGTGATTCTTAAATTCATTGACAGGTGACAGGAATCATGCAATTTGTTTATTTGTTTGTTTATACTAATGTCATGACGTCACGAACGTATGTAAACAAACAATTTATTTTAGATTAGAAGTCATGCATGTAAATAAACATTACATTCCGTTCGTGGTTTTATGTTAAAAAATAATTTCCTACTCCCATACAATATTATCGTACAATGTACCCCTCTCTACTCTAGTCGTGGTCCATATCTCTACGCTTATCTGTGGATATGTAGCAGCACCCACTCTTGTTATTGATCGCCTTCTCAGCGTTCCCGGCACTTGTATTTTCCAAAGCCTGCGTAATGCGTAATTGCGTATTGTGTTTTGATAATACGCACTAGACTTTGCACCTTCCAAGTGTTTGTACCAAATCATTTACTAAATGGTCGATTAACAGTATTGCTCTTCAAAATGTGTCAAGCAACCTCCGCCGATTTAGAGCTGAAAAAGGCTTTTCTGGAGTATCAAGTCAAAATGCTTGCGACCGGCAAGGAAATTCAAGAGATTGAAGACGACATTATCAACCAGAGGCAGCTCTTGCAACAAGTCCATTCTGGCATGGTGGCCATCATCAACCTGCCGGAAGACCAACTGGTCTATGAACCGGTTGGCAGAGTATTTATTCGTTCTGATGTCAAGACAATGAAAAACAATTACCACATCCGTGAAATGGAAATCAATCGCCACATACAAGAGCAAACATACAACAAAGTGTTTTTACAACACAGCCTAAAAGACAGTCGGAAAAATATCAGGGAAATGATTAAACTGCGTAAACAACAGTATAGAGCTAAGAAACGCAGGCCAAAATTTTATTAAATGGCATATTTTTTAATTACTTATTACATATTTGTATTGTATTGATTATATTCACAGTGTATGTATAGTATTTTGCACTTTGTTGTTTTATTGTTAGTAAATTGTATCCGTAAAGTACATATCGGAACATGATTATTTTACCAAAAATGTTATAATTGAACTATTTATAGACTTTTAAATGTTTACAATGTGATCAAGTACTGTCTACTACTACTATATCTATAGATGTTAGCTGCATCAATATTATCTTTTATCAAAAAATCTCGATGTTGTCGAATAAAATCTTCAAGAAATAAATTGTATTTTATTTATCTCAGTCTGGGTGTGTGTGTGAATGAGTGTGTGTGTAGTTTCTGATACCCTAGATACAAGTTTCGAGCTTCGAGCTTAGGGGTCAGTTACTATAAGGAGATGATGTAGTGAATGATTATGTTGTTATTGTAACATTACACAATTCATACAGATCAGAAAACTAGGAATCATATTAACATATCCTATAGTAGTCAGTAGGTTCGATTATTTTATCAATAAACTCACCCATTGTAGGTACAATACAACCACTTAGATGTTTGAATAGATGTAGTGTCCATTGAAACCTCACAACTGTTTCTCAAATTAGTTATTACTTTTAGCTCAAAATATTTATTTGGATCCAAGACATTTGTGTCAGTGGTGTTTTAATATAGTACTTAATAGGATATTAGGAATAAATTTATTTGTTTTGTTATACTTAGGTAGTATACCTGGGCACAGCGGGAGTACTATTTTCTTTGATCACAGATGTATGGTGGTACATTTAGGTATTGATACATTAGGTATTTGAAACAAAAATAAATTACACAAATGTAGTTTTTATAGTTATCATGTAATAACCATGTCTTGTAATAAATAATATGCCATGGTAATTATCCCGTCATAACCTACCAAATGTATTATCATCTCCCACAAATTACATTGAACTCCTGCATTTACTTGGCTAATTATTCTTGTTTTGTTCAGGACAAAGGACGAGTAAAAGAAAAAAACATTAAAATCCACATTGAACAAGTATATGAATAAACACATGGGGCAGATAATTATCTTAACTTCTGTGTACATATATCCAGTCCCGGATTAACCCTTAATCAAATTAAGCAATTGCCTAGGGCACCACGTCTGGGAAGGCACCAGAAAACACCAGAAGGGGCACCAGAACCCATGAGGATAGGGGGGGGGGGGGGGGGGCAGGGCCGTAGATATTCCACTCTAGCTACAGCCCTGGGGGCCCGAAGGCTTGGATTGCTTAGGGCATCATGAAGTCTTAATCCGTCACTGCATATATCCTGCCTGTACTACCTACCTGCCTACCTTTTGTTTAGAAATGTAATGGTAATAATAAACCATATGAAAGTAGGTATAGGTACTTATTTCAATAAATAGATATGTGTTGCTGATTTATGTTAACCACATGACCAGGTGACCACTTCAGTATCGACCTCTTCTCCTAGTGTTTTAAGCCAATATTATTGTGAAGTTTTGTCTATAAAATTTCCCAATTCAATAAAATTCACAAAATTTAATTCCATAAAATTTTATTTTCATTTTTACACAAGAAGAACTGTTTTCAATAAATCTTATAATTAACATCATGAGTAATAATATAATAATAATAATTCTTATTTTAAAAATGCTAAAAACATTGATTTTAAATAAAATACTAAAATATTTACACAACAATCTAGATTAAGTAGTTATAACGTAAAATATATAATGATTAAATAACAATATTAATTATTATTTCATGTGACCTTACAGAACAAGCAAGAATAACATATATATTATGTAAAATTAAAGCTTAATTAAAATAAATTGATTAAAAATATTTCCTTATAATTATAAACATTTATCTATGAGTAAATAGCTAGTGATATCGCAAAAAGACTGCCCCTAAAATCTGTAAGCATAATTATTATAATATGAGAAAACATAGAATGTCTTTTGCATATGTATAATTATACAAAACATTTAATATTTACTACTTCATAAAATATGGTAAGATCAACAAACTTGCTAATTTATATTAATCGCTTAAACTCACTGTTGCTGTGACAGGTTTCTAGAGTTCGCTCTAAACTACACATTTATAATAAACACAACAATATTAGGTAACTGACGAGAGCAAAATGTAAAGAAGCAGTCCCAACTACAACATTCATAGCTACGCAATATAATTATAATACCGTCGAAATAATACATCTATCAATACTTTCAAAGATTAAACTTGTCATGTAAATAAGAAATATCGATAAAATATCTTAACAAACTCTACTACATTTATAATCTAGAAACAATTATAAATTACAATTATCTATGACGAATTGTCACACAAAGTTTAAAATCGAGTATGTAATATAATATTAATAATGATTATTGAATGTTGTAATATCCGAGTTAGAGCCATGTATGTCGATTCATATTCATGGAGTCGTAGGGCTGGCGCACGCCGATGGAGGCGGGGTACCCTCCGGGGTAGAGGCTCATGATCTGCGCGCCCGTCTGCCGCAGCAGCTCCTCCTGGTGCCGCTGCAGGTACTGCTGGTACAGCGGCGACGACGTGTCCGCGCCCACGAACGGGTAACCCGCGCGCACCTGCGAGTGACCGATGAACGGGAATGTGCTCGTTGTGTGAGGAGTCGAGTTTTGATGCGCCGGTTTCGCCATCTTGTCACCTGTCGTCTCGGCGCTGGTCCTTTGTTGGTGTTGTTGGTGCGCGACTGCAGCCACCATGTAATTAGCCGCCATAAGTGAGTTTGGTGAGAATCCACCGTTATCGCCGTACAAACCGGTGCTCAGTGCCATGTTAGTGGTCGAAGGAAAGTTGAATGCTGTAGCCGGCATCATGCCTGATTTCACAGATGAAATCACATCCGAAGTACAAGGAGTGTGATAAGTTTGAGTCTCGACAATCTGAGCTGGCTGAGGTTTGGTTTCAACTACCCTCTTCCTTTTATTCTTTCCCTTAGGATCTGGCTGATGGGAGCTGATACTTGGCAATTTATACAGAGTATTGTCTTTAGTCATTGAGGATGATGGCTGCGAATATATGCTTGTTGAAGCACTGGAAGATTGAGGTATATCTGATGACATACTCTTATTAAACATCTGAGCCATTTGATACTGCTTCTCGTGATACAGTGAAGAGCTGGTAGCATAAGAGGATAAGAATCTTTCGTCATTAGTCATTTTCGACATGTCGTACCTCTCCAACATCTGGGGTATATTCCGGAGGCTGTCAATTGGGATAGCAGGATTTGTATACGGGGTTTTGTACGGGTTTGTAGTAATAATTGCACGATTATGTACATGTTTTTCTGGTTTTTGGGCTTTGGAACCAGAATCAATGCTTTTGATTGATAGATCTGGTTCGGTGTGTGATACAGGGACTGTCATGTGGTCATTTTTCAACATGCCTCGAGGGTTGGGTATGCGCAGTTCCGATGGATGTTGTTGCAAGTCCTGCGACCTCTGTGCGCTCGGTCGGGGCATGTTGTACATGTTGTACTGTTGGTGCTGAATATTTTTATTATAATTAATTGCATTGGCACTAGCTGTACTCATTTCGTTCTTCAATTTTTCTGCCGAGTTCATGTACGACGTTGAATAATCGGAAGGCATCATCTCTTGTTTCCGCATTTGAGTTGCAAGTTTGATATAATCTATTGCAGCGGTCTGTGCTGTATTACAAGAGTATAGTTTTTTATTAGCTAGTTCGATATCGCTAATAGAGAAGTTGCTGATACTCTGACCTGGGTTCAAATGGTCATACTGAGTTTGGTGGTGCATATGTGCTGCCGTTTGATTTATAGTCATATCTGAGTGAACTGGCGGTGGCAGGATTCTCTCTTGACAATGTGCAGGTTGAACATTTCCAGGTATTGAGTTTTTACACATCTTTTGTAAAGACTGACTATTCATTCCGAGATTCAACGCTATTGCGTCTATGTCATATATCTTAGGTTGCAAGTTAATTTGCGCTTTTTGCATTTCCCTTGCGGTATTGTAATCGAGGTCATGTATCTCGCCGCTATTTCTTCGTTCCATGTCAGGGTTCATGTATCCCATATTGACCATGTCAATGTTATCTTTTTGCAACATTCCGATTGGTTTAGAATTATCGCACACGACTGGGTCTTTCTTATGTTCGTGAGCCATTTCGATATGGCCGATTCTGACATCTCTTTGTTGTTGAACATGTCTGTCGTTCATGTAGTCAGTCCTCTGTTCGGTACTCTTCTCTCGTAGCTTAGCAAGTTCCGATTTTTCTGTCAAAGCCAACGCGATATTGTCCACTGACGAACTCGTGAATTGGGACATTGTATGTATCGGTTTAGGATATTCATTTTTGTTTAGCGATGCCATGGATTCTTTATTTTCAATAGTCTTGGTTGGTGATAACAAAATTGGTTGATCTGGTTCATTGTACATGCGTTTCTTCACTGGGAAATGTGCATTTTTCGTGTCTGCTGTCACCGATGGGACAATCGGAGATATGTTGACCGTGGCGGGTTGTGGTGAGTGTTGTATTTGCGCGTATGTGGTCGAGGCTTGTTGGTATGGAGAGTAAGCCGGTGAGTACGGACGCGAGTATGGATTTTGTTGGAATGCCTCCTGACCTAATGAACCGTATGATTCTTCGTGCATACGGGACTGTTTGCTTGCAACAGCTGCTTTCGTCGATTCGTAATACGACGGGGGGTTCTGGCTGTAAGTAGGTACAGGACTCTTGTTGTGATCTACAAAGTAGTTTGGTGTCGCTGATCCCATCGTGTTGTTATTAGCGTACACATGTTGCGAATATGGTGAGTAAGGTGACTGCGGTGCTTCACGGGGACTGCCACTTTTCTCAGGACTGCTCTTGATAGAAGTTGTGTCCTGATAGAATCCTGCCCTTACAGATCCATTTATAATAGGATACGTTATTTTTTGGAATTCCTCAGTTCTCGGTGAGGCCGGTGAGTGCAGAAGTGGCGACGTATGTGACATCTGATGTCGAGGAGAATCCAAATCTTGACTGAAAGAAGATCTCTCGGATACCGAGCTACCTGTACTTGTCCGTCTTTGTCGAGTGGCGTTGACACTCGGTAGGGGGCTGTCGCCACCATCAGCGTTAATAATGTCTTGATCAATCGGAGAGTCATACTTAGATGACTTGGATGGACTTGTTATAATTTTTAATTCCTGATTAGCATCTTCTTGTTGTTTCTCTTCTGAGTCTGCTTCTTCAGATTTCTTCTTGACAGTAGTAGTAGTCGACGCGGTACTCTTAGGGGCACCAAATGCTTTGAACCATGCACTGAGATTAGGTGTAGCCTTCTCCTGATTTGGTTTCGTGGGTATTTGGGGTTCTGTCTCAACTTCTGCGTCTTTTTTAGTGACGACAATAGTTTCCTCAACTTTCTTCTCTACCGGAGGTAGTTCTTCAACTTTTTTGTCAGTTTCCTTTATTTCTTCTGTTTGTTCTGCATCAATTTCCTTAGCAACTTCAGCATTTTCTTCTTTGTTATCGAATTTATGATCTTTTCCCAAATTAAATTCAACAGTGGGCAACACAGATCCTAGTCTCAGTTTTGGACTGGACTCCTCTGCCTTAGATGTCTCCCGCACCTTAGTAGTAACTGTGCCTGCAGTTGTAGCTTCTTCAACTTTTTCAGTATTCTTATTTGCAACGTTAGTCAATAAGTTTCCCTTGCTTTTCCCAGGTTGCAGCCTGTCTATTGTCCTTTGAATTTCTCTTCTTTTAACAATTTTAGTTTCACGTGATGATGGGCGTTTGCGTGTTAACTCTTTTTTGTTGTACACAGATTTATCGCTTTGTGATAGTTCATCATCTTGTCTGCTGTTGTCGTGGTCCTCAGTTGATATAGTCTGAGCTGGGCTGTCGCAGGGCGAGCTAGCGTTGGACCCCTTGGGGGCATCGTCGAACCATTTGCTGATATCTTTAACGGCTTCTTCGAGAGCCTCAGATGCCGATTCGTTCTTAGCATAGTTCTTTTTATGACCTTTCTTAGGTTTACTTTTTTGTGGCTTCTCTTTTTCATCTTCATCAGATTCTTCTCCTTTCTTGTTATCCTTGTTAGTCTTTGTTGTAATTTCTAATGTATCATCAGAATCTAGGCTTTCTGAAAACAAATTTTTGAACATTGCTTTGTCCTTGTACTTTTCGTTCTTTGCCTTCAGTTTTTCAATGGTTTCCCTAAGTTTAGGATTCTTATCCTTTTCAGGTATGTATGTACTACTCGGTTTTGATTTGTCGCCAGATTTCTGCTTGTAGTCAAAGAGAGATTCCCATGCATCTTTAGCGGCGTGACGGCGCCGTTCCTTGATCTTGTCGTATTTGTCTTTGAAGAAGTCCGGGTCCGAGAGCTGGTCCGAGGGTTCCATTTCAGTTTCTTGAGGTTCGACCTCGACGGGCGCGGGTGACGGGCTCGGGCTGTGGATTGAGGGCAGCGGGCTCGCGCTGCGACTCCTATTGGAACTCTCCAGGGACACCGGAGTATCCACTCGGGCCTCCTTCTTGGTCGTCTGCTCTTGCTCTTGTTCATGATGCTTACTCTTCTTCTTCTTTAGTTTGTACTTCTTGCTTTCCTTATTCTTGTCATGCTTTGTTTTCTTACCGTGCTTACTCTTAGACTCACCGTGTACCTTTTTGTGGTTTTTGGAATGTTTACCGTGCCGGTGGTGACTCTTGCGCTTCTTTTTACCTTTGCTCAGTTTAACCTTATGAGATTCTTTTGACTTCTTTTCTTCAGTTTTGGGCGGCGCGGCTGGTTTCTCTTCTTCTTGCGTCGCCATGTCGGATGTACTCGATTTTGGTTCACCTGTAGTTGAAAAATAACATGTATTGACTCTAAAATCATGCAACATCTTGGTGTTTTTTTTATTAAGAACTGTTCACTGAAAAGGGAAATAAATGAATAAAAATAATCATTATTGCTTTTCACTAATTAAACTTATAACTACCCAAATGAAAGAAAAGAAAATATACGAATATACACAGTATATAAGAACCCACCAGTCTCGGTATCATATCGTCGCTTCTTCTTCTTGTGATGCGGGTGACGTTCCGGGGACTTCAGTTTGTGTTTCCTCGAAGGCGCCGGCAACTGGTACTCCACGGCGATCTCCTCGTCGGATGACGAGATCCTATGCATGTACTTCTCTGTCAATCTATCGAATGCTATTTGCAGGTTATCCACCATTGTCGTATACTCTGAAATTGTGGAAAATATATTTAAGTATCTATGTTCAATAAAAAATTAAATCTATTTACTTTATAAAAGTAACTAAAATAATATTAAGACGCGGACATACCATTATCCTGGCCGTTATACAAACGGCAATTATTAACAATTAGCTTGAAGTCAGCTTTGAACATTGCAAAGTCTGTATAATAGCCACTGTCGAGCCTCTCCTCCATCTTGCGCAAATCCATCGGACGCCTAATGACTGCATAGTAGTTGGGCGCGTAATCCTCCTCAACAGGGTCGACGAAGGGCCAAGCGTCCTCGTGAGCCGTTATCTGTTCAAGTACTTTGTACATGTCCGTTTGTATGTCTTCCTCAGACTGGCTGAAGCTGTAACAAATTAGGACAATATAGTATTTATTTTAGAGGTTAAGTACGCACATGTTTTGTACAATTGATTAATTACACGAACATAATAAAGAATAATGTAAATGTGAATACAAGTTATAAATAAATCCGGAAGTAACTGTTTGTTACGTCTTCACGACTAAACAAGCAAAGATAAAGGCTACTTTTTATCCCAAGTTAACCCAATTATAAATTTCAATGCGAATAAAACGGTGTTTATCAATAATATCTATCATTACGGTCTTATTGCGCGCCTAGCTCCGCCAAACGGATGACCTTTGACTTAGATAAAACTAAAATAAAATTATTAAAAACAACAACAACATAAGTACTTATTACTAGTAGATATAATATAAGTAGTTACATCTGTGATGTCTTGAGTATTTTCCGTGTACTGTTGACCGGTTCAACGTTGTCCGGGATGAGGATCTGCCCGGTGGCGGAGGCGAGCGAGTTGTTCGTCTTACGTCCCGTCTTGACTAGAGCGGGCGGCGGCGGCGGTTCGCCTTTATGCGTAGTGGATGAGTTTTTTGAACGCTTATCATGACTCCGGGACCGCCGCGACACCTTCTGGGGCATCTCGTCCGCGCTCTCGGAGCTGTCCGATGTATCGGATGATAGTGATTTGGACCTGAAAAACGGTATTGTTATTGTCATTTAATATGCATGTGTCACATCATAATAATAATACATATGGTTAACAACTGTCATGTATCCCAGGTACTGATTGTGGAGAGTAAAGTGTTTATGAAATGTTCCATGATCAATACCAGGGCCGAGCCGCCCCTGTGTGCGATGTGTGCGGCGCACACAGGCGCCAAGACAATAGGGGCGCCGCGGCGCCCCTATTGTCTTGGCGCCTGCGCCGCGCCGCCATTGAAATTATTTTTGTTTCACCATAACAACATATCCACGGAGGAGGCCATATTAGACCAAATAGACATACATGAGGACTAGCAGCGAATCGCAATTTTACCCGCGTAGTTCTCTTTCCCGTGGGCACACCAGTGACAACCTTTATATAAATTTTTGAATTATTAAATTCGGACATTCCATTCGAAAGATAACACGAGTTTAAAAAGTAAGCATTATGAAAAGACACGTGGTTACGCCGCAAACGCTTCTCAGCGAGCTAGCTGGGCAGCACCTCATGCGATGTACTTGGCTTGGGCGTCACTGGGACCTAAGTATAGGCTATATTTTATCCCAGTATGCCCACGGGAAAGAGAACTACGCAGGTAAAACCACGGGGCGTTGCTATTTATAATATTAGTATAGATTTCGCAAACAGAAAAGCGATAAGAGTGGAAATAATATAATTTTCTTCCCACTAGCTCGGAAAGTATGTTTTTAATCCTCGATATCTGGGGGTAATAGTTATTTGTTATACAAGAGTGCAAAGTTGCTTTTTAACCGGGGCTCCAGTTGAGGACCGAGCCAGCGAAGGATTCTAAAATTGAATCACGAGCGCAGCGAGGGATTCGAAATAAGAATCCTGAGCGTTAGCGAGGGAGTCAAAGGAGCACAAGGTTAAAAATTGTTTGCACTCGAGTGCAACACATTATTTTTCATCCCCCCTCAGCGAGGAAATTACTCAATGGAAACATAAAACAATCACAATATTCAATGAAAAGAAAATATCACGCGCAAAGCAATTTAAAAAATAAGTAAGTCTTGTACACCAAGAAGGTTCCGAGTGTGAATTTTAAATAAAAAAAAAGTTGTATGATGGTTTGTGATTTCAAAACATCAACACATATAGTGCACACGATGTTCTAAATTCAAATTTACTTTAACCTCTAGAGCGCAAAAACGACTTTTACTCCCAGTTATCGAAAATGCCTTGGGTCCTGCACGGGCTGTCACAGCGACCCCGATACTTTCCACTCTTGAGATTAAAATCGCGTGATATTTTATTTTTATTTAATATTTGATTGTTTTATGTTTCCATTTAGTAATATCCTCGCTGAGGGGGGATGAACAATAATGTGTTGCACTCGAGTGCAAACAATTTTTAACCTTGTGCTCTTTTGACTCCCTCGCTGCGCTCCTCAACTGGAGCCCCGGTTAAAAAGCAACTTTGCCCTCTTGTATAACAATAGTTATTTTCATCCCACTAGCTCGGAAGGTATGTTTTTAATCCTCGATATCTGGGGGTAAAAGTCGATTTTAATCTCAAGAGTGGAAAATATCGGGGTCGGTGTGACAGGCCGTGGAGGACCCAAGTCATTTTCGATAACTGGGAGTAAAAGTCGTTTTTGCGCTCTAGAGGTTAAAGTAAATTTGAATTTAGAACATCGTGTGCACTAATTGTGATGATGATTTGGATTCACAAACTGTCATACAACTTTTTTTTTATTTCAAATTCAAACTCGGAACCTCATTGGTGTACTTACTTATTTTTTTATTTGCTATGCGCGTGATATTTTCTTTTCATTTAATATTGGCTTCGCTGGCTCGGTCCTCAACTGGAGCCCCGGTTAAAAAGCAACTTTGCACTCTTGTATAACAAATAACTATTGTTATTTTTAACCGGGGCTCCAGTTGAGGACCGAGCCAGCGAAGGATTCTAAAATTGAATCACGAGCGCAGCGAGGGATTCAAAATAAGAATCCTGAGCGTTAGCGAGGTAGTCAAAGGAGCACAAGGTTAAAATTTGTTTGCACTCGAGTGCAACACATTATTTTTCATCCCCCCTCAGCGAGGAAATTACTAAATGGAAACATAAAACAATCACAATATTAAATGAAAAGAAAATATCACGCGCAAAGCAATTTAAAAAATAAGTAAGTCTTGTAAACCAAGAAGGTTCCGAGTTTGAATTTTAAATTAAAAAAAAGTTGTATGGTGGTTTGTGAATTCAAAACATCATCACACGTAGTGCACACTATGATCTAAATTCAAATTTACTTTAACCTCTAGAGCGCAAAAACGACTTTTACTCCCAGTTATCGAAAATGCCTTGGGTCCTGCACGGGCTGTCACAGCGATCCCGATACTTTCCACTCTTGACATTAAAATCGACTTTTACCCCCAGATATCGAGGATTAAAAACATACCTTTCCGAGCTAGTGGGATGCAAATAACTACTTCGCTGGACAGCCCCCCCCCCCCCCGGGACCGTGGTCGTGAAGATTTGTGAAAAAAAGGGGCGCTTCATAGGTTTCGCACACAGGCGCTGTGGGAGGTCGGCTCGGCCCTGATCAATACTGTATAGATAGATATACATACTAACTAGTACTTATATTGTGTTTGTCATGGAATGTTCCAAATAAATAAATTGACAAGTACTTATAGTTTAATTTGTGTACTATAATCGGAGAATGGCCAGCCAGTATATGTACAACTGCGACATATAAGCACACCGCACCAAACCAGATATATGAAACATGAGTGACTATTACATATATTTTGCCAGATCTGATTACTACTTATTTCAATTTGAAGTATAATCATGGAAGGAAACCCTTCGTCAGATTACAAATTTGTTATTTTGTATGTCGTAATCCTAATCTCTAAGTACTTTTTGAAACTAAACACTATGCAGACAACTGCATAATACAAAATTATACTAACATAGAACAAGTAGGTTCAAAGTAGTGTATTACGTTTGAAGTACGTCTATGCCATACTCAATCAGTGAAACAGAACATCGTCAATACTGATGAACCGAAAATTTATTTGAAGGGGACGAACCTTCTCTTACCTTGACTATACAAATCAAATAGATATATCTTTATTATCAAGAAATAGCTGTGCCCCGCGGTTTTACCCGCGTGGAACCTTATCCCGTGGGAATTTTCGGATAAAAAAGACCTCCTATGTGTTATTCCTAGGAATGAGGAACATCTGTACCAAATTTCATTAAAATCCATTCAGTAGTTTTTGCGTGAAAGAGGAACAAACATCCATACATCCACACTCACAAATATTCGGCTTTATAATATTAGTAGGACTAGTAGGATTGATACAACCACTTATAATAGTAAAACTAAATTGACTGTTAGTTCACTACAAACACATACATTAGGTATTATTAAGAAATTTCAAGATGTCTGCCCCCTAATTTTCAATTATTATCTATCAATCGATCAATTGATATAAATTAAGGTAATTAATCTATTAGCATCAATTTTGTTCTTCGTCAATTGATCATTTTTTGTTGGGCGATATCAAGATTGGCGTGTTTATTTTCCCACTAGTTGTTTTGGTTTTTAATATTTTTTTAGATAAGTATATAAAAAGCTTTATGTTATGGTTTATTGACTATCCTCCACTACCTTTGAAATATATCCACTACGAATTTAGAAACCCTGTGTAACCCTTAAAGTAGCACATTTATCTTAATACTTTATCTATAAATCTCTTACTTTATCTCTTAATTTTCCTCACATTTCTGGGGGACTGGCAGAAAATGATACCTAGCATAGCATTAAGTCCCTCCTGTACCGATAAAGTGCGAATGTTAAATAAATAAAATATAAAACTAAAATAAATAAATAAAACTAAAATTAGTAACATACATGATCCAGCGGTTTATCAATAATTTCTTCAGGATGAAATCTGACATAGGCGTGTAAATGTGCGAAACCGAAGATTAGCAGTACACTAACACCACAAATAAAGTTTATAATATTCAAAACAAGTGATCTCTTGAAGAATAATTTAAATTTTATTTAAATATAATTTATTTAATTATCAAGTACCAGCCTCGTGAGTGGTGAACCGGCAAATGATAACAATAAAAAGGATCTATACTAATATTATAAAAGTGCGGAGATTTTGTTTGTTTGTACGAGCTAACATCACGTTATGACCAATAGAAGCGGAGATAACGCGGCACAACACAGGTACAAGTGATATCTATTTACTGGGTTCGCCTGTACTTTTATATTACATTTTATTTTGTTTGTTGTTATAATAACAGATTTAATGATTCATTTATGAAGCGTAGTGTTTGCTTTCCTGTTTATTACTATCTCTGCCCATCCACCAACCTCCGAAAGGCCCCTTCTGACTACATACGTTCCTGTTTTGCTGACCCTGCCGACAATGTTGCCGCTCCCACCATAAGGGCGCGAACCCACCGCCACGCACGCTATACGCACGCGGCACACGGCTACGCGGTGCTGCCATGGTGATGATATTTCAATTGTATGGCAGCGCCGCGTAGCCGTGTGCAGCGTGCGTGTATAAATAATTGTTACTCGCTCAGCGAATTGGCGAGTTTATTTCTGTCGCTCAACAAGTTGGCGAGTACTCGCTTCTCGCTCATCGCCCGCGGTGGGACCACTGCCTTATGATGATTGAATCGGTAATATAACGAAAATCAAAATCTATAGTGGTTTAAGATGTAATATACCAAAAAATCCGTTACGACTACTTTTTTGCCGACCATACCTAAACGAAATGTAATATGTGTCACTCTCACTATAAATGAGAACTCTTATATTGAAATACATACAGACTTTTAGACCTCTCCAAAGAATCCGACCGCGTTTTTTTTGCTGACCATACCTTACATTTTCTATTACGTATGTTACTAACACTATTAAGGCCTTTCAAATGACACTTCATGTATCGAAATCTACCTATCCGTTCTTTACAACTTTTTTGCGAACCCTACCTAAAAGTTTCTTCATATTAATCCCACCATTAAGACTATTTAAAGCTTAATAACTTAAAAAATAAATTTGTTTATTTCGAAAATACTTACCTAAATTAAAAATAAGGCCCTTATGTGTGAAACCTATTATAACAAGTAAGTAAATTAAGGAAATGCAAGAATGTTAAAT
The DNA here is from genome assembly GCA_958496195.1 of Timandra comae. Taxonomy (NCBI): domain Eukaryota; kingdom Metazoa; phylum Arthropoda; class Insecta; order Lepidoptera; family Geometridae; genus Timandra; species Timandra comae. The sequence continues at coordinate 16,508,850 of OY292353.1, forward strand.
TTATTTTTTCAAGTGAATGAATGATCATACCTCAGGAGGTTCCTCCGCTTGGCTCTGTTCTCGCGCGCGAGGTCTGGTGACTCTTTGCGTTCTTCTTCCTCCTCCTTATTGTCATCTGTACTTTGTTTGGTCTCCTCTTCCTTCTGCTTTATCTTCTGCAGCACACGGTTGGATGTCCGCCGCGGAGCTAGCTCTAGTAACCTTCAATTATAACAAAACATTGTACATTCTAGCCCATAATTTTATTTAGTTATATGTCCGAAATGGCTATTAATATACTATCTTGGAAATATAACTAAAACTACACAATATATACATTAATATTGAACTGATTTGATACAAACACAATACTGATTAACAATATCATCAGCATTCGCATTTGATAATGCAAGTTATCTTTTTATAATCGCTAAAGTTCAAATTTCAACCACATACGCAGAAGATGCTGATGATCTTATGTCTCATTCTTTGGCTGAAGCATATAAACAATTAGATGCTTATACCATAACGGTATTAGGTACTCCATTCGATATTGAATACATAAATACTTTACATGTGAACTCACACATGTCACCTGATACTTTTAAAATGTTCCACATGTCATATGACATTTATAATTAGAGAACAGGTGAATATAATTGGTTATGAGTTCAGGATAATTATCCTGAAGTTATTACTCCATTTTTAAGTAGTTACCACTAAAGTTATAATAGGTACTACTAACACTTATATGTGTGGTAATTTTTAACAATAATAAATTAGACTATTATGAACTATATTATAGACAAACAAACATATCCTCTACCCATAAACATTTCATAAGCAATAGCAAATATTTTGCAATGCATATCTTACCATCTCTCACACAATATTTTAAAATAATTCCTGTCATCAAAAACTGATTTCATAACATTCATATACACTAAAGGAAAAAATTAAGGGATCAAAAAAATATTCCAAATTTTTCGGTACTTTTCAACAGGCCGTAACTTTGAGAGAAATGGTCGTACAGGAAATAAAAAAAAGGAAATTGTAGCTCCAAGTGTCTAGTTTTTGGATTAGAACTTCAAAATTTTGTAGCCTCCGCGGTTTTTGAGTAATCGTAGAAAAACCAGCAACAAAAAAATTCTCAAATTTTTTTAGTTTTTTTTTTTGGTCTACGAGCGTGGAAAATTTTTTTTTAGCTTAACCACCATAAGGATCGGATACTTTGTTCATTTAGCTTTAATTTCTTTTTTTAAACACCCTGATACGTCCACTCCTCGCTGAGATATCGGTCTTCAAATGGAAAAGGATCTTTTTGTCTTTGATTATCGATATCTCAGCAACCAATGGTCGCACAGAAAGTTAAAGGTGGGTTTCAAGAACTTGAATGAATTCCCCTTAACGACTGTCCATTGTTTTTTCGAAAAAAAAAATTTTTCTTTCTGTCACATGAATTTGAAAATGCAACAAAAAAAGGGCAGTTAGTGGTTTTTTGGAAAATCAAGCGCTGGATCGAAAATATTAAGGAAACCACTAATGTTAAGTGTGCCTTTTACAGTTCAATATGTCCACAAAAACCCTACAAAGAATCAAATTAATCCAGCCAGCCGTTTTTTTGTTTCACTTGATCGAATTTTTGAAAAAATTAAAGGATCACGTTTTTTTGCAATTTTTAAAAATGAGAAAAAAAATTGTTTTTTTTCGAGCTTTTTCCACATTTTTGTTCCAGAAAGTGCTTAAATTTTCAATTTAAGGGGAATTCATTCAAGTTCTTGAAACCCACCTTTAACTTTCTGTGCGATCATTGGTTGCTGAGATATCGATAATCAAAGACAAAAAGATCCTTTTCCATTTGAAGACCGATATCTCAGCGAGGAGTGGACGTATCAGGGTGTTTAAAAAAAGAAATTAAAGCTAAATGAACAAAGTATCCGATCCTTATGGTGGTTAAGCTAAAAAAAAATTTTCCACGCTCGTAGACCAAAAAAAAAAACTAAAAAAAATTTGAGAATTTTTTTGTTGCTGGTTTTTCTACGATTACTCAAAAACCGCGGAGGCTACAAAATTTTGAAGTTCTAATCCAAAAACTAGACACTTGGAGCTACAATTTCCTTTTTTTTTATTTCCTGTACGACCATTTCTCTCAAAGTTACGGCCTGTTGAAAGCGTTCCGTCGCATATGGTCAAATTCGCAAATGGTCAAGTGACAGAAAAACCGTCAACATTGCATTCGGTCAAAATAGCGAATGGTCAATATCGTGAACAGTCAAAATAGCAATTGGTCCAAATCGCGAATAGTCATATTTGCATTATTACCTAATCGCAGACGGTCGAGTTCGCAAACCGTCAAGATCGCAATAGGTCGAATATTTTACTTCATTTAATAATCGTAGAATTATGTACCTACGCATTACTATCTATGCATTACTATCCAGTATGATGATAATAAAGACTAAACTACACTTGAGAGCAAAGAAATCGCACACCTGCTCAATTTTCGTTTCAAGGTTGATTTTTTTAAAACGTGCTTGTATTTAATTCCCGTTTATATACTAAATTGAAGTGTACACTGTCAGCTTTCAGATAACACCTTAAGCTAATCCATAACCCTTAAATTCATTACATTAAAGCCAAAAGAACAATTGAATCGGAAATCACTCGTTTCGGGTAGTGCTAATTGAGCGACTAAGACGAGCAAACTGTAGTCGTGCTTGTCGGTGACCTATGGTCAATTCTCGAGCGATAGCTGATCTGTGCGCTATCAGACCTACTTCAGCTAGTTTTCTAACTGTTCACCGGATAATTTCAACTTCTCTCACTTCCTGGAGTTGCTGACAGAACTAAACAGCATTCAACCGGTGATTTCTTAATGACGAGGTCACAAAAAAATGGTCATCACGCTCCGATGCTGTACGTTTTTGGCCAGAACCCCATCGGCAACTAAAGCTACGACTCTCTCGATAACGCTGATATACTCGCCAAACAGCGTATTGGCTTAAATTCAACTGTCTGGCTATTTGAATCTGGTTAGGGCCAGGTTCAATTAGCGCAACCACTTGACATTTCTGGTGAGGTATCCATTTTCTTGTTTCGGATGTCGACGTGTTCTTTAGCTAACTTTCCAAGCTACGATTTGATATGCAGATGATGCATTTTCACCCAACCCTTCACCTTTTATACCCGCTCTTAGTCGCTCAATTAGCACTACCCGAAACGAGTGATTTCCGATTCAATTGTTCTTTTGGCTTTAATGTAATGAATTTAAGGGATGTAATGGATTAGCTTAAGGTGTTATCTGAAAGCTGACAGTGTACACTTCAATTCAGTACATAAACGGGAATTAAATACAAGCACGTTTTAAAAAAATCAACCTTGAAACGAAAATTGAGCAGGTGTGCGATTTCTTTGCTCTCAAGTGTAGTTTAGTCTTTATTATCATCATACTGGATAGTAATGCATAGATAGTAATGCGTAGGTACATAATTCTACGATTATTAAATGAAGTAAAATATTCGACCTATTGCGATCTTGACGGTTTGCGAACTCGACCGTCTGCGATTAGGTAATAATGCAAATATGACTATTTGCGATTTGGACCAATTGCTATTTTGACTGTTCACGATATTGACCATTCGCTATTTTGACCGAATGCAATGTTGACGGTTTTTCTGTCACTTGACCATTTGCGAATTTGACCATATGCGACGGAACGTGTTGTACCGAAAAATTTGGAATATTTTTTTGATCCCTTAATTTTTTCCATTAGTGTATTTGATTAAAAAAATTGACTTGCCATAAGCATGTGTTTTGATTATGTTACTATCACTTGATTACTATTCAATTTTTTAATTAGAAATGTATAATTAAAAAACATAGTTTACATTAAGAAAATCAAAACACATTTGGATATTTGATTCTGTTATGCTACTTTTCAAGCTTATTGTATTTACTAGTTGCGCTTAGCATTTTTCACAATTTTCATTACTTTAGGTCGATGGGGAAAAGTTATGTATGTATAACAAATAATTTTTAGTGATCAATGAAAACGTACATCAAGTTTCACAACTAGAGGGTTCAGAGCATGGTACTAAAATAAATATATAACAATTACATAGGTACTTGTTGTGTCATTTGGGTCAAATATTTTGTTCAAAACGATCCAGTAGTTCCTGAGATAGCGTGTTTAATCAAACAAACTCTTCTTTTCATTAAAATTTATAGAATGTATTAATAACATCTTCGCATGAAGCTTGTTCATAGCTTTTTTCAATTCATCAACAGCTAATGCAAAAGCACTATAGTTAAAAACTTTTTGTTTTCATTTATAATCAGAAACCACTTTGGCATGAGATTAGTATGACAGAAACAAAATACATGGTTTTAAAAATTATATTAAATAAATTATTTAATATTAAGAATGGAATATAGTAGAACTTTATTGCTTAAAATAAAATATGGTTAATACAAATATTTTAAAAGCTATTCTATGCTAACTTAGATGGTAGCATGTATATTATTTATTCTTCTTTAATTCTTTATTATTAAATATACATTATATGGGATTACATATTATACATATCAAACATATTAACATTTTAAGTTAATATCTAAAACTTGAGTGTCAATTGAAGATGTGTAATAGGACTTACCTCTTGCGTTGGAGCCGCTCCTTTTCTTGGAAAAGCCTTGGTATTTCCGGTAAGAAGTTTTGTGATAATGAGCGGTACAGTTCCTTTTCGACTTTGCTGGTGGCCTTGCTGAATTTCTCTGTCAGGTGGGTCCAATCTTCTGCCGTGAAACAGACCACTTGCCAAACACGCTCGGTCTCTTCCTCATCGAGCCAGTCATCACCGTAGAACCAACTGCGCCTTCTACTTTCACGGCCTTTCTTCTTTTTGTTTTTACCCTTAGGCTTTTTTATAATGTCCTCCCGATATAATCTTGTACCATAGAAATACCAATATGCAGAGTAATTATCGTCCCAGCTGAAAAATTATAAAAACGAATTAATATTGTTTTTATTTCTTACACAATATATAACAACATAGCAGTTTTCAATGTTATTAATATAATTTTCACCATATAAATCATAATAACAATATGGTTTCGAAGCCACAAGTGTTATAATTTTTGATCTAAAACTACAATAACTTAATTAAAATCTATAAAGAGTTATCACTAAAGGATCTCACCCTAAGGGCTCAACTCTCAGGCTTTCAGCTTCAAGATTTTTGAACAGATCAAATACATCTTCGGCATCCAAACGAAAATCACACAAAGCATATAGAATTTCAACTTTGGTCCTCAATGGTAAAAACTGAAAGTCTATATCTGTGTTAAATGGATTGTATCTTCCTGTTTCTTGACATTTTCTCCTGAACAAGCGCCTCAAATACATCTGAAATGTTTGTATTGATTATTTGACACTGACACCACACACTAATTTCAGTATTAATTTGTTGTAAATTACAATAATAACCTGATAATTGAACGCTGAGATGTCATTGTTGCCTAAACAACCGTTCAAGAGGCGAACTATCAACTCAGTGAGGAGGGAGCAGGCTGACTCCTCAGTTCCATCTGTTAACAATGCCTCTTCCAACTCCTGAAAAAGTTAACAAATAACGATCCAACCACGTTCCAGGCACACTGGAAAACATGAAACTGATATAGAACTCCCACTCACTTCAATATCAAAATCCAGAAGATTGAATGCAGTCCTGAAGAGAGAACAAAAGTATGCGATGCTCGGGACTTCCCACCATGACTGAATATCTAAAAACCGTGAGAAATTCATTCAGACATTACTTTAGTAGTACAGTCTTCAAGAAATTCACGGAAATTTGTTCAGTCGCACTAAAATCCACTTGTAATACCTATATAAGATGGAAACATAACCTAGACCCAATTCACTTGCACAAATATGGGTTATTTTCGTGGATTCATATCTATTTTGAATAGTCAATGTATTCTTTCAACAATTTATGATGGATAATAACGATTTTTTATTAATTCACGAAGATGATACTAATATGCGTTGTGTATATATATCGCGACAAACGCCATAACAGTTTTGAGTTTACCTACAAGTCGATTATGAGTCATTTGTAGTCCAAAAACTATTTTTCAGAATATAAATGTACAAATTATAGTATAATGATTATTTCTAATCATTTTATTATTAATTAGATAATTAATAACTGAAATAATGGCTCTTTTATTTAAGAAAAAAATATTGGGTTGAAAAACGTTTAATATACGAGAGGAAATAAACTTTTTTATGTCTATTACATCACCAAAGCCAGATTGAATGGTTAGGAATTGGAATATGTTATCTGTGTTTCTGATAAAACTAGTAATCTACCTCGGACTCGCCTGTAGTGATATGACTAAATATGACTAAAAACCATACGTAGTAATAATAACTAATATGACACGCGAGATCTTATATGAAGAACCTCACAGCGAATGAATTAACTTTCAAATGTGATATCTTTTGTTTTCCTAGGACGTTTACATAGATTGCCTGACTGACTGAAGAAAAAAATAGTACAAGCGGCCGCGCGTCGATGTAAAAAAACCAAATGGCTTCACTTTTTGTAATGGAAGTGGTTAACGGACATCTGTATACAGGTAAAACAAACAAAATGGCTGTCTGTAGTGGAGGTGGTTTGAGTTTATTTATACAAAGAATACATGTTTACATAGATATTTTACCCCATAAAGTATCCGACATCGAAGCCTATAATAGGTGATCTTTTCTAATTAATGGCGATTGATTACCGTGAAGAAAGGGAAGAAAATAAGTGTCACTTTGAACACAACATAATTTATTGAAGTGAGAACTTCTTTAGCGGCGCTGAGCACTTTTTTTGTAAAAACTTTTGTAAAAACGTTTTTGTAAAAACTTTCAAACTCGCGTCAGGGTCACGTGATGCTGATCGAAAAAGCGTAAGATCCATATATAAATAACGATATAATATTATAAATAACAACATATAAATTTTCATATTTGTGTACGATAGCGCAATAAATAAACATTGTATTCTACCTCATAAATGATAGTACTTTTATACTTATAATTAAATACAACGTTAATATTGAAGTTTTCACTTCTGCCGGCACTCCCGAAGTGCTACCTTTTTTTTTATAAGTTTATATATCGGCGTGTGTGGTGCAATCGGTGATTATTTCTGTAATCTGAATTATAGTGGATAAGCTTTAAAAAAAAATAGTTCGATTTACGATGATGATACGACGATGTATCGATATTTAAATATCGATATTATTGTTTATCAAGATTCAAGAGACGTGAAATTCCTTGCGGTCCGAAATGCGCTATCGCTAGCGCTAGCTTACGAAGTGACCGAATTTATCGTATTTGCATCAACGAAAGTATAGAGTCACCAAGTTTTCTGTGCCGGCGACCAAAAGTGGAAGCTCCTATTGTAATTTTGTATCTAATGTCATTTGGATACATTTTTAATAAACTGACAACCAAAAGATGTGATTACAGCGACGCTGTCACCGGCACAGAAAACTTGGTAACTCTATATAATGGGACGTCATCAGTGATATCAATGCAAACGCTGCTCATGGAAAAAAGGTTGTGCAGTGTGTGCGCAAATGTCATACTCAAAATTTGACGTTTCAGAATACGATTTACTTTTAGATTCTCATATATGTAAATATATATGTAGCATTTTTTGATCAATTACCTTCACTTAGACGGATTAAATAATAAAGTCAGATAATCCCAACAACGCAGTCCCATGGACGAGCATGTCGAGCACTCCTCGCAATACGAGACGCTTTTCTTGGCTAAGGATCATATTATTCAAACCATCGTAACTTTAGAACTATCATACATAAAGCTATGAGATGTTATTATTATGTCTTTTCCATTCACGGGACTATTAAGGAGTCCCGGTCTTTTGGAAGGCTAGTATGGGGCCAAAGCCAACACACGGAAGCCCTTTGACATATTTAATCTTGTTATTTTATTATTATAATTGTTATGTCTATTCCATTCACGGGACTATTAATGAGTCCCGGTCTTTTGGAAGGCTAGTATGGGGCCAAAGCCAACACACGGAAGCCCTTTGACATATTTAATCTTGTGTAAAGGATGCACAATCCGGCGACTATCCCTGTATAACACTATAAAATGCATCCAAGGACAGTCTCCGGTTCTGCTGGGACTATTGCAAATATATGGAAAACTACGACTGGGTTATGGGAATGGGATGTTTAATGGACTGGATATTGGGGAACTATGGGGACTATGACACCCGCCGATACAATGCTATAAACATGTACGAAGTGGCGGATGGAGACTTGCCAGCTCTATAACTGGGCCCCCCAAACAAGTCGCTCGAATCGCAACAAGGGGGCAACATGAAACGAGCGGCTTTGAGAGTGGAGCAGACGCCCTGGGTTTTAAACCGCGATCCACTGAGCCCGAGGGTCCAGCTTCATGCTAAGCCAACTCACCACTTACGCAACGCCCCTCACTCTCCGAGCACCAAAGTGCTCTCGCGGGCTCCACTCCGGCCGGCCAATGAAGGCAAGCACGGAGGTGGGGGATCTGTTCCTCGTCAGTGCTCACTCCGCCGGCCAGTGAAGGCAAGCGGAGGTGAGGAATGGTGACCTCCCCCGGGAGCGCGTCAGGTCCGCGGGGTCGCTACTCCCCGACACCCCGCCTCAAAGGTGCCCTGCGGGCTTATTATTATTATTATTATCAGCCTGTAATGTCCCACTGTTGGGCAAAGGCCTCCCTTCCTTCCTATGAGATGTATAATTCATTTTTAAGTAAATATTCTGTACTATCAAAAACCAAGATGGAAAACGTAGGTTAATAGGTGAAATTTTAACAAAAAATTTAAAAATGTAGAAAAAATCTGAAAAAAAAATTGATTTTCATTTTTGTAATTATTTTATAATAAAGATATGGAATAAAATCTTACATTCGATAATACCCTACATTAATAACTTTCAAATAAGACATATTTCATCTTCCTACGACGTTTACATGGATGGCAATGACTAAATCAAAATAAGCACCCGCGGGTCGATTTAAAAAAATACAAAATGCCATTTTGTAATGGAGGTTGCGGGAGAAAATTGAAATCGTGATTTGTCGATAAAAAAATACCATATTATACCCCCTTAAAATATCCGACATTGATGCCCGGACACCCTGTATAAAAATCAATTGGTGTTTGTTAGTCTCGCTAAAACTCAAGAACGGCTGAACGGATTTATCTTATCTTGAGCTTGAAATGTTCGTGGAGGTCTAGGAAAGGTTAAAAAAAATGCTGGGAACACGGGAACGGGTACTAGGCGGGTGAAACCGCGGGGCACAGCTAGTACTTATATAATTTTAATTAACTAACTGTGCTCCGCGGTTGTAAATGTTTTTATTGTCTCACTGCTGAGCATAGGTCTCCCCCAAATACTTCCAACCATCCCTATCCTTCGCAGTCTCCCACCAACTACTGTCGGAGGTAGTCAGATCATCCCGCCAACGCTTTCTCAGCCGACCCCGACGACGCCCTCCTTCGAGAACCCATTGAGTCATTATCGGGGCAAAACAGCGCACATAGCGTACATAAATCCATTTGGTTCACGCGTGTGCATTGTTGGTAGCGTTTGTTTATTCGTGATTCGGACCGCGCTCCTTAATTGTCACTCACTCACTCAGCTCACTCAGTCACAGTCAGTCAGTCACTCACTCACTCCTCCCCTCCCTCTCTCTCAATCTCAATATTCTCAAATACTAGTAATCAATTTTACTCTGGTTTTAGTTTGGCTCTTTTATTATTTTGTGTAATAATGTATAGTTAAACCGTACGTAAAAAGCAAGTTTTAGTTATTAATTTACAAAAACAATAAATACCTACTTATTTTAAATAAATTAATTGAGAGGTCATCTTATTGCCCCCGCTAATTAAATATCCGACTGATCTAATTATTCATACAAGTAATGTCCAATGCTGTAATGTAATACAATATCTCTCCGGCTGATTTAAAATTCATAACCATGCCAATTGTTATACACCACGGTTGATAAATAAGTACCATAAAAATATTTTGTTTATTACAAGGAAAAACATTAAGTTGTAGGCAGATAGGAAGTGAAAAAATATACAATATTCTTGCATATTGTTCAGTGTGAATATAAATTGTTATAACAATTCTTTCATTGCTATGTGCAACAATGCCCAGAGATATATTGAGTGACAGTTTGGCAGTGCTTCGAATTGTTGAGGTAAGCACCTTTGATTACCAACTATTACATATTATTCTTCTCATATGTAAACATTTTATCTTGCATCTGATCCAGTCAATATTTACATCAGTATGTGGGTGGATCTAGATAATATAAGCATTACAAATGCAGCTTTATCCCTGAAAACTAACTCATAAGTTCTTACTCTTAAACCAGATTGATCAACAATTTATTCTTTAACAATAATTAATAAATTTTACAAAGATTTTTGAAACAAAAATCCCTTATAAAATAATTACAGGATTAACCTAATATACTGTTCCAAATATAATATTATTCATCTACAAGTTTAGTTTGTTATAGTGAAGTACTTAAGTTCCTATTGTTATTTTTTTAAGCATGAAGATGAAGAGAACTGGCCGCTTGACGACAAACCTTGTAAACAGAGCAGCAAAAAACAAATAAATATACCTTTGAATAGCCAACAAAAATACCCTAAAGATGACTGCGCTTGTTATTACAATTATGCGTAAGTTCAATAGTGTAATGGAATTTATAAAGTAATTAAATAATTTTTTACTCCAATCTATCTAAGATTGTGCTTATTTTTAAGTGGAAATGTATAGAAATATTTTTATCTAATTGTGTAGTTAATAACTGATCATGCATTCAAAGTCCAATAATCTTAATTACGCACTTGGTAATTATACAAACATATTTATACCTAATCAACAAATTTAAATGTGTGTTGTTATCATTAACCAGTAAAATTTCATTAAGAGTGGTCATTTATGGATAAGTTAAAAGCTTTGTGTGTTATAAATAGGCATGCCGAAACAAATATCAATAAACGGAACGATCCCGTGTACCAATACAAGACAAGCAGTCTCCCGGCGGCCTCCTCAATGAATCAGACATGGGATGAGCTTGTTTGCTCAGCCCTAAGACTGACACCGGAGGACATCGCTAATCAGTTGACTTTGTTGGACTTGCCATGCTTCAAGAACATACAGCCGGAAGAGTTAACAACATGTGGCTGGAATAAGTTGAATAAGTTGACTGTGGCACCTAACGTTGTTGCTTTTACTAAGAGGTTTAATAGGGTGAGTGTCATTAAAAAAAAACAGTACTTCTTGTTGTAGATACATAATATTTTCTCAATTAAGTAGTTACATATCTTACTTTCATGCGACTTAAATATCCCTAAAACTAATATTGTCTAACTCATCAGTATGACTCAGAAATAGTGTTTGTCATTATCAAAGTAAATTCCTGTTGTATGGGAAGCATCCATCAATAAACATATGGTTATCTAAACCAGAACACATTACACTCATGTTACTTGGTTGGTTTTTCCTATTATGCACCAACGGAATAACTGATATTATTTTTAACGTAATGTAGTGTATTTCAGAATTTTGTGTTTTTAATGTCACAAAGCAGAAAAGATATTTTTCATTTTTTAAAGACACTATAATGCATCAAAATTATCATACATCTGATCCTAAAAATGTGTTCACTAATTTGAATCCTTGTTTCTTTTTAATAAGCAAACTATGTCCTTGATATTAATAAAACCCTGTAAATTTGTTCTTAGGTGAGCTTTTGGACAGTACAAGAGATATTAAATGGCCAATCAGCGAAAGGAAGGGCTGAAATATTGACGCATTTTGTGAAAGTAGCAAAAAAATTACACGAATTGAACAATTTACATTCACTCTTTGCTATAATTTCCGCTTTGCAGAGTGCTAGTATATACAGGTAAGTTGAGAAAATTGTTTTTATTTTGAATTTTATAATATTTTTATAATGGTTCTACCATAAATATGATCTTAGGTTCAAATTCCAGCTGAGGTTACAATTTTGAATGTTTCAATCATTTTCAGAATTCTAACAATTTATTTTAAGAAGAAGAAGATTTTAATAGACCATTTTGTTTTCTAGATTGACGAAAACTTGGGGTAACTTATCGAAGAAAGATAAGCAACAGTTTGACAAGCTAGCCGAGTTATTCAGCGAGAAGGACAATTGGATGACATTGAGAGAATATTTGAGGTCTATTTCTTTGCCGTGTATACCCTATCTAGGTGAGTACCACGTCACCGCCATATAATATTAATACATACCTGCGTCACACATGTGGAACTCAATTTGTGTAGTTCTAATTGATTGTGATAACATTTATGAGGTGTTTCTCGTATCACGTTACACAATATATAGATATTAGTAGGGAAATACGATCCAAATAATGATGTATGTACATGGTAATGTTTTAGATTATTTACGATGTTCATGTAACCAATTTTACGTAAGTATTTTAATGTGATTTTGCAAAATTATTGTATGTATTCTGAAAAAGGGGACCGCGATCGGGAATAAATGTATTTAGATAAGGTTTTGCCCTAAGTTTATCTGAAATAGGTTTTTTTCTAGCAAAAATAATCTTGGCGCGGCGATACGTATTTAGTTACTCAAGTATTATATTTTACTTGTGATTAGGCTGTATTTCAATAAAAATAAAATACACGCAAAGGATCCAAAATAGTAGAAAAAGAGCAGAAATTACTTTTCTATATTATGACGTAAACGGTGAAAGTCTATCATAGGGACATATTTTCACCAAATTACAATATAATATTATAAAGTTTTTTGCATTTAGACCTCTCTAGATCTATTTTGGCACTTTACTTCAATATTTTAAGTAAACGACGGAAGTTTATCACAGATCTCAGGAATAGATTTTTGTCTAGGATAATGATTTAAGTACATCTCTATATTTAAAAATGAATCCCTATTTCCCTTAGTCATGACATTACTTGTGAACGACTGGACCAATTTCACTAATTCTTATTTCGTTACAAGAAGGTTCTTATAGTTCTTCTTCCCGTGCGAAGCCGGGGCGGGTCGCTAGTAATATATAAAATATGTATAACTCTCTCTCTCCAAAAGCCAAACGTAGCAACATTTAATAGTTTTTATAAACAACGTTTCCTTATTGTGTTATCAATGTTAGGGTCAGCGTTATCGCGAGCTCATGTTTTCGAACTTAAACTTGTCGATACTGCATTTAATGTATATCTCGTACACACGGCTCATTGTGCTAATTATACATTATATTAATTACGTTGGTTTAACATTGTAATGGGAGACCTATGGAATGAAAATTAAATAACTTGTACTGGCTTGTATTTCTTATCTTATTATCAAATAAACGTTATTATTATGGAATTGTATATTAAGAAATAGGATTCTAGATTATTCTATCAACTCTCCATGCGGAATAGTAGCATTTACCAAACTTTCATAATGTACCTTTAAAGGTGCTCCTTCACCGGGAGCATTCGCGTGTAATCTGGGGGCACGGCAGTGCCCCCCGCCAAGTCGAGCGCGAAGCAAACACTGCCGTACCATCCTTTACAGGAACCATTTCGCCGCATTTTCAGGCCCTTATTTGACAACCTCTGGATAAGCCCAGAACGCTGAAATTTTCGTCATCCAGTAAGCTATACAATCACATACTTAAAATAAAATTTCAAGTCTGTAGGTCATTTAGTTCCCAAGTTAAGCGAAAGCAAAGTTTCGTATTTATGACAGACACTCACTCACTCACTCACTCACTCATGATCATCAAAATAGAACTAGTACTTCCCATAAACCTAGAGAGCTGAAATTTGGTACAGAGTTAGGGTTTAATGGCCACATAAAGGGAAAACTATAAAAACTAGGATAATCGAACGGGAACGGGAATGGGAACGGGAATTGTAACTCAAGAACGGCTAAACTGATTTGGCTGAAAATTGGTAAGGAGGTAGTTTAGAACCAGGAAATGGACATAGGATACTTTTAATCCCGAAATTCCCACGGGATTGGGAACGGGAATTTAAAAATCAAGAACGGCTGAATTTATTTGGCTGAAAATTGGTGGGGAGGTAGCTTAGAACCAGGACAAAAACATAGAATACTTTTAATCCCGAAAATCCCACGGGAATGGGAACGGGAATTTATTACTCAAGAACGGCTGAACTGATTTGGCTGAAAATTGGTGGGGAGGTAGCTTAGGACCAGGAGAAGAACATGGAATACTTTTAATCCCGAAATTCCCACGGGATTGGGAACGGGAATTTATTACTCAAGAACGGCTGAATTGATTTGGCTGAAAATTGGTGGGGAGGTAGCTTAGAACCAGGAGAAACACATAAAATACTTTCAATCCCGAAATTCCCACGGGAATGGGAACGGGAATTATAATTCTAGAACAGCTGAACTGATTTGGCTGACAATTTGTGGGGAGGTAGCTTAAAACTATTTATCTATAGATACTTTTTATCCCGAAATTCCCACGGAAACGCGAACGGGAACTACGCGGGTGAAACCGCGGGGCGCTTAATAATATAATACTACTCCTAAAAAATAAGTGTGTCAAATATGAAAATCTAATAAAATAAATCAATATAAACAAGTTTTAACAAAAAGAAATGAAATTCGTTAACTATAATAATAAAGAAATCGCAGTAAGGAACCTTAGACTTGGCACGAGTCTGTCTAGATTTCATTACTTTTTAGAGTTAAACAAGCAGCTCCATCGAGACTTGGCTAGTTTTTTACAGAATGTTTTTGGTGGGATGTAACGTTACAGATTGTAGCATTACATCAGTGAAGGAGGAGAGAGAACTGAGCATTACAATCCGCACCTTGTAATTTATAAATTGTAATTTGTAATTATTACACGCGAATACTCTTTAGTCAGGGAGGTATTTATTGTAATGTAGTGAGTTTTAGATGTCCATACTATAATGATATAGGTAAAGCTGAAGAGTTTGATTGTACTAGCTAGATGATGAAATCTTAGGAACTATTATCTCAAATTATAAGTATTATATATGTTGGATAGCCCATTTATTGATAAAGACTGCAGGCGATAGTAGAACATGGAAAAATACGCGGAGCAGTACCAAATAATAATTAGGTATCACGAATAAATCTGCGAACGCACATGCGTCAACAACGTGGGCCTAAACTGCGTAAATACGAGATAGCAATATCTACATACGCGCTTTGGTATCCGAAAGTTTTATTTATACCAAGAGTCTCATTTGAAGTTATTATTATGACAAAAGAAACTCCCAATTTTAAACCCCTTTTATTACACTTAAGTTTTTTTTAGTTATCATGGCATAGCACTCAAATTATTATGTACTAGCGGCGCCCCACGGTTTCATCCGCGTAGTACCCGTTCCCGTAGGAATATAAAATTATGCTGAAAACCTTCCCACTGAATCACTCTATCTATTAAAACAAACCGCATCAAAATCCGTTGCGTAGTTTTAAAGATACATAGGGATATACTAAGCATACATAGGGACATAAGGACAGAGAAATCCACTTTGTTTTATACTATGTAGTGATATTATACATGGTAAATATCCCGTCAATGATAATAATTTGAGCCTTTTTATTTCAGGTATATTCCTAACAGAGTTAGTGTACATAGACATAGCGCACCCGGCGGGTTCACCTCACCGTAAAGCCAAAATGGCTGCCGTGTTAAAGACTCTAGGAAGGTACCAGACGTCCGAGTATGACATCGCGCCGTTACCTCACGTCGCCAACTATCTGAACAGCGTCCGGTACATTGAAGAACTGCAGAAGTTTCTGGAAGATGATCAGTATAAGTGAGTAGGATTTCTTTAACTTTATATAGTGTAAGCATAGTTGTTTACTGTCTATATGTATGTATAGATAATTTAAACTGCGCGGATTTTAGTTCGGGTCATCAGTTCAGTAGATAGTGATTTAAGTCCAAGGTTTTGTATGTAAGTATATAATATAATGATGAAATTGTTTGGCACTTAAAAACCTATCATTCCGGAACAACTGCGCCTATTTAGGGTATTGTTGCTGTGCGACGCCAAGGCAAATGTTATGTACTTCTTGTTGTATTGTACTTCACCTCTTCATAACATAACATAAAAGTAGTATAGACTTTTTAGTTGAAATAAATGAATCATCGTATACTAAAATCTTCCTATCGCTCGCGAGCTCAATTCATTGTTTATTAAAACTCATCAGGTTACATTGACCGTGGTCCCTCGTGATCATGGCCACTGTAACATGATCGAAAACTCGAGGTAAACAGTTTAATTGATTTTATATGCGATCAAGGCTATTTCAATAGTCTATGTACTAAACATATTGTTTTCAAAACAGATTGTCCTTGAAACTGGAACCTCCGTCACCGATCGGCAGTTGTACCGGTTCCAAAGAATCTGTAAAAGAAGTTTTATCTCAAAGTACGACGGTCCCCTTCAGCGTGTCACCATCCAAAATCGGTTCAGGCTCGCTAAGACTTCAAAGTACATGTCACCAAGGCAGGTTTATACCGACACATCGGAAAAGTAGATCGTTAGGATCCAAGTAAGTACATTGTTCTGATCATTTGTTAATAGTATTTCCATATTTGACGATACTGTGTTGTTATCGCATAATCGAGTATATGTGTTGAGACATTTAAATATATTTACGTTAATTAAACTTTGATCTGTATTGTTTGAAATCTAATTATTGTTTAGCTAATTTATTAATTGTGTGTTTGGGTAGTATCGTACGATAACAATGTTGTAATCGTGACTTGGGACGCTCATAGGAATGTCTGTTACGCTATCGTATCGTAGCGTAGCCCTAACATCTGGAAAGTTAATTAAGTCATCGCTCGATGTACTCAAATGACGCACTTTGTCATTATCCTCATATTCATATGCGGCAGATGTAATAAACATTTTAAATGAAATGTACTTGATTAAATTTTCAGATACACATCTACACTGCCGGCCAAAAGTTTGAGACCACTTGGTACACAACTTATAAAATGAAAAATATTTTGAAATTGTGTATGATAACGAAACAATATACACACCTGCGTTATCTATGAATCATAACGAATGTCTATACACCATTTCTCTAATCTATTTCATACAGATCATACCACAAATGAGCATTGTTTAATTACCATAGATGAGTGCCGCGTTCGAGCCAGGTGTCACAATTATTGTAATATTTTATGGCGGCTCCTTTGTACTTGTTGGGTTATTGTTTAGCGTTGACCTTAGGTTGTTGAATATTTAGGATTATTTTTAGGTCATAAAACCTATTCATAACATGATTATTTAAGGAGTTATTCCTGCTAGAGTCTATTCAGTCTGTACTACTGTTCTGTTAAGTGAAGATCTTCAAAAATGGGAAAAGTGCGTGAAATCTCAAGTGAAACACGTTCCGCTATTGTTGTTTTACACAACGAAGGCAAATCTGAACGTGAAATTGCTGCTAAGATGAAGTTATCGAAGACTTGTGTTCATAACGCAGTAACTCTCTACAGGAGAACCGGCAGTCATCAAGACCGTCCGCGCTCGACAAGGCTAAGAGCGACCACTTCTAGCGAAAATCATTTCATCGTTGTAACAAGCAAGCGTAATAGACGCTTAACAGCACCAGAAATCCGCTCTGAAGTCAATAAAAGTCGATCAAAACCTGTATCATTGACAACAGTAAAGAGAAGACTGAGAGATGCCAATTTGTTTGGTCGCGTTGCTGTTCGAAAACCACTGTTACGGCCTCAAAACAAAAAGAAAAAGATGCAGTGGGCCCTTACCCATCATAATTGGACTGAAGAAGACTTCAAAAAGTTCTTTGGACTGATGAATCGAAGTTTGAAATATTTGGTTCGAAAAGAAGAGTTTTTGTACGGCGTAGTGCCGAAGAAAAGATGATGCCAGACTGTGTAGTGCCTTCAGTCAAACATGGTGGAGGCTTTATTATGGTCTGGGGATGTTTTTCTGGCTTTGGAACCGGAGATTTAGTCCCTATCGAAGGAATTATGAATAAGGAGCAGTACAAAGAAATATTGGAGCGAAATGCAGTTCCATCCGGGTTGCGTTTGAATGGAGATGGATTAATTTTCCAACAAGATAATGATCCTAAACACAGTTCTAACCTATGCAGGGGTTATTTACAATATAAAGAAAGAGAACAGGTGTTGAAAAACATGGTGTGGCCCCCTCAGAGTCCAGATCTCTATCCTATAGAACTTTTGTGGGAGGAGCTCGACAGAAACGTCCGAAACCATTGTCCAACTTCGAAGGAAGACCTCTGGAGGATCTTACAAGAAAGTTGGAACAATGTTTCACAAGAAACAATGAATAAATTAATAGCCCGGATGCCTAGATTAGTTAAAAACGTGATTAGATGTAGGGGAGGCTTTTTTGATGAAAAGTCAGTTTAAACTGTTTATTTTTTTTTATAATTAATAATTGTAATTAGTGAGTAATTTTGTTGATTTTATATGTAATTGTAAGTTGATTATTTAAATAAAAAAAGTTATAAGTTTTACAATACTTATTTATGTAGTTTTATTTCATTTTGTATATTTTTCATGGTGGTCTCAAACTTTTGGCCGGCAGTGTAAATCTATTCTGACAAATGTTCTCTTAATATTCTTTTTACTATCTACACATTACATTTACGATGGATTAACTTAACTAATTGGCATTATTTACAAAATACTCCTGAGACATAATCATGTTTTTGTTTAAATTAGCGTTAAATTAATTAATGGTGTCGGGATACGTTTATTATGAATATTATTATTAATATTTATTTCCATTGTTTGTATGTAGATTGTAAATATGTGATAGTGTTATAAAATGTTAATTCATTTATGGATGCGGAACCTACTTTTTTTTATTGTGCGCAATACACAAATAATCGAGAACTATTGAACTGTTTTATGTAACTGCGTCAATGCGTTATCTTATTATTCGACTTTTTAATTTATTACGCTCAATAATCGGTCGTTTATCTGAATATTTACAGTTTTTAGACCATATAATAGTTATTGAGATACCGCTGGTGGAAGTCTAGTTATTAATTTTGAAATTATATAGGTTTCGTAGTGCGAGCTTACCAAGAAATTTTCACAAGGTCAATTTCGGTGTCGGGTGAGTTCCATTGGTGAAAAACGCTTGTATTGTGATGTAATGTAGATGATATTATATATTATGTATATCTATGATATTATAGAGATATTGTATGATTTGAGCATGCTCATAGCAGGTACATGACTAAATACCTACAATGAATCTAGAAGGCATCTTGGACTGTCAACACTGACCACTAAACGATTGTATTACACTATAATAAGTACCTGGTTATTGAGATTAATATGCACGAACAAGGCTCTTTTCACACTTGGCAACTTTTCCTTAATAATATTTTTTAGCTTGTATCAAAGAAATTAGTTGCCTTGTCTGAAATCTTCATAACAGCTGAATGATAACATTTTCAATTTGCCTTCTCAAAAGATTGAAGAGCGTAGTTTTTTTTATAAAATATTGTATTATTATTATTACCTAGGTAAGGTAATATTTGCGTTGCGCTTTATTTTTGTAAATATAAATATTCTAAAATGCAATATGATAATAAGTAGGTACAAATTGTAATAAGTTTATATATTAATGATATTTTAATTGTATGTATTTATATCGGGAGGAATGAAATACCCTACACTAAAAGGTATAACAGGTATTTTTAGGATTTATTCCACAATTTTAAAATTAAAACATTCTATTTAAGCATGAACTTGAACAAAAATAGTAATCAGAAATGGACTCCAGTCGGGGTATTTTATACTACGTATACTACGTACTTTGGGAAACCCAAATAATATTTTATCTTAGTTTAGAGAGTAGTTAAAACATTGAATTTTAATACGTCATGTGTGATTTAAAATAACTTAGTTTTATTAAACGAAACGTACGATGTAGACATGTTTATACTATTTTGCACAGGTAGTGCGGATTCGACTTTACTTGGTACGTACGCAGTACTCCCTTTTCTTTTCTCGCTGTGAAGTCCGCACTACCCCTGCAAAATAATATAAAAATATAATATATTGTTATTATTATTTTTTATTACTAATCAATAGGTAATTTTAAAACATTAGATGATTTAAAAAGTATTGTTTTGTTTTCTTAAAATAAGTAGGGTAGGATTTTGTAAATATAATATAGCCTATGACACTCTGGGATAATATATCTTTCTAATAGTGAAAGAATTTGTAAAATCGAACTAGTAGTTTCGGATCCTATTCGTTACAAACAAACAATCAAATTTTTCCTCTGTATAATATTAGTGTAGACAAAGTATTTATTGAGTTTGAGTGAATTATATTATTTATTATAAAGATGATTATGTCTATTGGATAACAAAAATGGAGCTTGCATGCCTCAGCTTTTACTGAATCACAAAGCGCACGTTTCTTTCACATAACTTGTAATAATAAACTAATGCTTATGTATCGTTTTGCTTTAGTATTTCAGTTTCAATAAACATCTCATTTATACGTCAACAGTATCGTGTTACATACTTTTGAATAATTGATTATTTAAAGTACCTATCTGTATCATTTTCATCGCTACATTTTTAATATGTCTTATTTATATCATAATATAGTAAATATTTAAAAAAAAGTTGCAAGTTCGAAACAAAACTATTATGTTTGTTTTTTTCAATCATGAACATCTTTCAACATTATATATGAATGTAGAACGATACATAAGTCAGCTATACAAATAACTTGTATCTACTTATATCTATCTATAAAGTTATAAAGAGCATCTTATATCATGCACATTGTAGGCACAGCATCTCGACTTTACTGCTTTTTAGACATTTTAACAAATCTATGAACATTACATTTATTGAGTATGATAAAACTATTATCACCGCCGTTGGATGTTGGTTTACTAACAAGCTGAGAACACACTGTTAACTATTGAATTACAACTAGTACTTACCTTTGACCTTAATTACTTTTAAGCTTTTTACAATCCCATGCTGAACCACCTTTATAACCCGTATAAATAAATGCTTACTACGAATAAGCATAAATTGTTGTCTAAAATTCTCTAGAAAGATCTAGAATTAGTAGAAATTCCTCAGTATTTTTGTAAATAAAGCGAAAATAAGTCTGCATTTTAGCTTGTCAAATGATCACCTTATTATTATTATTGATAGTGGGACAGCAAATTACTGTATTTTGTTTATGTTCCAGCATATTCGGTAAGAGTCACACGGACGAGAAGATAGACGAGAAGACCCCCGCTGGGTCTGTGAACCTGCTAGATGACACACTGCTGGAGTCACCTGGATCGGTAACCGGTGATAAGCTGGCGCATGTTTTACCTAATAGGTAATCTATGCTATATTATTTTACACTAGCTGCGCCCCGCGTGAATCCCAATCCCATGGAAATTTCGGGATAAAAAGTATCCTATGTGTTATACCTAGTTATAAGGAACATCTGTACCAAATTTAATCTAAATAAATACAGCAGTTTTTGCGTGAAAGAGTAGCAAACATCCAAATTCACAAACATACAAACTTTCGCATTTATAATATTAGTGGGATTAGTAGGATAATGAGCGTATGCGTAGTTTCTGATACCCTAGATACAAGTTTCGAACTTAGGGGTCAGTTACTATAATGAGATGGTGTAGTGAATGATTATGTTATGGTTATGTTACATAAACTAGCGGTGCTCAGCGCGTTTAACAGCTCTGAAATGTTTGTATCCCGTGAGAAATGCCCGATGAACTTACTATTCCCACTGTATTAGGTAAAAAAAAAATACAAGTCGAATAGAGACCTGTGCCTGATTTTTTTTCGGTTAAAACAGGGATTAAAGTAGCCTATTTCTTTTTTAAATCTCTATTGTCTATCTCTGTAAAAAATCATCAATCTCGATACAGTGGTTTAGGCTTGAAAGCGTTACAGACCGAGAAGATATGAGTGACCCCACACCAAATTAAATTGCAAATCACGTTCACCTTGTAATTAGATTAAATACATTTCGGCCATGACTTCAGTTGACTTTAGAGTCACACACTTATCACGCGATTATTTATTAGGTACCTAATTATAAAAGTGACCTATGGTTCAATAATATGTTATTGTCCTCTAAGAAGGCAATAACAATAAATACTTACTACATCCCGCGGCTTTACCTTCATACCAGTTTATTTTGGAACCTGTGATTATACTTAGTCTTTTTGATCCTGGATTGAGTCTTCGATCCTGTTCTAATTTTGGTATAAAATTATCTTTTGTTACTTTACATATCCATATAATGCTAACTGTGCCCCGCGGTTTCACACGCATAGTTCCCGTTCCCGTGGGAATTTCGGGATGAAAAATAGATGTTGGCCGATTCTCAGACCTACTGAATATGCTCACAAAATTTCATGAGAATCGGTCTAGCCGTTTCGCAGGAGTACGGGAAAGAACATTGTGACACAAGAATTTTATATACTTATAAGATTAACATAACATAATCATTCACTACATCGTATAATTATAATAATATGTAGTAACTGACCCCTAAGTTCGTGACTTGTATCTAGGGTATCAGAAACATTAGTGCATAAATAACAAATTTTTAGTAGATTTCAACAAATATTTTCGTTTTATACACATTCTACAGCGAGCTCTCGAAAGTAGAGGACCTGCCGTGTGACTTCCAAGGGTTCGTGCGTAGGAAGACGATCCTGAAGGACGGCCGGAAGGTGTCTCTCTCCTCGTGGCAGCGGTACTGGCTGCAGATCTCCACGAACATACTAGTGTTCTACTCTTCTAAGAGTTTCAAAGGGTGAGTTGTGGTTAAGTTAGTAAGACTGTAGTTTCTATTGAGAATGGCTATACCCACTGGGGGATGGAAAAGGGAGGTAAAAAAAAAAAAAAAAAGGTTTACTTGCTGATTGATGATAAACCAGCATAACGACTTGACCGATTTTCATAATTTTTTGTGTATATTTGGTACGTTTGAGAATAGGTTGGAAAGTATTTTTTTTTATCTGTAAGTGATAAGGGAGTCCTATTTAAAATAAATATATGGTAATATAAGGTTTGCCGAGTCAGCAAGATTTGAATATGCAATTTAATTTTATTATTACCAGTACTTCAAGAAGTGACTTCCGTTCAGAACGTTGTAAGATGATACCTCTCGACGGGTGGAATGCCAAGCGCGACTCGGACACTCCGGACGCCTTCCAATTGATCAACCATCGGCTTGGCACGCTTTATAAGTTCAAGTAAGTATTGTTTTAGTTATTTTATTATATACTAGCTGCGCCCCGCGGTTTTACTTATAATTTGAGGAAAAAATAGTGTATTTGCGCAATTTCCTCTTACTTTTATCCGCAACATTCAAATCTTCTATCTTTACTATAATTTAAAACACAAACTACATAATAAAACTACAACTGTACACACATACATAACAAATAAATTCTAAAGATCTAATATTTGTTTACTGTTTAATTTCAGAACTGGCTCCGAAGCATCAGCCAAGCAATGGGTAAATAAAATAACAGACGTCACTATCAAGGTATTCAAACCACTACCAGCTAATCTCATGTCTTTCGAATAAATTGTTAAGTTTGTAACAGAATCTGTATTGATCTGATTTAATAACGACTCGAATTTTTATATCATTTGTTCAATTATTAGAACTGCTATTATAAAATGTAGGTACATTATGCTACATATAATTTACTAGCTATATACCGCGGCTTTACACGCGTTACTTATACCTAGGGTATATAGGGGTTTTAAGTTACTTTTAAATTACATCAAAAACGGTTCGACGATTTTGTCATGGAAACATTAATTTTTGCATTTATAATTAAGTGGGGAAACACATTTTTGTAGAAGAAAAAAGTCCGGTTTAATTTGGAAATAGTAAAAAGTATGTAATGCATGTTATGTACAATAAATGCATACTATGTATACAATGTGAGCAATTACAATTTGTCAGTAAGAACTTTTTTAGGTAACTAGCAGACTTATAGCTGCGGTAACGAAAGTAATAAATGTTCTAAATTTCATCGAATTTAGTATTAAGATAAAACTATTGTATATTATGCGATAAATCAATACGTTACTGACAAATTAATTGTTCAATTTTAAGAACAAATAGCTGAAAGTGTAGTTTCATGAGCAATTTTCAAGCAATTTTGTTGCTCGGATACAAAATTGCATTGAATGGAGCAATCTGACACAATTTCAATTTAAGTAGCGGCAATTTTTGTAACAAATCTATTGGTAATTGCTCCTCTATATGATCCATTCCGATAAACGACGATACAAATTGCCGAATATCCATCATTTATGGAAATTTAAGGCATATTTTTAAAAAGCGAATATGAAGCTACTAGAAAATTAAAACTAAATTGCTCTTGTATGAAAGTATTGCCTAGTTTCTTATAGTTGCTACATATCGCTCAATAACTGTCGTTGTTAAATTGATGATTGTTGCCTTTGCCGTGAATTGCTCGATATATTGTCTTAATAATTGCCCAGAATTGCCAACGTATCTAGCAATTTTAAATCCCTGTGTAAGCGCACTTAACAATCATGTTAAAACAGTGTTTAAAATTATATTATGTTATACAAGTCTTTTCCATCAATAATTGAGACTATGTATATGACTACGTACTAAAATACGTCATATGTATATGGTAATACATAGTAGAAAACATACCGGACTTCATGTTGCTATGTAATAAATCTACATTAGCTATCTTTCATTACCTACTGAATTAAGAGCTAAATGATTTCCATTGATATCAGATATTGGTATGTAAAAGAGGTTTACAAATCGACTGGATTTTGACAATTGTTTTATATAAAATTAACATTATCAATTTATTTTTTTATCAAAAGACGAAGACGAAATATCGTCTAAAATACATGACATACACATACAAATTTGCAGTTGAACTGTTATTCAAAATGACGCGGGTATATAAGAAGACCCAGTCCAGACACGACGAAATCCGCGCAGATCGACCGCGCGGGGCTTAATACTATGGCATCGTACTAGAATGTTCACACAACACTTGAAACCGCGCGGTTTTGCGCCCGCGCGTATTCCGCCGTGTCTGGGCTTGCTCTTACTTGCACCTTAGTAAACATATTTATTCGACCACCTACAAGTTAATATCCATGTTAGATAGCTTTTGTAGACAAACAAAATAGTATTTGTATAGCCAGACAATTAAATAATTTGCTAAAAAGATAACGTAAAAAAGTACCTTGCTTGTTAATAGTTAACAATATTTAATAAAATACATGTTAAAAATAAATAGCAACGATATTTTCAGAACTCTTTAAAATACACTACATTAATATAAAATAGTATTTTTGCAATAGATTAGAAGTTGTTACTGAACAGTAGATAATATGGATTATGCTGCGTTCTTACGGTGAGTACGAAAACAAACTTCGTTTGAGACTCTAATTTAATAAAACTGATTAGTTTAAAACCTGAAGAACGTAGCCTTATTCAAACAAATATTTTATATCAATAAAAAGTAATTTTATTCATGTTCAAACTACACTATAATACAACGGGATGTCGATTTAATAACTAGCATCATCTTACCAGAAGTACATCAGGCGATTGAGAGTAAATAACAATATTACTCACATAGACTACACATTTAAAATCGTCAGCTCATATATGTCCCCACCGAAGGGCTCGAGCCAACCTTGTCTTAGGGCGATAAGGATTCACACACGGCCACGCGGCGCTGCCATACAATTGAAATATCATCTCTATGGCAGCGCCGCGTAGCCGTGTGCAGCGTGCGTGGCGTGCGTGCCGGTGGGTTCGCGCCCTTAGTCAAACACTATGAAATGATGTATATTATTGTAGAACTTGGTAATTAAATCGGCATCCAAAACACAGCTCAGTTTCCAAAAATATTACATAATGCTCAAAATAACTGCACATAGGAAGCAGATAGTTATTTTATGATAATAAATAATATTAACGTGAATATATTCAACATCTTTACAAATATAGTATTCGTAGTTGTGTATGTTTTGTTAATTAACCGACTTCAAGGAGGAGGTATTCATTTTGTTATTATAAAATGAATGGATGACAAAACATATGCGGTTAGATTGCTTTTTATATAATCTTTCTTATATTATAAAATAGTACATATTATCATCCAAAATATGTAGTAAGTATACATTTCGGTCCAAAAAAAATGTCGTAACTTTTTATTGCAAATTGAATTATTCGACGCTCCAAAATTTATGTCTATTAATAATTCATATCTATGTTAATTTTAACTAATGTCTAAGTTTAAATATAAACAACGTTTTAATATAATAAAAACTATTAATAATTGGTAATGTTATCCTGCCAAATTGAAAGCAATAATTACATATACAATACAAAATCATATCAGAAATGACCATACTTTGGGGCTTTTTATACATTTTTAATTTCATTAAAAAACATTGTTAGATATTTTTAAAAAACATTTTTATTATAAAAAACATTTTTATTACCCATATACTCTGCAATATGTTCATTATTGCTTAAATAATTAGAAGTGTTCCATATAAGTTTAGTATCGTCTTAACCTAGCTTTCTAATTTAGATTTAATAGCAACTATCTACTTCCTATACGCAGTTATCGTCAGTAATAATATTCTAACGTTCTATCTAGTAATATAAATGTCTTAATATAGACTAATTAAAGAATTATAATACTGTATTATATCTATGTACTGATTGAGGGTACATTCGTGATAAAATAACAAAATCGACTTTATTTATCAGTTCTTAAAGTTTATAGTTCAATGGTACATTTTAATAAGAAGATTGACAAATTAAATTCATACGTATTTCTTGGTATAAATTCCAATATCAATGCTGTGAAGATAATTCTCTTTCATGTCTTGGTGTAAATCACTAAATATTTAAATATATGTCTTATTACCAAAAGATAAGGATGAATATAGGTTAAATATTAAATGTTCTTCTGTTTCTACGCAGTTAACGCCATCTTGTTTGTCACCTCAATCAGTATTGAATCAGTAAATTCCTAAGTGTACTTTACATATCGGGTCTAAATGTTGTTGTTATATTCATAAAAGTGTTACAAAATATCATTCGTAATACTAGAATAACAATATTTTAATGCAATTATTAAATCATTATATGTTTCAAGCTGTATTCAAGAAGAAAATAATTTGACTTTTGCCTTATAAATATCACGTATCAGACTCATCAAGTTTTCTGTGCCGGCGGCCAAAAGTGGAAGCAAAAAAAAAAAGAAAACATTCGGCTTTATAATATTAGTAGGATTATCCAAATGACATTAGAATCAAGATGACATACTATTGTCGACAATAGTATGTCATCTTGATTCTAATGTCATTTGGATACATTCTATTAATATTATAAAGCCGAATGTTTGTGAGTGTGCATGTATGGATGTTTGTTCCTCTTTCACGGAAAAACTACTGAATGGATTTGAATGAAATTTGGTACAGATGTTTCTCATACGTAGGAATAACACACATACTTTTTATCCCAAAATTCCCACGGGATAAGGTTTTACGCGGGTAAAACCGCGGGGCACAGCTAGTTTTCAATAAACTGACAACCAAAAGATGCTATTACAGAGACGCTGTCACCGGCACAGAAAACTTGGTGACTCTATACTAAAGTATAGAATGACCAAGTTTTCTGTTACAGTGACAGCGTCGCTGTAATCGCATCTTTTGGTTGTCAGTTTATTCCATTAAAATTGAGCAGACTCTTTTGATTCTGCATGAATTTCACTGATCACCTGCTATTGCACTGATCAACCAAAATTATATGTTTTTTTAGCTTGGCTTGACGTTGGCGGAGTTGCGAAGGCTATTAAATAAGAATTTAATTGAAAATGTATCCAAATAACATCAGAAATCAAATGACAACAGTAGCTTCCACTTTTGGCCGCCCCGGCACAGAAAACTTTGACACTCATTACGACTACTTGACGTAATAATTTTGTAATTGACGTATGTGACTATGAAACTATTTAATAATTATAATAATGTTCTTCTTGTATACAGCTAAAAGTTAACTTTAAAATCGTGAGTCGAACAAGCAATATTAAAATTTAATCAACATCGTTTCATAACTATGTTTTATAGTTATAAATTGGCTTAAAATTATATAAGCTTAAAATTTTTATACGTCAGTAACATGATCTTTCTAAAGTTAACGCTTTATCGAAATCTCGAAGCACTAATTTTTAATTTAGGCTTTATTATACAAATGTGTGTTGTAATTAGTTTCGTTACCTACAAATATTTATACCGCCTTCCATAAATATTATTTTACGTATATTAACTCCCGATTTAAAGGGTTATTCAGTTTTAAAATACTATAATTTAAAGGCATATTTTATAATAAAACTTATACATAACTATATAGGTACCTAGAAATGTATATAAAGGTACATAATATTTAGTTCGAGTTACCGTGATAGCTTTTTTCATGACATTAGAAACTGTAGAAGGTTTTTTAATTGTTGTTACGTGGGTATATTATATACCTAATTTTGGAAGACATAATCTGTCTCAAAATAAGCAGCTCTCATTTTATTTTTATATTAAACGTGTGTGTTACTATTAAATAGAATATTATATTACTTTATATGAATCTACTATTACTTAAATTGTTTAGCCTGGTGCTGTTCTTAGGTTTAATTTAGTTTACGACGAAATAGGTCAGTTTATATACCTATTTTTGAATTGAGTACTGTTAATTTTCTAAATAATTTGACATGTATCATATTTTGCCTTGGCTGTCCCTAATTAAAAAAGATACACAAGAATAAAA
This sequence comes from Timandra comae, assembly GCA_958496195.1. Classification (NCBI taxonomy): domain Eukaryota; kingdom Metazoa; phylum Arthropoda; class Insecta; order Lepidoptera; family Geometridae; genus Timandra; species Timandra comae. The sequence goes on from OY292353.1 coordinate 16,537,808, forward strand.
TATGCATATTCTAAGTTTACGAAAATCTAAATATAAATGTAATCGCATTATAAATCCGATTTGATAGCGCGAAAAAGCGCAATTAGGACCGCAAGGATAGTCTCTTATCGCGGACTCAAAAGCAACTACTTTTATATGAAAAGTTTTTAAAAGAGATTTTAAAATCAAGTAAAAGATGTTACAGTTACATCTAACTATGCAAAATTATTTATTTTCAAGATATCTTCTCATGTTTACGTCACCATATTATTATTTTATTATAAAATACCTATAATACATGTATAGGTTACATTTGTGCTAATGACCTATCGTCACCTTTTCACTTGAATATTAAATGTCATTGTAATTATTTTTCTTTATCTTAATTACAAACATAATTATTTATAGACTGGCCTATTAATTTTGGAACAAAGACGAACAAAAATATTTATGTAATATTTTGGTTTTATATTATTAATGTTTTCAAATAAATTCTTAATAATTATTATAGTTTATACATGTAATTTTTGTACTTCGTTATTGGTTGATGACAATTGATCTTTTTAATCTCAAATACGTAAATTAAATAAGCTACTTAATATACTCAACTACCATATTCAGATACAATCGTGTACAAAAATGCTAAAACAAATATTTTTGTAACAGTTGTTGCTTTGTACTGATAGTTTAACTTAATTAACCCCTAATTTTAATTCAATAACAAATAGTTACATACAATACTCAGATATGTCTGTCAATAGAATACGTCTGTTCTGTAGTAATTGTTAATGTTCTAAGTCAGTACTGCATTTCATAATTTGCTTCCATAATGTTCAATTCATAATTCTATAATATTACTGTATTTTATACATCTGTGTTCTTAAAACTTTTTAAATTTTAATACTTACTCAAAATTTTAATCAAAGAATCTTTACCTATACAATGATCTAAAGAAAATCTCTTTTGTGAAATCAAAATTTACTAAATTAATTGGTTTTAAAGATACAAGAATCATTTTTTATAAGTACATTTGTCTGTCTGAATCTTTTAAGATGTTTTAGAACAATCATGTGAGTCTCAGATGGATATGTTAATCTTAAAATTGTTTTTATTGGGAATCTGGAAAGGTTATTTTATATCTGTAATTTCGAGTAACATCCTATACTTATTGAAAATGTGTAAAAAAACCAAATTAAGATCTAAAAGTTTGATTTCTTTGATTTACACAATAAAATACTTAATCGGATTTAGTCGTGGTCGTATTTTGTTTTACATTTCCTGACGTTTCGAATTCCTTACAAAACCCGTGATCACTGTAGACTGATCGGTCTACTGTGGTCGCGGGTTTTGTAAGGAATCAAAAACGTCAGAAAATGTAAAGCAAAATATGACTACGACGAGAATCCGTTTAAGTGTTTTATTTCAATGATCTAAAACTAAAAGTTTGATTTCTTTGATTTACACAATAAAACACTTAAACGGATTTTGCCGTGGTTGTATTTTGTTTTACATTTTCTGACGTTTCGGATTCTGTACAAAACCCGTGATCACTGTAGACCGATCGGTCTACTGTGGTCGCGGGTTTTGTAAGGAATCAAAAACGTCAGAAAATGTAAAGCAAAATATGACTACGACAAGAATCCGTTTAAGTGTTTTATTTCAATGATCTAAAATTTTGATTTCTTTGATTTACACAATAAACACTTAATCGGATTTAGTCGTGGTTGTATTTTGTTTTATATTTCCTGACGTTTCGGATTCCTTACAAAACCCGTGATCACTGTAGACTGATCGGTCTACTGTGGTCGCGGGTTTTGTAAGGAATCAAAAACGTCAGAAAATGTAAAACAAAATATGACTACGACGAGAATCCGTTTAAGTATTTTATTTCAATGATCTAAAACTAAAAGTTTGATTTCTTTGATTTACACAATAAAACACTTAAACGGATTTTGCCGTGGTTGTATTTTGTTTTACATTTTCTGACGTTTCGGATTCTGTACAAAACCCGTGATCACTGTAGACCGATCGGTCTACTGTGGTCGCAGGTTTTGTAAGGAATCAAAAACGTCAGAAAATGTAAAGCAAAATATGACTACGACAAGAATCCGTTTAAGTGTTTTATTTCAATGATCTAAAATTTTGATTTCTTTGATTTACACAATAAAACACTTAATCGGATTTAGTCGTGGTTGTATTTTGTTTTATATTTCCTGACGTTTCGGATTCCTTACAAAACCCGTGATCACTGTAGACTGATCGGTCTACTGTGGTCGCGGGTTTTGTAAGGAATCAAAAACGTCAGAAAATGTAAAACAAAATATGACTACGACGAGAATCCGTTTAAGTGTTTTATTTCAATGATCTAAAACTAAAAGTTTGATTTCTTTGATTTACACAATAAAACACTTAAACGGATTTTGCCGTGGTTGTATTTTGTTTTACATTTTCTGACGTTTCGGATTCTGTACAAAACCCGTGATCACTGTAGACCGATCGGTCTACTGTGGTCGCGGGTTTTGTAAGGAATCAAAAACGTCAGAAAATGTAAAGCAAAATATGACTACGACAAGAATCCGTTAAGTGTTTTATTTCAATGATTTAAAAGTTACAGACAAAGTCATAAATGCAACAAAGGACAAATTTATTATAATTTTTGCATTATTTACCAAAGCTGTTGTTTTTTTTTTGTTTACATTGAGGCTATGTTATTAGAATGATAATCATAATTATCTATTCATTCAGTTGTTATAAAATACATTTTTGATTCAAGTCAGTAGGTAACTTAGGTTTATGATTTTGGTGAGTATATTATTTTAGAGGGCGTGTTTGGAGTTTAATAGCATGTGTGTCAATATTTATCGTGACATTATTAATTAAATCATTTTAGTACATATCTTACACCATTTAAAGGTGTATATTGGTTCGTTCTGTTATATTTTCGCATACGGAATTTAAAAGTTTAATATTCGCATAGAATAAAAAGTATATTTGACATGTGTACGTAGTTAGTAATTTTGTATCGCTTTTTTAAAAATGTACTTATTCTAAATTCCTTATGCGAAATAATTCGTAATCCAACACGTCCAAAGTTGTTTATGCTACGATTTTTGGTAATGATAACGACAATGTAAATTGCCATTTTTATAAATCTATTAGAATAAGATCCAGTTACATTGTAACGTACTTAGTTATATTGTATGCACATTATTATTGATTTTTTTACATCCATTATGTATATCCACCGTCGACAAGACTATTCTTTTATGTATTTATAGCAGTCTGTGCTCCTTGTGTTCAATAAAAATCATAAGGAAAGTTACATTAATTGTAGTTTTATTTTTGAATCCCTTAGGGTCTATTTCACGACCTTCAAGTAAACTTACTCACCAAGTAAATTTAGTGTGGTCTCTTTCTTACTTTATATCAAGTGACAAAGACAAAATATGTGAGTAGCGACTCGGAACGTTACTTAAAGATGGTGAAAGAGGCCCTTAGCATTATAATTGCATAGGTGAATAAGAGGTATCAATTTTGAATTAGGTATATGGCAAACATATGTCTATAGAAAGGCTATGGCTTTTCGTTTTCGCTATGCCTCCTCATAGTAAGGACATACAACGTACTAATGTCATTAAAATTTGTTATTTTAATAGTTTACCTTATTTTTAGACATAGTAGTTGTTTAATTCTCAAATAGTTTCACACAGTAGGAATGTCGTCCTCATGAGTAAAATACACTCGGAATGCCCAGATTTTTTTAGAATTACATATGTGCAGGATTCGAACCAACACCCCAATGTAACAGAGACGGAAGTCTCTGTTTTTTTTGTGGGTAACCCCAGCCCTTTTGGCTGGGAGAGCCCCACATAACCACCGTGAGTCCTACTCATACCTAGCGTTCACGGCTTACGGTGCGGTGGTATACAGCTCTACAGGCAATGAAGGTGAGGGGCCTATACGCCGGTATAGATCCGTTCATATAAATTAATATTTTAAGTACCCAAAATAATTAGCTATAATCTATTATAACCAAGTATTTTTTTTATTAGTGTTATTTAATAACATACAAATAAATAATCGATTCGGAAAGATCGTATAATCAAAATAGTGTAGTCTGTGGTCGAAAGAAAAAAAATGATTGTCAAAAATGTCAAAGTATGTCAAACAAAATAAATCGTCAGGGCTGTCATAACTGAGTAAAATAGGTATGAAGGTTCTGTAAATTCAGTTATTACATTCACATGATATTAAGGAAATCATTGAGAATTTACAGTTATAAAGTATTATAGCTGACTGACCCTGAGAAAAAGGGAGTAAATTGAAACTTTATTTCATAATGGATCACTTGAAATTTTGTATGTAGGTTTCACGAATAAAGCAAGTGAGCACTGAGACAGGATTTCCGGGAATCCCTCCCCCTAGGGAGAGAAGAAGGGGTACTTCAATTGAAACTTTATTTCTTAATGGATTTACTTAAAACTTTGTATGTATGTTCCACCAGTAAAGCACGTGAGCACTGAGACAGGATTTTCGGTTATTAAAGTCGAGAAAATGGGGGAAAGAAGTTCTGCCGGAAGTCATTATTCCACGAGGACAAAGTCGCAGGCAAAAGCTATATATAATATAAAACTCTTCCGTTACTGTGATGTAATGACTGACAGACAACGCACAGCCAAGACTATTGGTCGTTCGTAGAGAGCTGAAATTTGACACGTGTGTTTGATGGGGGAGTCGGCTACCACTAAGAGAGGATTTTTATAATTATAATATTTTTTATATCTAGATGCGGCCCCAGAGGCAAGTGGCAGCCCTGAACATCCCATCCATTCCCAATCCCATCTCACTCGTCCACCCACAGACTATATTGTAAACTGTTTTTTCCATAGATAGACAAAACAGGGTTGTACGGTTAACGCATTGACATATAACATGGACGGGGCATACCTACGAAAAAAACGTGTATACCTATACTTCACTGAGAGCGAAAAATGGCGGCTAATAGTGCAGTCCCTATCGATATGTCTGAAAAATAACATCGATAATAGATTGTAAGTATGTTTTCTTACTTTGATTAATTTTAAGTTTTATAAATAGGTCTTACTGTAAAAGAACATTATAGATAGTTTGTAAAATATAGCTTGATCATTGTGACATACAGAGTGGCCCAAATAGAACGCTCAGTAAGGGGAAGTATAAAACTATAAGATATACAAAGATTTGTTTTTAGGATCCATGTCCTCGATTTTAGTAAAAAAAAAGTGCATTCATAGATTTAGAAAAAAAAACTATTACTCTCTTTGAGAATCGAACCCGGAAATTTTTAAAAATTTAATGTTCATTATTTTAAACTAGAAATGGATTGTGTACATCTTTAGCAGTAAGTAAATGTTACTAAGAAACATCATATCTAAATTCATTAAAATGCATTGTTTTTAAATGAAATAGTTTGGTACAAAACTCGCCAAGACATCATTAAAGTTCCTTCCCAGTTAATATCCCATTTCAACACAAATTCACCATTTCAAGATACAAAATGCAATAGTTTGTATATACGGCCGTTCGTTCTAGTTACAAATAATTAAAAATATTTTTTTCAAAACTTCCGGGTTCGATTCCTTTAGTGAGTTATAGTATTTTTCTAAATCTTTGAATGCAATTTTCATTTTAACTAAAATGGATGACATGGTTCCTAAGAACAAATCTTTGTATCTCTTATAGTTTTATACTTCCCCCCACTGACTGTTTTATTTGGGCCACCCTATATATCAAACTTTTATTCATTATACTCTAGTTGCCGGGATATAAAAATGACGATAGAAATTATCGACGTTTCGTACTATAATCGATACTGATGTAACATTTAATTGGGTTTTATTTAATTACAAACGTTAGGCATTCAATTAAACGAATATTTCAATATGAATACAGATATTCTCAAGAGCAAACCTCAAATCCATGGTTTCTTATGGTATACTACATGAGAATCTGAAAATTGGACTTTATATACTTACTCACTATTATTTAAGATCATATATGCACAAAATGTAAATAAAGTTTATGAAATAAAAATAAACACCAAAATTAAAACGTACTTGAATAAGTGTTTAAATAACGTTTTATTTAAAATATCGATAGTTTATAGTCTGTGGTCACGATGTTTCATTGCCCATCACTAAGTAAGTTGTAAATCCTTTTGTTATAGCTAGAAAATAATATGGCGAATATGGCCACGAGTAGGTATTTCAATGAGACTAAGAATGACAGATGGCTATTATAGTAACTGTCAGAAATACTGTTGTCCTTTTTCCCTTACGCAAAATTATGAACGTTAAAAAGAGACGGCTATATTTTTATAACTTTGGCGTCGATAAGCCTCATACTTCTATAACTATTTTTTCTATAGTCAAACATGCGATGTCCATGTTATATGTCAATGGGTTAACGGTACGCTATCTATACTCACTCACACTCTCACAGTAAAATTTACACATTTACATATTATAGTGTATTTGAAGATTTAGATTTAATTTTTTATTGGTTGGGTTGGGTTGGATTTTGCTTTTTTGTATTTCGGAAAGTTAAGCATTTAGTTTTAAACAAACTTTGTATATTAATAATTTGGAGATAAAACTTGGCTATAGTTTAGTTTCATGTTCAATTCGTTAGTAAAAACAACATGATGGGGTTACCTCGCCTAAACTTTTATCATGGAATTAAAATGTTAGTTAGTTTTGAACAGATTGTTTATTAAATCATGCAATTTCTGTACAGTTAATAAGTAGGTCTTCATAAAATTATGACCATGGGGGAAACTCAGGTGACGAATATTGTGAACGAGATTTTGGTAAGTTTTTCCAAGTTTCTGAATAATATTCTTTTGAAGTTCGTAAAAGTTGAAATAACTTCGCAGTTATACTGCCAGACACAATGTAGAATTGATTAACGTTGTTTATTTCACTAGTTTACATAGTGAATTTGAATAAATATCCTGAATTTCAGTAGAAAAAATAATTTGTGATAATTACATCACTTGTTTCACTGAAGTTGGCTATCACAACTGTATTCTGGTTAATTTATACACAACACTATGAGAATCAAAAACTATTGTTTCTAGCAGTATTCATTCATTCAAGATATCATCTGAATGACAGAGAAATCAAGCGGCATCACAGACCCCACCCATTTTTTTCATCGAAGCAAAACTTGTCTCTAACTTATACTAACTTTCAGAGAGTGGAAACAGTAGAAGAAGCATTCAGTTGCTTCTTAGTTTACAAACCAGAACAAGAGAATGAGAGACTTGCAATGTATCAGATGAAACTTTGTACCATTATGTCGACAATGAGTGTTGAATTACAAGAGTCTGCCATTCGACAATACCTTACGATGAGCGCAGTACTGACAAACAGATTCAAAATGAAGCAGCTTCTTTCGCTGTTGGAGAATTTGGTGAATACAAACATATTGCAAGCCAGGTAATACTAAAATGACACCTTATATAATTATTAATAACTTCAATTTTTTTTAAGTATTTCAATTTAAAAAGTTATTACTAAGGTCATAGATCTATATATGTGTAGGGTGTATTAATGTACTTAATACAGTTTTGTTAAAGTACAGCTGGCTACATAAATAACTACAAAATAACCTGGAAATAGAAATCAGATCCATGCAGGATTAATGCCATATGCAACAAAATTTGGTGAAGTTACTTTTTAAAGTATTTTCAATACTTAGCATCATTATAGGGTTTAACATCTATTCTTGATGTTTTCATCTCAAAATGTATTAATTAAAAATAATTAACTTCAAATAATCAATTCCATAAGTAGGTATAAAAATTAAAGTTATTAATCAATTTTATTGTTTTACTTTATCAAATTGGTTACATGATTGGTTTATTTTATTATACAGTCCGATTTTATATTCATGAAAGCAATAAAGTACTGCATTAAAATCGGCTGCATACTTTAAAAGATTTAAATGTACAAACAGCGGGAGTGGCCCTGTTTTATAACATGTAAAGATTTCTGTATTTGATTTCGTAGTTACCTCAATCTCATTTTTTAACTGATTTAAAAAGGAGGTTCTCAATTATTTAAATAAGACAATTTCAAATGATGTTCATTTGAAAACTTTAGTTCACCTGAGCTTGTGTTTGGGTCGTTCATTTTATATAGTTTCTAATGTGTACATACTTCTTCTTCTTTGCGTGTCGACTCATATTTTAGAGCACCAGAACTCGGCCACCAATATGGCACTATCAGTGGCATTGTAAAGATCCTCGCGTGTGCAGGTGTAGGGCGCAAGGCTAGTTAGAAGATCGGCCATTGTACATACTAATATTACATATACATATATTTCTTGTTTTATTACAGAATGCTCTGTGACTGTATATTGACAAGTGAAAAGCTTGTATACAAAAATGCAGATTTTTGGATCGAAAGTTTCAATTTGATTAGAAGAATCATTGGCGGTGTTGATTACAAGGGAGTTAGAGAAATTATGAAAGTAAGTGTCATCAAATTAATGTTATAAAGGTGAAAGTTTGTTTGTATGTGTTTGCGTATTTTAGTCGCTCGTCTCTGCTTCAAACTTCAACGGCAAATGGAATTGAGTGAAACTTTGTTCAAATTAAGTATTATATTGTTTTCAAACAATCGCCTTTATTATATTTATTAGATACCGTGCCATATTGCAGAATGTTTATTCATATAAGTTATATATTTAATTTAATTCTAGGGTTGCCGAGAAAAAGCTCACACATTGCCAGTAAGATTGAACTCTAGCACAATGTCGCAACTGAAAGCCTTATACAATGTGATTGAATATATTTTTGACCGTAACGCGTCTTTGCTACCAGCTTATTTTATTGTTACTGAAATACAGAAAGATTACCCTGATAATAACCACTGGCCTCATTGGGTAAGTAATATAATACCCACATAATTGTTTAAAAACTATCTTATTCGAATTATAACTTTTATTTTATGTTACAGCAATTAGCAAAACTACTAACAAGTTTTGTAGAAAGCTTCAAGCCCTGCGCTCAAATGGTGTCAATAATTGGTCATTCCCAAATGTTACCCGTAGTAGAATTCTCCGGGTATGCCGACCATCTCATTAACCCGTGGCGATTGGACCCGACTACACTGAAATTCTCATTAAAAGGTAATTTGCCTTACGACGACGATCTACTGAAGCCACAGATATCGTTACTGAGACATGTCCTGCAGCAGCCTTATTCGCGGGACATGATGTGCTCAATGCTAGGTCTTCAGAAACAGCACAAACAGAGATGTATCGCTTTAGAAGACCAATTGGTAGAGCTGATGATACTTCCAATGGAGAAGAGTGAACAGGAAACTGAGGAAGACGAGATGTCTTCGACTCACTGGTGTTGGTTACACTTGTCGTCTCAAGTCATATATTTAATACTGATCGGCTTTGCGTCTTTCCCCAACATTGTGATGGGACTACACAACAAGTTGATTGGGCAGGATATGAAGAAAGGACGGGACCATTTGATGTGGGTTCTCCTTCAGTTTATATCGGGCAGCATACAAAGAAATCCCCTATCCAATTTCTTGCCAATAATCAAGTTACATGAGTTGTTGTACCCTGAGAAAGAGCCTCTACCAGTTCCGGACTGCGCAAAAGCACATTGCACTCACCAAATGGCAGTGGTGTGTATATGGATGCATCTGTTGAAGAAAGCTGAAACAGAGCATAAGACTATGATCATGCCACAAAATCTTAAGGTTCAGTATGAGTAAGTATTTTTAAACATACCCAATGTTGATTTCAAACTTTTTATATTATAATTTCTTTTTTATTAACTTTAGATCTTATTACTAAACTATTTGTTACGTTCCAGATATCTCCAACACCTAATGACATCAAACAATACACCAACGCTAATGGGCACAGACTTTCGCATTGCATTACTCTGCAATGCTTACTCAACTAATCAAGAATTTTATACCCGGCCTATGGGCATTATAATCGAAACTTTATTCGGTAGTCAAAAGACATTGACCAACGGTAATCCTGGGACTCCTTTGCCGACAGTTCCTTTATCCATGTGTATACTAGACAGCCTTACTTTACATTGCAAGATGTCCTTAATACACACAATAGTGACGCATGTCGCCAAACTAGCTCAGAACAAGACCAATATTCCTGGCAGTAGTATGATGGCTCCAGCTTTGGTCGAAACGTACAGCCGCTTGCTGGTGTATACGGAGATTGAGTCGCTTGGAATTAAAGGGTTTATAAGTAAGTTTGTCTTTATAATAATATTATAATGAGGAAAGATTTGATTGTTTGTTTACTGTGAATAGGCTAAAACTAAGGGCGGGCGAAGCGAAGCCCTCCTAACGCAACAATTTATACTGTATTTTTGGTACATTTTACGGAAAAACTACAATACCTACTGATTTGATATTTGACTTAGTTATTTCAATTCATATCTAGCTAGTTAGAATATTATTTTGTAAATTTAACACGGGCAAAAACAGTGTTTATAAATGTTGCGAGCCCAAACACAGCATAGACGAAGTCGCGTTTTTAACTACCTAGTTAATAAATATTGATTAAATATTTTCCATCTATTTTCAGACCAGCTACTACCGAACGTGTTCAAGTCCCACGCTTGGGGTATATTACATAACTTACTGGACATGTTCTCATATCGCATCCATCACATACAGCCTCACTACAGAGTCACATTGCTGTCCAATATACACTCACTGGCTGCGTACCCGCAAGCTAATCAGACTCAGTTGCAGTTGTGGTAAGTTTTAAATGAATTAAATATATTCATTATTTCTAATATTCTTTTGGTTGTGGTTTATAGTAGAGGTTTGTATAAACAATGCATGTATTTTAAACTAAAAACAACATATTTTTATGAATTACGACATTTTTGTTGTAGATTTGAATAGTAATATGTAGTTAACTTGTCTGGTCTTAACAACATCCATAAACGCCCAAATATAGGAAGACAGGGCGATTGTCATTGTTATTTGTTGTCATTCACAAAACAAACATATCTACTTCACAAGACTTATGTATGTACTATTCTTAATTTCGTTATTTTTATAAGAATCTATAGGTAAGTAACTAGATTATGCTCAAGTATACCTAACATTATTTTTTTCCAGTTTCGAAAGCACGGCCCTTCGTCTAATCACCAGTCTGGGTAGTTCCGGAGTCCAACTGCAGATGTCTCGTGTGGTCTCTGAACCCAAGTCTCTGGTATCATCTGAGAGTGAAGAGTTGAACAGAGTGCTTGTGCTGACTCTGGCACGTGGCATTTATATGACGGGATCAGGTACCAGTATGTAACATTGATACGTTTTTTTGACTAGTTCATTAAATTGATTGTAAGGTAACTGACTATTCCCGGAGTTAAATACAATGTTCTTCCCATTTTTATTATACAGTAGAACCTCGATAAGTCAAAGTCCAAGGGAAACACAAAATCTTCTATGTTTTGTGATATTGCAATAAAGTTATTATGATTATGATTATGAAAATATTTTAAGTTATAGAGGTTTTGAGTTATCAAGGGTCCGTGTTAGAGGGTCAATACAGAGATTATTTATTTAAGTTATAGAGGTTGCGTATTTTAAGTTATAGAGGTTTTAGGCTCTGATGGGAAGGGAATGTATTATTTTTTTAAGTTATAGAGGTTTTTATGTTACCGAGGTTTGAGTTATCGAGGTTCTACTGTATGTTAATTGTTTTAGTGTGTATAAAGTAATTAAGTAATTGTAAGATTCGAGAATTAAAAAAACATTTCTATTTAAAAATTATAACTATTTGATTGCTCTTTTATTAGCAAGTAAATAGAATCTGTTTTACAATCAAAATGGCCATGGTAACGTAATTTCTACAGAAGTAGGAGCTACATTGGAAAAATATTGTTAGCCTCAGATATTGTAATGTAATTATAATTTGATGGTGTATCTGTAATGTTATTAAAAGTCAGTTATCAGGCAAGCTCTCGCAACAACTGTTATATCCCCATCTCCCACCAATAACAACTACTACACATTTCAACCTGTATTCAGGTAACGACGGTGCAGCGGTCAAAGAGTTGCTCTCCACAATAATGACAAACACGCCCCACATGTGGTCACAGCACACGCTGCAGTGCTTCCCGCCAGTACTCGTCGAGTTCTTCTCGCAGGTGAGAATTTGTCAACGTAATTTATAGATAATGTAGTTGATATTATATTGCTTTTAAAACTACTAAGGGCCGATTTTTCCATCGCCAGATAACTGTTATTCGATGAATAAAATTGACGTTTGAGAGATATTGTATGGAATAACTGTCAAAATTTCAAAGTTATTCGTCGAATAAAGTTATCTGGCGATGGAAAAATCAGCCCTTAAAGAGGTTTTTTTTATCTTTGCTCAGTAGTGGGAAATTATAGGTTGTTAAGACTCCGGTATGTATTACACGGTATGTGTACAAATATTTTCGTGACAATAATGAATCAATGTGCACAATTTAGATCAAACTGTATTTAATAAATAAGATTTTACTTAAGTTTATATTTGAAATATCTTTTTTGAGAAAAAGACATTTCCAAATAAATTATGATGATTGAAGCCAAGTACTAAGTAATTAATAATTTACAGAACAATTACTTACAGAACACAGCCCCACAAGAGAACAAGCAAGTGTTAAAGAAGTCCGTCGAAGAGGAGTATCGCAAATGGACGTCAATGGCGAACGATAATGATATAATATCGCACTTCTCAGTGCCCGGCACGCCTCTCTTCCTGTGTTTACTGTGGAAAATGATATTTGAAACAAACAGGATTAATCCTATTGCTTTTAAGTGAGTACTCAATGTTATAATAAGTTGGTCTCGTAGTTTTATGTCTGAAAATGTTTTATGTTGGTAGAATAACTTCTTAGTTACCTAAATTTGGGTTGGGATTCCAATAGTTCCAAGAGAATGTACATTCGATCCACATTCCATTCTTCTTAAACAAGTCAAACTATACAAATAATCACACTGATTGCTCAACTATTGCTTAGTTTTGTACCAGGCATGATCCATCTAACTTACCTGGTTTCTCCCTCATTTTAAGCCCTATTTCACCGCGCCGCGCGGTTTCACGCCCGTAGTTCCCGTTCCCGTTGGAATACTATAAAAATATAAAAAATATAGCATATTCCTTCCTCAATAAATGTGCTATCCAACACTGAAAGAATTTTTCAAATCGGAGCAGTAGTTCCTGAGATTAGCGCGTTCAACCAAACAAACTCTTCAGCTTTATATATTAGTATAGATTGTAATTTGGTCTGTAAAAAAACTTTAATTTATTTTACAGAATTCTAGAACGCATAGGCGCCCGTGCCCTCTCCTCTCACCTACGTAAGTTCTGCGACTACCTCGTACTAGAGGTGACCAACCCCGCGGGCGGGCCGCACATCAACAAATGTGTGGAGGCCATCAACGATATCATATGGAAGTACAACATAGTCACTATCGATAAACTTGTGCTGTGTTTGGTGAGTACCGTTTTGTTATTGATTACATGGATGGTAAATTGTCTTTCTTTTTATATTTGTAACGAACATGTTTCTATAGTATTTATTACCAGCTGTGTCGTCCCTATATTCATGGGGGTTTTACTTGCTTTGATATAGAAATAAAACCTGTGGTATATTATTTTGAATATTTTCTACATTAGCAGCTGCGACTAACCTATAAACATGGCTTATTATTGGGGGCTAGATGACCCTAATTTACCAGAGTACTCAGAGACATGAAATAGATAGGAAAATCAGCGTGACACATAGCTTATGTTATTTGAATATGAATCTTAAGTAGCAGTAGTGAGATCATTTTTCAAATCGTTTCAATAGTTTTTAAATTTCATTAATACAGAAAAATATAACCTTACTAGAAAAGTATAAACTATATAACCTTTATAGAAAGAAAAGAAAGAAAGAAAAAATATTCAACACACACAACAACATAACATAAAGAACACAATAAAACAATAAAGAACGAAAAAATTAATAAACAATATTTATAACTAAAGTATATTTGCAGGTATTGCGTCCAAACCCAGACGGCAATGAAAGCCAGGTGTGCCTTTACATAATACAGCTGTTGTTGCTCAAAGGGTCCGAACTACGGAACCGGGCGCAGGACTTTGTCAAGGAAAACTCGCCTGAACATTGGAAACAAAATAATTGGTGAGATGGCTCTCAAATATCTTCTGAAAATAATTTACTTATATTGGATCGCATAGGTTTGAGGCCTCCAATCTCATCGTACAAGTGTGGTTGCTATTCATTCCTACTCTACTAAGGGCTGATTTTTCGGAATTGACGATTGACAGTTTCTGTATGAAATAACTGTCAAAATTTCAAATTTATTCCTCGAATAAAACTTTATCCATCGCCAGATAACTATCTGCTAACTATGTATAAAGTTCAGTGAAAAATCAGCCCTAATTATGATAAGTGCAATACATAGGTCTACATGCTGATTCTATACAATGATAATCAATTTAAATAACCTTAGTAATATTTTTCAGGTACGACAAACACCTAGCGTTCCACAGAAAGTATCCAGAGAAGTTCGCTCCCGAAGAGTCCAGTAGCACGTACGGCGGTCCCATACCGGTGTATTTGAGCAACGTGTGTCTCAGGTTCATTCCCGTGCTAGACATTGTGGTGCACAGGTACCTCGAAATACCGCAGGTCAGCAAGAATCTGGAACAACTGTTGGAACATTTGGGGTACTTGTATAAGTTTCATGGTAAGTCACACACATACATAAATTACTGTTCAGGATGGTTTTTTTTACTAGCTATACCCCAGGGTTTTGTCTTGTGAACTCTGAAGCTAGAGATATTTTGGAATAAAACATCGAGAAAATAGACTTAGCACTAACAAACAGGAAAAAGATATGTTTTGTTTGCATTAGTTATCCCGGTAAAATTTAATCAAGAAGTAATATTAGTGTGTTCAATCTTTGCCTTTTTATAATATTAAACAAATCGGATTAGTAACTAAAACTTACTTTGTCTCTTTATAGTATTAAAAATACATGTATAAAATATAACTAAACTGCCTTTTTATAACAAAAATATGATTATATAAATACCCACAGATCGCCCAGTAACCTTCCTCTACAACACGTTACATTACTACGAATCGAAGCTTCGTGACAAACCGTTACTGAAACGCAAGCTGGTCAACGCTGTGCTGGGCTCACTCAAGGAAGTCAGACCTACGGGGTGGGCTACTACCGAAGCATTCACGACTTATCTGAACAAGTCTGAAGTGGACACTACAACATGGACTCCAGATTTGAACTATTATTTGAGTCTTATTAATAGAATGGTTGATAGTATCCTTTTGAAATTTTGGTTGGGAGATTTGGGGAAGTATTTCTTTGAAGTTAATGTTCTTCTAATTTTATTGGGCTAAGAGCCGGTGATCCCCAAAGAAAGACCTTCGTTATTTTATAAAAGCTGAAAGTTTCTCAGCACAAGCTCCCAACACGGGTAAGAACTATGGTCACTCATGAACTTTGAGGTATCGTTACATATCTTTAGTACCGTTTATCGGCGGTTAATACCTTCAGGGTTCACCGGTTCTTGCCCTATATCTTGTTCACTACTATTTAGTACATTTTATGTTGCACATTATTTCCTTAAAATGTTTCTACCAGCAATGACAGGCGTATCTCACTTCCCAAACACGGACTGGCGTTTCAACGAGTATCCCAATCCTTCAGCTCACGCTCTCTACATCACTTGCGTTGAACTAATGGCACTACCCAACACACCAAGTTGCGTAGGCAACAGTCTATTAGACGTCGTCACTAAAGGCTTCGTCGTGATACCGACATGCAAGATTCAACTTTGGATCAACGCGATAGGGCTTATAATGGCTGCTCTGCCTGATCCGTACTGGACGGTGCTTCATGATAGGATATTGGAACTGATTACCAGTAGTGAGATGACGGAGTGGAGTTACTCGTACTCGCCGTTCCAGCTGTTCAACTTGAAGGTGACCAACGAGGCGATGATTGAGAATAAGTACAGTCTCACGCTAGCGTTGGCACATTCGGTGTGGTACCACGCGAGTGCCGGACAGATTATGCAGGTACCACAGTGAGTATACAGTGAAAATCATCATTACATTATATTTGTCCTTTGCTACCTTTCTAGTAACGTATACTAGTAAAAAATCTTGACATTTAATTATAAGGTATTGTTTAATCTTGTTTTTTTATTACAATCCGATTGTGTTCAAATTTTGGTAGATCAGTCAGCATCAAAAGGATGTAAACGCATTGAAATATTCAAACCTTGTTTTAGTACAAAAAGCATTTAATGTTGTTCATGCTGACTGTACTAAGTAATCCGTAATCTGTTCCCCCTTAATTATCTCACAATGAACACAATATCTTTACTACCAATTTATCCTTTCAGGTTCGTTAAAGAGAAGTTATCCAGCGAGGTCCGCACAGAGACTCAGCTGCTGTTCCTATGTCACTTGGTAGGGCCGTTCCTTCAGCGGTTCAACTCTGACGTGTCTCGAGCTGTCATGGACATCACTATCACGCTGTATGAGTTGTTGGCCCATATTGACAAGTCACAGCCAACGCTTCAGTACATCGATCCGATATGCGATTTGCTGTATCCTTTTATACATACTTAAGACCCGAAACTCGATAATTGACGGTTTTTGTACTTTTTGATCTAGTCATATTATATGAAAAGCGTATTTTATAAACATGCTTTTAGGTAATAATTAAAGGAAATATTGTCATCTAAAAAATACTCTGAGAAAAACAATATTATACAGAAAACTTATAAAATATATCAAGAAAACTGAACATATGTTTTCTGAATTTCACTTTTAGCATTAACTTCCATGCCTTCGGATTCTAGTAATTCGACCAATTTAGCACTAAAAATTAAACAAACTTAAAGTCCAGATCCTTATTAAGGAAATACTCTTAGGAAAATTTAATTGTTATTATAATTATTATTGAAATCGAAAAAAATATAAAGTTAGAATTTGTAAAAATCACACTCAAGAAAATCGTAATTTACGTTGATAAATGATGCTCAAAACGTTATTAAAATTACCTCAAATAATAAAAGAATATTTTCTACAACAATTATACTAAAAAAAAATCTCTAAAACAAATTGTCTTTTTTTCTACAAATATTTTAAAATCATCATAAAACTACTATAAAATCGGACGCACGAAACAATTCAAATCAGTCTGCCGCGAGGCTTTTTAGAGAGAGGACGTATCGCTCCTACCGAGCGTTTGACCTTTGCGGCGCGTACGAATTTTATGCGATAACTCATCAACATGTTTTGATACTCGATAATAATTTTTGTTTTATAATTTGAATTATTTATTAAAAAAAAATATTAACATTTATGATAACAAATAATGTTTTAGAAATAATGAGCAATAAAACAACATTATTTTAAACCGACTTCCAAAAAGGAGGAGGTTCTCAATTCGGCCGGTATGTTTTTTTTTATGAATATGTTCAACGATATCTCCGTCAATTCTGTACCGATTACTAAAATTCTTT
This sequence comes from Timandra comae, assembly GCA_958496195.1. Classification (NCBI taxonomy): domain Eukaryota; kingdom Metazoa; phylum Arthropoda; class Insecta; order Lepidoptera; family Geometridae; genus Timandra; species Timandra comae. The sequence continues at coordinate 16,555,397 of OY292353.1, forward strand.
TTTTATTCAAAAGAATGGACTTGCCGTTTGGTCCCATGTCAAGGAAACCAGGATCTAATGATGGCATTCTAGAGAAATTGAGAGGAACTTTAGAAAATCGTAGGGTGATTAGTGCATTTGTTAAGTTTTTCGTTAATTATCTTAAAGCATTATAATTAAATGAAGGTTTGGAGTCGATCTGATGATGGACCTGGAAGATAGTCGAGGGAACTCTTCAACGACTAACAGCAGTTACCTCGTGTTTGGGCTTGATTAATTTGTATCGATGAGACCTTTACAACCAGATAGGTTGTGACACTCAAAAGTAATAAAAAAAAAGACTTTAAAAGCTGAAAAGTATAAAATAACAAATATTTAATTTAATACACCTTTTATGCGATGCTAATTTATACTAAACTTTTGTGTGTATGTTACCTATTGATAAGTGTGAAGTCGGTGCCAAGCCTCAAAGAAATAAAACTATTAGAAAAATAAACTACAAAATTATAATTCGAGATGACCGTTAACGAACGTTTGCCCGCTTGGATTGGTCGCATTTTTATTTTATTTATGTGCTACATCGCATAAGAGGTATTACATTACATATTTGTTATTTTATACTTTTTAGTTTTTGAAGTCGGTTTTTTTTAACAAAAAAGGAAACGAAATAATTTAGAAAGTCCTGCTTTTAGCGCTAAAAGGTTGTCCCGATAATATATGTTGTACATATACAGACGAGGCATTTTTCAAGTAGGCGTGGATGACGATATTCAAAACTATAAGGAAAGGAATATCGAAAATTGCTAGCGATTTTAATAAAAACTAAAACTGCAATTAGTATATGAAAAATCAATACCCCATTATGGCAAAAAATATATTATTCACAAGTAAGTTATAGATTTTTTTTTACTCGTATGTTGCTTTGTTTTTAAAAAGTTTCGTTACTTACCAAAAAAAAATCATGTCTTATTTTAAAAACAAAAAACTAAGTATTTGTTTTATTCATTATTCCTTGTTGTGAATAATGGAATATCGAATCGAAAGGTATTACGTAAATTATATCTAATCATATACTACCTTCTACGAATCGTAAAAAAAAATATACTCGTATTTATACTTTTGTCAATAACTTTAACACAATTTATAATTTCCAATGGATCAAAACCGTTCGGCCGGAGTATTCAGAGCGAGCGCACCGTCACCACATAGACAGTGTGCATGCGGACACGCGTGCGCGTCTGTGTGAGTGAAATTTGAGTTGTCGCGCGGTAGATCACGGCTCTTAATAAATCGTATCTGTAAAATAGTAAGTAAATTATTAAAGTAAAAATAGTAAGTGTTCAAATTCCTATGTGTGGTCTTAAACCACGGGACATAAAATAGCTAGTTAGAATTAAAAACAATAATATTTTATGGAGGAATTACCACTGCATGGAATATGTAATAAGTTTGCAGGCTTTATTTTCTATACAAATATAGAGAAAATTACAAGTTACCACCAAAAAACTATAATTCTTAACTCCACACATCAGTTACCATATAAAATACATGTTCGTCGGCGACACTATGAAGAATGAAGTCGAAAGCGTCATCAGGAAGCTACGCCCCGCTCTACAAATGCGATTACGTTTCATCACCCATTTGAACGTGGAACAGATAAACACAGCCTAGCAGAACGACTACTACAGCTATACACCTTCTAGCTCGAGTTCCAGCTCCGAATAGAAGGCCAGCTGTAGTTCTAGAACACAATTCAAATTTGAAAACGTCACATGAATTGACAGAGACAATTTAAGTGCTTTGTTTTGAACAAAGACAAGTGACGTCTACATTCGTTGTTTTGAACAAAGACAAGCAACGTCTACATTCGTTCAAGAGTGAACAATATGATAATTAATTTGGATCAAAATATTTTTGTTATAATATAGTCATTACCTTAGAGATACATTTGTATCTAATTAGATAACACACCGGATTGTGCGCTATAATTGTTTATACAACTTATACAATATATGTGTAGTTTTAAAGTTTTTTTACGTTATTCATTGTTAATATGCATGGAAACAGGAATGTTTAAGTTTATATTGTATTATGTTTTTTAATGTATTTGTTATGCCGCCGTAACTAAGATATAATCTGCCTTATTGGGGTTAAAAGTCTCTAAGGTTTAGTGCTAAACCAGACTGCATAAACTGTTCTAATGGCATAGTTCAATAAATTAAGAAATCAATAGTATCTGGGACTATTTGGCCTAACGCTAATAACGACTAAAAGCGAGACTAATAAAAAATAACCTTAAAGTTGACTATTAAATAGGTTTTAAAATCTTCACACTGATAAGGCAGAATTAGTTTTTTTTAATTATATTAATTGGCTTTCGGTGAGTAAGTTACTATTTTCGTAAAGGCGACGTATGTTACTGTTAGATGATGTAGTAAAATGACGAGTTATAATGGAAAATTAGTATTCAATGAGAGTATTGTAAGCGAATGATAATGATAAATAAACTAACTAAATTAGGTGTTGGTTACAAGGTTGTACCCATTTTGGACAGCGCATTATTGTAATGCATATGACGAGAATACGAAATGTAATGATTTACGAAGGAATTGAATTATTGTAGTCTACTAAATTGTAAGTTATATTCTAGTGTTCAAATGATCTTAATAATAATATGCACAAATATTTTCATAAACGTAGCCGGCAATTAAATATTAACTTTAGAATTTAACTATAACATATGCCTTTTTGGCTGGGCTAGATTAGTGGCTAGTTATTATACTATACATGCTTAGAATACATATATATTTCATATTTTGTTATTTGATTAATGACTAGCAGGCAATTTACTAATAATAAATAGTATATAGTAAAAATACATCACAATTGATCACAATTATTAAGCTATATTGCAATAAAATAAACAATTTTGTTATTTATATGCAGCTTGAAGTAATCAAATAATATATTCATATATATTTAAACAACAGTTTATATTTATAGTAGTGAATTTTGTTATAATAATTGAAATGAACTATATAACAATTTATTAAAGATTTGTTACCTACAGTACAGTTAAATATTGAATTTTATAATGAAAAAAATAACATTTTTACATAGTATCAGATTCATAATACATAATTCGTAGACATAGATTGAAACAAATGCCTTATACATGTTTAAAATCATTAAAATGCCTTAACATTTTTTGGTTTTTGGGATTTTCTCAAATAACTCAAATACCGATATAGTGCCTAATAAATTGCCAAATGTTCCATTTATTAGTCAATGTAATGTAGAATTATTTAAATGACATTTACTGCCTTATTTGCGTTGCATTTTTAGTCTGGTTTAGCACTAAACCAGGTTTTACTATCAATTTTGAATTCTGTCAAAGTGACAGATTTGACTGACAAGGTGTCAAATGCTTACCAGGTTTTGTTAAACCGGACTAAAAATGCAACGCAAATAAGGCAGACATAGTTTATGTTTGTATGTTATGATGTAGTGCCACGATCTTTTCTGTTCCGGTGACCAAAATTGGAAGCTACTATTGCCATTTTGACATAAATGTAGTTTCTATACAGTTTCATCACGCTGACAATCATCTGACAGCTTAAAGTTGCGATTACAGCGACGCTGTCACCGGAACAGATATGTTTGTGGTACAATAGTTCCATTTGACTCTACAGTAAGCAATATAATGTACCTCTGGTTGTCTATTATTTACCGGCGTAGGTTTTATTACATTATTACTTCTGCAAGTAATATGATTAACTTGTATTGCGTTAGGAAACTCTGACTGAGATAGTTTAATGGAATAACGGCTGTTCCCAATATTCGATCTGTCTATGATATTGCTTGTCAACAGATACACAACTCTGTACATCTGTCATAAATATTATAAAGAGGAAAGATTTGTTTGTTTGTTTGTTTGTAATGAATAGGCTCCGAAACTACTGGACCGATTTCAAAAATTCTTTCACTAATGGAAAGCTAATTTATCAGTGCGTGACATAGGCTATATTTTATCCCTGTATTCCCACGGGAATGGGAACTACGCGAGTGAAAACGCGGGGCGCTGCTAGTCTGTCATAAATGTAATGTATGTAAAATATCAGATTATATAGAGTCACCAAGTTTTCTGTGCCGGTGACAGCGTCGCTGTAATCGCATCTTTTGGTTGTCAGTTTATTGAAATGTATGCAAATGACTTTAGATCAAAAGGACAATTAGTAGTTTCCACTTTTGGCCGCCGGCACAGAAAAGTTGGTGACTCTACAGTTTTGTATCCGTCGACAAGCAAGATCATAGGCAGGTTGAATATTGGGAACGGCCATTAGTGTGTGTATCCAGTTCCACTGACGCAGAACTGTCGACCGACTGACCGTCAGCTGGCCAATCACAGCGCTCGAAATCTCTAAGAGATAAGACATTTTTAAAAAGTTTTTATGAAACTAATTACGATATTGACAATTGAATTATATGGTTATCGCCCGCAGTTTCGATATAGTTTAAGTACCAGCCTTATAACTTAACAGATATACTAGATAAGAGTTCTGTAATTGTGATAGTATACAAATGAATGAATAAATAATAACCAACTATACATTGCCGCAATTTATATTACGTTTTCTAATATAGGTATTTAATAAAACATAGTTAATAAACGGAAAGCAATAAAATGAGAAAAAATAGTATTTAAAAGAGAAGAAAATAGTTTTATATGACAGTTACCAATTGACTTGTATGGCATATTACGCCATGTGCCTATATTAGTATAAGGGCCTGTTTCACCAGTTGCTGATAAAGTATCGGATAGCTACTCGCAAGTTATGTCTTTGTCACTTGACATAAAGTAAGAAAGAGACAAAATTCACTTTACTTGGTGAGTAACTTATTCGGAACTTTACTTTAAGATCGTGAAGAGGTCCTAAGCCCAGTTGGGGCTTAGATTAGTATATTTCGATCTATTAAAACTAACTTATAAACGAAGTTTAACAATCGATTTCTCTTCCACTTAGTACATTGTTTTTCTTGTAAACATAGAAAACTAATGTTGGTCAACGCTTAACTACATTTTATTGTAACGGCGTTAATTTAGGCGTTTTTAATAACATCACAGAAAAGTAAATTAAATAATAATATTTTGTTATAGTAAATTTAATTTGAGGTATTATATAGAGACCTCAACTACATAATGTAATGCTTCTTAAAATAACTTAAGATTATGGTTGTAGAAAATTAATGTTTGTAATGGGTACGGAATATTGTGTTTAGTTGGCAATTTTTCTATTACGTATTTCGTTTCATCGGAAATAACTTGGTAGTATCTAACCTACACACCATTATATGAGGCTTAACTGCATAACACACATTGGAAGCGGAAAATGCAGGTGAAGGATATTTTGTATTATACCGATCAGTCACGAGGCAAGCGCTTATAAAGAACGCCTTCGCTTTGCCTCCAGATTTTCTCAGTGTTTGAAACATGTAAACTTTCTTCTTATAAAAATAGATTGACGTATTTATAAATGTATGGTTTTTGCGAGTTAATAATGTGGATTTCGTAATAAAGTGTCAGAAAACATTAATTAACGTGTGTTCACTCACACAAAGTCGTCTTAGGGCCTATTTCACGACCTTCAAGTAATGTTACTCACCAAGTTAGTTTTGTCTCTTTCTTACTTTATATCAAGTGACAAAGACAAAACTTGTGAGTACTTACTCGGAACTGTACTTGAAGATGGTAAATAGGCCCTTAGTCTACGTTAGATGGTCTAACTTTCTGTCGCCATTTTACCGTTTGTTCTGTCAATTCCGACAGATGAACAATATATTTATGACAGCCCAAGTTGGGCAGTGTCCAGGCCGACACTATAACACTTTGGAAGACCTTTTCTGTATGAATACACTCATTCTGTCCTAAATAAATATGCTCAAAAAAGATAAAAGCATTAAATCTTTCTCCTCAAAACTGCTAACTAAACATTTTTATTTCGTGCTCGTTAATAAATTAATACCAATCGGAGTACTATTTAAATTAAGTAAGAATATATTTTATAACATATTTTTAGTGACTTAAAAAAAACTGCTAGACGAATATATTCTATACAATTTACGTAGTTTAGATAACTTTATTATATACTTATTTTTAACTTGAGACGTCCGTCTGTATTAACATTATAATAATAATCCAAGTTTGTTATTCGGAACGTTATTAATGATAACGATGCCAGTCATTTGTTTTATATAACACGAGTCATTTAATTGAATAATTGATCAAAATCGAGTTGTGTTAATTTAACGTATAATTTGTAAGCAATAATAGTGCGGTTGTTTTTATATAATGTCAAATACTAATACGACGAACTTTTACTCAATTAGGTGATAAATAATATTTAAAAAAGTGGTATGTTAATGTTTTACACTAACAGCCTTACTAATAAAAAATACCCACTGTGTATATTCTTGATATAACGAGTGTGAAGCATATTAATAATTCGTTATATCAAGAATATACACAGTGGGTATTTTTTATTGGTAAGGCTGTTAGTACCTACTACCTAATTTCTTAGCAATTTTCTTTTATACTTACATTTGATGGCCCCTATTTTTTATGTATATTTCGTAAGTCATAATTCGTGTTTCTTTTCAGAAATAAAACATGTTTTGTATTATTTATTAGACTGAAAATTAAGCGTAAACATGTATTTAAAATTAAGAATACCTTTAATTTAATATTTATGTATGATCTGATTAATAGCTGTATAATTACTTACTTATATATTTTTTTATAAGTTAACCATATTCATTCGAACCTATTTAATTATTTATCTACCCAATTACTTTATTAACTAATATTTTTGAATTAAATTCAGTTGAAAACCGTTCGATAAAGCTGCATGCATAATTGATTTGTAAAACATGGTAGGATAATGAAAGTGCTTTTAATAATTTATAAAAATACTTAGAAAATAATTATATTATTGTCACTATTATTATTACAAAAAGTTACTATTGTAGGTTAAGGTATATGTAAGGTTATAATAAATATTTTGATTCCAAATGTGTGTTTTAATGCATAATAATGCTGTGCCCCTTGTTTTTACCCATATATATCCAGTGAAAAAAAAACGAAATAGTTTTTAATCGATACAAATCTTTACTAATCCATATTATTTTAAGCTTGTTTGAACGTGCTACTAGGAAGGAGGACTCTCGGGAACTATTGGTACGATTTGAAAAGATTTTGTATTATCGATAGCCCACTTATCGATGTAAGTACGCTCTAATTCTATGGTCGTAGCCTCTCGTAAGATAATACGAGAGGCTACGACCATAGAATTAGAGCAAACGCGAGTAAGCCGCGGAACGCAGCTAGTTAATTCATTACATTACATAATAGGTAGGTAAGTACTTATGAAATATTAATGAAAAATAGCATATAAAATATTAATGAAAAAAGCCCCAAGCTTTTGAAGTTTGGACGAATCTCAGAAACTGTTACTATTTGCTTAAGCATTTACTTTTCTGTTAATAGGAAAATAATTATCATAAGTACGTACTTAGCACATTTCTCTAAGTTCATCATATAAAAGCTCTATAATACTCGTAGTACGCTAAAAGAAGGTGACAATAATTTGTAGTCATTAGTTGTCTGTCATAAACTTAATTACATATTATGATCGTACATTGTTTTTTGTAAATTAAGTAAATACTCGTACTTATTTTAAAGAGGTTTTTTGCCGACCCATTTTATTCATAAGTATAAGTAGTAAGTAATTATATTTTATAGTCTTCCGTAAAATATTACTTATTTAAATAATAAGATTGATTTACGCAACATTCTTGACGTAGATAGCTATATTTATTATTAGTTAAGTACAACGTAAATTTTAGGCAAGTACCTAAATGTCGATTTGTGTTTCGTTTTCCGCGCATGGCAGAAACCGATTTTACCTCGAGCTATAAATAACTTTTTCCAAAATAGCAACTTTAAAATATTTCCTGATTCTATACAGTTGATATAATCATAAATTAACTATTGTTATAATTAATTCATGAGATTTAAAATAAATATATTGACTGAAGCGAACGAACGGTTCCTTCAATATTTTAAAATGGCGCGTTTACGACGTTTAATGATTTTGTTGCAAATTGCCAAAATCACAAACTAAAGTTTAAAAAGTTGGTAGGTAATTTACGCATCCTGTAAATTGATATAGTTATTTGATTTATAAATAATAAGTCGGTGTATGTATGATAATATGTTTTATTATTAAAAAGGGTGTCAATAAAAGCTTCAAAAGCTTCATTTCCGTCCACCATTTTGTAATCAATGTTTCGTTGCTAAGCAACCGGTACCTGATTTGACTTGGGTGAAACCGGGTGGAGCGGCCCCCATCACCCAATCCAAGCGAGGAAGGATCGCAGCGGGCAGGCGCGGCGCGGCGGCATTCGGCAGTACGATTCACCGCTTGGAGTTGTGTTTCGCGTTGTAGTTTATTTTCCGCCGGTAAAATTATATTGCTGGTTCGCGAACTTTAGTGTTTTGTGTGCAATAAATTAAAGACTTAGTTATATTATTATTTTTCGTGATGTCTACCGAATTAAAGAATAACGCATCCGAGATCACCGACAAAGAAAAGGAGATGAAGGAGGATGCGCCGGTGGACAACGGCCAAAATAAAGAAGAAACTGCAACTGAAAAAGTAGAAGAAAAGACCGAAGAGAAGAAAGCCGAGCCAGCTCCGCCGAAGCTGAACGTGCACAAAGCCAATTTTGAAAAAGATATCGTATATTTGTACCAGTTTCCGCGAAACCCATTGTTGCCATCAACATCCCCATACTGCTTGAAAGTTGAAACATGGCTTCGTTTAGCTGGCATCAAATACGAGGTAAGTGTTAACTGTTACTTTTTGAATATTTAGTTTGCTTTTTTGTTATATTTTTTGCGGTATTAGTTACTTAACGGTCGTGATTATTAGGTACCTTTTTTACTGCACTCTTACTTTCACTGTAGTGGTAAAATTGCAAGCATGCGCTTGTAATGTAAGCCACAACGGTTAAAATTAAAAATGTTAAATTTATTGCATAAATATTATTGCAATCGTTTCAAGTTTGTAAAACCTTTTGTTCGCAGAAAAGCGAATTTAAATTTTATGAAACTGCCGATGCGATGTTTTTAATTTTAAACATTGTGGTATTTTTTTCTGCCTATTCCGTAAAATATTTGTGTCGTCGTAATATTTTTTATTTGATTTACTTTTTTCGAAATATGTATGTGTGTATTTACTTTTTTTGTGTACAAGGAAAATACCTACCTTCCCATTACCTCGTTAGGTTTTAATATTTATAGGATGGATGGAGATATTAGTACGTAGGTATTTAGTAAAATGTAGGTAGGTTATTAGGTACTCACCTAATGTAAATGACTTTTCATTCAAAAAGAGATCATAATCTTACCAATAGGTTAATCATTTAAAAAGCAATGAAAATTATTCAAAGGTCTTCACACAGGTATTTTCTTGTAGATTTACATTGTGCCATAGGGGTGGCCAGCTTTTCTTATACGATCCCCATAGTTTGCCACCAGGATGGCAAAGGCCACTAAATTAGTTACTTATGAGATCTCTCTAGTTTATCACCGGAATGGCAAACACCACTAGTTTATTTTGCCGCCTCCTTAGTTTGCTTGCCACCGGGATGGCAAATGGTTTGAAATTAGTTTGTTATACCGACCACTCCCGAATTTTGCCAGCGGGATGGCAAATAGTACTAAATTAATTTCTTATGCCAACTCCGAGTTTGCCAGTGGGATGGCCAATAGTATTTCATTAGTTTCTTATACCACCCCCTAGTTTGCCACCGGGATGGCAAACGCTACTAGTTTATTATGCCGTACCCTTAGTTAGCCACCGAGATGGCAAATAGTACAAAATTAGTTTCTTATGCCACCTCCGAGTTTGCCAGTGGGATGGCCAATAGTATTTCATTAGTTTCTTATACCACCCCCTAGTTTGCCACTGGGATGGCAAACGCTACTAGTTTATTATGCCGTACCCTTAGTTAGCCACCGAGATGGCAAATAGTACAAAATTCGTTTCTTATGCCACCTCCGAGTTTGCCAGTGGGATGGCCAATAGTATTTCATTAGTTTCTTATACCACCCCCTAGTTTGCCACTGGGATGGCAAACGCTACTAGTTTATTATGCCGTACCCTTAGTTAGCCACCGAGATGGCAAATAGTACTAAATTCGTTTCTTATGCCACCTCCGAGTTTGCCAGTGGGATGGCCAATAGTATTTCATTAGTTTCTTATACCACCCCCTAGTTTGCCACTGGGATGGCAAACGCTACTAGTTTATTATGCCGTACCCTTAGTTAGCCACCGAAATGGCAAATAGTACAAAATTCGTTTCTTATGCCACCTCCAAGTTTGCCAGTGGGATGGCCAATAGTATTTCATTAGTTTCTTATACCACCCCCTAGTTTGCCACTGGGATGGCAAACGCTACTAGTTTATTATGCCGTACCCTTAGTTAGCCACCGAGATGGCAAATAGTACTAAATTCGTTTCTTATGCCACCTCCGAGTTTGCCAGTGGGATGGCCAATAGTATTTCATTAGTTTCTTATACCACCCCCTAGTTTGCCAGTGGGATGGCCAATAGTATTTCATTAGTTTCTTATACCACCCCCTAGTTTGCCACTGGGATGGCAAACGCTACTAGTTTATTATGCCGTACCCTTAGTTAGCCACCGAGATGGCAAATAGTACAAAATTCGTTTCTTATGCCACCTCCGAGTTTGCCAGTGGGATGGCCAATAGTATTTCATTAGTTTCTTATACCACCCCCTAGTTTGCCACTGGGATGGCAAATTAGTACTTAATTAATTTCATTCGGTCTATTGCAACCCCAGCAAAAATTTACTGAAATTCCTGTGGCCATTGTAAAAATACTTCATATTGTACCTACGCTAAGTTTCGTACTTACTCATGATTTACTTGTTGAAAAAAACTAGACGAACCCTTCATTTTAGCGGCGTTGCTCCCCCCAATGCCTAATGAAACTATTTTGTGACACCCCGGGCGTCAATCAAGGGAGTGCCATAGGATAAACAATAATTTGCTCATTGAGCACCACAGTCGCAAATTAAACCCATTATTTTTGTTGACCACCCCTGTGGCAGACAAAGGGAGTGGGAAAGGAAAAAATATTTTATCTACTATTTGAAAAAAAAAAAACACGAACCAAACCACTCTTCTTTCAATTTTCTACTTTCGTTCATATACCTACTCGTACATATGAAGAGATGCAGGTGTTTTAGAAATTAGTCTGATAGGTAGGATTATCAAATAATACATTATATTACTTATTTGCACATCAGCAGAATAAGGCTAAAATTAGGTTCGACATTCTGAAACTTAAGGGATCGGAATTTTACTCGGGAATTTGACTTTGCGTAGGTAGGTATATTATACTACCGCTTGTCACAGCTACTACGTAATACAAGATGAGTCTTCATGAATAGCTATTGAAATTAAAGATACTAGGTACCTATGCTTGATATTATCGGCGGAAATTTAATAAATAAATAATTTTGCTTGCTCCTTCTTGTCAATAATCGATATAACTTTTAAACTAAACGAGCGATCACGATGAAAGTAACTTATTAGGAATTGGAAATTAGGTTTTCTATTTCAAACGGCTCTGTTGTAAGGTAGTACTACTACATCATACCTAGGTTACAGCTTAGAAAAGTAAAAAATACCACGCTTCTCACTTCATTCGTGTAATTATTTCCCCCGATTTAAATTGAGCATACCTGATTTCAATGCACATATTGTTAACATTATAAGACTCACAATAATATGATGAAGTTCCAAATTTTTATACTCGTAATATTCACAAAAGCTTTCTATCTATGGTGACTAGGTAAAGGTACTAAAAAACGAAATGCAACGCCCGCCCTGCGGTTGTATTCGCACTAATCTTTATCCCGTCGAAATATAAAAATTAAATGTATACCATCTTTTATTCAATGGAAAATCGGTTGAATAGTTAAATCGTGAAATTAAAAAAACACAACTAATAGCGAACAAAAATAATTGTTCGGTTATCAAATACCTGATTAATATGTCCCATGCCTAGTCCATTAGGTACTTACTAGATCTGAAAATTAGATCCCAATAATCATCCTTCGTACCAAACTAGGTATTTTACGTATGAAGACATCAGACTTCAATATATGTATTGATTTTAAGTAGGCGTGATACCTATCTGACCTTTCTGAAAGTATTTACTTATGCGCAACATCTATTTTAGAAATAAATCTCGGTCCTTCGTACCAAACTATTTTACGAATATAGACATCAGAATTCAATAGGTATTGGTTTTTAAGTAGGCGTAGACCTTTCTGAAAGTATTTTACTTACTCTCAACATCTATTTTAGAAATAAATCTCGTTTCATGTAAGTAATCATGTAAGTATTTATTCACCTATTGATGGAGTCGGGGTGGCGGGCGGTGGTAGGTGGCCCGGGAGGGTGGGTGTCAATTTTCGATACGCACATAATATCTTAGACCTACCCTGACTAGGCGTGGGCCCAGACAAATTCATATACATACCTGCCTGGAGTGGTACAGTAGGCACCTACGTCTGTGAACTATATTTAGAAAGGTTTATGGAAAGCTCTGGGCTAGGCTGCGAACTTGAGTTGTTTGCGCAACGTTTTGAGGGTCGCTTTTAATGATTAAACGCAAATGTTTGGAAGGTACCTACTACATGTTAAACATCAAGCATTTTTGTAAATGTTAAAGGGTACGGGGATTTTAATCTAATCTCGTTTTGGTTAGCAACACGGGATTGAGAAGACTGGTTTATACTTCGAAAATAACTCAACATAAATGGAAATCGCTTTATTCGTTTCAGAGCTTAATCTGGAAAAGTGGGTTTACATTTTAGTTGAAAATACATTATTAAAAAACAGTTTTTTAATCACAGACAATGACTTTTTAGTCCAATTTCATAAGCAGCCCTCCGAAACACAAAAACGCTAATGAAATTAAAAATCAGTTCATGGACGGTCACCCATCGTTACTGTGACGGTGCTTAACCGTACAGATGACAAGTAGGGCAAACATTGTAATTGACACTTGAATGACTTCAACTTTGAAAGTCTACCCGCTTCTCATGAAATGAAATTCCTTAATGTCAAATTACTTAGTATAATTTAACTTTGATATGAATCCCATTTTAATCATCTGATATTAGAAAGCCGAGTGGAGGCAGAAACATTCCGTAAGTTATTGATTTTACCCGGCTATTGGAAATTTTCCTAGCAAAATATTGGATACTGCCCCAACCCTAGTCAAATAAACACCCAGTAAATTTCCACTAAGAATTTTCCGCTACCCATCTCGATATTAATAATAAATAATATTGGGAATCGGAAATACTTCAAAAACATTGTTGTGTTGCTCTAACCAAGGTTAGTAAGGGCTTCCTTCACACACATCAGTTATAGCGTACATACTTACATTATATTACTTGTAACTTATATTAATGTATTATTGTACATTATATTCCAGATTGTATAGCTTTATGTATCACACACACACACACAACAGCTAATGTAATGAAACCATTTGAACATCTTTTTCTAAGAGAGAAATACGGCAATGCTGATGTGTGTGAAACCCTTTATAGTTTGAAAATAGCTTTTTATGTCGTATCCTACATTACATTATTATTTTTTTGCTTGGTAGGTATATTTTTTATTAGATAGATTGTGTATGCGAAAATAGTAGACAATGAAAATTATAGGTAGCCCATTGTCATCGAAGAGAGCTGTTTGCAGAAACTTCTAAAGGACCTCTATATGAAACTAGCTCTTCAGCCACTTTCTTAAGGAAGATATTATCAGAGAGAGCTTGAGTACGAAGATAATTATGATTCTTCCTGTTTAAATTCTTTCTATTAATATCTTCCTCTGCCTCAGCGAAGACAGGACCACACCATCGCATCGATCCGGCCATTGCTGTGCGTATGTGTATTTCTATGTTTGGTATCGATGTAAAATAAAACTCTAGGTTTCTCTACTCTACAGTCTACACTCTAGGTGCCCTCTACGTTTTGACGATATGACTACAAAAGTTACTTCTGGTACATTAGTAATTAATTTATGATCCGTGCTTCTGGGTAACTCAACTGTTCATTTTATTTCTTTTACATGTAAAATTTAAAAACCTTGACGGGCACCGTTCCTGGCCCCCTTAAATCTTTTGAACGTAATACAATTCTACATTTAATTTCTGCTCTTAGGGGTGGATTTCGCCCACATAGCTTTTCGTATATTCCTTGAAACCTGGTGTAACACAATCGTGCATTATATTATAACTCAATATCGCGAAGAATGTCGCTTAGACCAATTAGCCTTTCAACCGTCGATATAATTCCTGCTAGTAGGGGGGCTAGGGGGGTTTCGGTCCTCACAACCCCCTACGACTTAACCCTTGAACTTTCCTTTGAATCCTTTGACGAAACACGAAATCTGTTCAAACATGCGAATCGTGCTCACAATTTCATTTAGGGTCTTTTACTAAGTCAAATTACACTAAGCATTAAGTAGCTGTGTTCTAAAATTAACATGTTAAATAATTGCTTGAATATTTCAAATTATTATTAAACTCAGAAGATGATAATAAAATGGGAATAATTGTCTAGTATACATCGAAATATATTATTCTCTACTATCTATACTTGTGCAGGCTTATCACCAAACAGATCAGGTAGTTGTACACCGGAAATGTACTGAGCCCTAAGCAAATGTATTTGAATCGAAACCTTATGAATCATTCGATAAAGTACCGTTCAGATCCAGTTGTGGACGTTATTCTGTACGTACTTACTATTTATTTTATATTTCCTATTTATTCATAGTACGTATTCAAACCTTGTTGGTCCTCCAAGTACTCGATCCATACTAGCCTTTATTTTATTACGCACCAACATTCTTTCCATGCTAATTAAGCTTCGCGTCGTGTTTAACTACATACTAAATTAAATCTTTGTGCCGATGTAATTGGCTTGTATTTACTAATTATAGTTTGTTATTTGGTATTCGAACCGGCATACCTTAGATTTACGAGGTAGTTAACACTTCAGAAGTGTATTGAATATATATATACGGTAATTATTATGAAATTTAAACAATTATGTGAGACCAGTACAACTAATAATCATTAAAATAATGACTTATTTTTCTATTCCATTGGGTTTTGGAGCAAGTTCCAACCGTTGCTGATCCTGTAGGAATAAAAATAAGTTTAAAGTCTTATCAGACCAAATTTTTGGTGATAGAGTAACTATTCCACACACACTTCGGCGTTCATAATTTGATCGAAAAGTTTCAAGTAGTCAATTAGTTATTATAAAATCCCGACTAAAATATCAAATGCCAAATGTCAACCATTAAACATTTCACACTCTATGCGTGACAGATTGTACACTAAGCTACTTACAGGGTTACCTTGTATCCCTATTTTCTCACGGCATTAGCAGTAAATAAGGAATTACGACTTGTGAGGGGCATCACTAGTAGGTACATACATATATGACAAAGGAAGATCATGGCGAAGTTAAACGAGGCATGCACTGAATAGAGTTGAAACAAATGGCGCAGCGTAGTAATTTTTTCGATCACGTACATAAATATGTATATAGTGTGTTTAATCAATAAGGACGAACATCAAACATTTGCATGTCGCATACCACGTAGTTACGTACCTCAATATGTATGCAAAATGCAAACAATATCGGTTCATTAGGGTGTTGGCTGGCACAACACTATTGTTTTAAAGTTGCGTATATCTGCCATAACTATGTAATATTAATAAATCTCTTCTCGTTATTAATATAATCGCTTAAAATATAATTTTGACTATCGCCCTGACACTAAAAATAGATACAGTAATAATCGCGATGTTCCGCTGTAACCTAAAACAACATCAACCGGTAAATTATGCATAAAATGTCTTAAAACCTATAAATAAGCACTCAAATATTTACTCTAATAATAACTTGTTTATGAAGTGTTTGTTTCAAAACAAGATAATATAAATAACTTATTGATGTTATTCTATACTTAACGGGAATTATAATGGGGAAAGATTTTATTTGTTTGTTTTGAATAGGCTCCGGAATTACTCCGGATTTAGATGTAATTTGGTACAGATGTTCCTATTAACTAGGAATAAAACATATAGTAAACATGATAGGAAAATTCCCACAATCTTTTAAATTACTCTGATAAAACCGCAAAGCTCGCATTCAAAAAAGCTTTTATAAAATAGTTTCTATCATTGTTATTTATACAATTACTTACACATAGGATTGTGCGGCGCGCAGATCTGATAGATAGCTACATTATTGCGACGTTTTGCAATATATAATGAGGAGGAGGGTGTAGGACGCGTGGAATTCATGGGTCAATGCACTACCTCTGTACCTGTATTTAGG
Organism: Timandra comae; assembly: GCA_958496195.1. Taxonomy (NCBI): domain Eukaryota; kingdom Metazoa; phylum Arthropoda; class Insecta; order Lepidoptera; family Geometridae; genus Timandra; species Timandra comae. The sequence goes on from OY292353.1 coordinate 16,571,903, forward strand.
TATCTGTTCAACAGCTGATAGCCATTATTAGATCAGAGCAACAATAATGGATTTTATAGAGCCTGTTAAGTTTTGATATTGGTGTTTAATTGAAAATTTAAATACAACTTTATATTTTTACAACAATGATGTTACATTATGTATTTGATTGTTATGCAATTTAATTATTGGTACTAGGGAATATATGACTTGATATCTTATAAACTTGTTTCGGATAAAACATGTAGTATCCAGTAGAAATAAAGGAGTTCAATAATAAATCGTCGAGTATTAAATTAATATTGTTGAATGAGTTCATACTGTTCTAAGGTGTCAGCTTACAATTATAAATAATGAATCAGTCTTAAAATATTTTTTTTAAGAAATAACATAAATCACCGCCCAATAATACATCGTTAGAACAAATTAAATATTATAGTATCTGCTGACGCATGCGCTGATTTACTTATTTATTTCTTTCGAACTAAAAGCCATTATGCTTTCCATTACCCACATTGATGTTCCGCGAGGAAAAGTATACAGAGTTTTCCTTCCTATAAGTAGTTTATTTCCTTCCTCGGTATTTTAACAATAATACTTCAAAAGTATGACTTGTCCAAATAAGGATAGGTTCTAGCAAATGTAAAAACAGTAGCTATAGCCCTATTAAACCTACTATTGAAATGAATGATTGTGTTATTAAAACTATTGAAAGAACTGTCAGTCGAGGGACAGACAATTATACCACGGAAGATGAAATTGACCATATCGCTGCTATTATTACAATGCACACAAAATGAGTAACAATACTGTTTTGCATTGTAATACAAACCCTTGGTTGTTACGCTGTGTGTTAAAACGCGCGGGTGGCTGTGTTATGTAGTGAATTGTAGTCTATTCACTTGTAAATTGTATTAACCGTAGTGTGGAAGTGTAACGAACTCATGATTCAAAATGCTGACATAATCTTGCGTCTGGATCTTTAATCAATAGAGGCTGAAGTTCCCTCCAGTCTCTAGAGAATGCATTCATCTCATCGGTCCTTTGTAGGTGGTTCTCTGACTGATTAGTGATGGTACAAACGCCTCTTCAACTAGAATAAGATAGTGGATGGATTGTGACGCACCGTATCGTACTTGATAGGAGTGCACCGGTCGACGACCCCACACTTCCAATGGGCGGCTATTTAACAAATAGTTGCTCCCCAGCTTACAGTCATTAATTTCCAAGATACTCTCACAGCGCGGTTTAAACGTGAAACCTGCTCTAGCCACCGTTTCATGTGCTCTGTATACGCGCGATAAAATATTTTAAATTAAAGCGGCCGGAGGTTTTAACGTGCGAACAAATACAGTAGGCCCTTTGAGCTTTACTTACACACCAATTAGCGTATTACGAACAAGTTATTGCCTCACTGAGCATTAACTTTAATGAATACCTGAGTAGGTAACTAATGGCCGTAGAACACCTTGTTATTATTGGGATAAGATAGGAAAAAACATAAACTAAATTAAGCACCTAAAGTATCTTTTATGATGATATAACAACTAATACTTGTCTATAATATGGTCGGAGTAAGTGGACTGAATATACGTGAGAAATGTCCATGCTAGTCCTTATTCCCTTTAAATACAACATGTAGTATTAATTTTATCTCAAGAATTCTCGACCAATAATAAAAATAATACAGTAGCAGTTTATCTGCGCTGCAAGCTTGTGTGCCTGCAATTTAATTACGCATCGGTTATACGTTATTTAATTTATATTCTTGGTGCAGCTAAGTTCGTGAAGTACGGCCTTACGTACTTATATCGAAGGATTACATATAAAAATAACATGCACATAGGAATATTTCCTACTACGAGAGTTCGAAAACCGACTATAAGATTTATATAAAATTCAAAAGCATAACAATAGAATATCAGCAACTTCTACTAGATTATTATCTAATAAAAAATGCGTACAAAATTTTCCAAGATGGGTCAGTTTCATTCAATTGATACGCCTATTTTACTAAAATTAGTCGTAAGTATGATGTGTCATGATCATGAAGCATTCTACATCTATGAGTTCACTTATCCTTATGACAAACGCCATTACGTATGTGATGTGGGGTCGGTACTCGAAGCTTGGCGGGCGTAGGCGAACCAATTAGAACAGTTAAAATTTATAAACTATTTTAATAAACGATATGGTGTGCGTAATCTTTGTATTCGGAGCAGGAATTTCCTTGTACTTGACTATGACTAATGAAGACATAAAGGACTTAATGTAATGTAATTTGTAGTGCAGGTGTCCTATGAATGAATCGCATATGAACCTATAGAGTCAGCTCTTGTTTACAAGTCGCCGCAGAAGCACTGATGTACCGCAAATTGTTACAGGAAATTAAACGTTTATACATATGTACAAGGTACCGTAATCGATTTGGTTGTTTACAAACTCCGTATTAATTTAAAACGAGTTGACGCTAAATTGTCTTGTTTGTTACTTTGATTAGTTAGTTTATCAGTCAGTAGAATGTAGTAGAAAAGCTCGTGGAAAATTACATTAAGCACAGCACTACTTTCATTTGATCGACTGATTAGAAAAGTAGGAACTTAGAAAGTAGTAATCTTGTTGTTGAGACTTAGAGAAAATAATATGACTGTTCTATATTTTCTCTGTATATGTTTTGTAAACGAATTTTGTTAACAACATAATGAACATTATAATAACTTAACACACGTGAAACAAAATCGAGCAGACTATACATTCCCTAAGGGATAACACACGCATAGCGTGTTGTATTTAATTAACTTTTCCCTTTGTGGCTAGACGTGGAATTACATTCATTTTACCTTATGTTTTAAACTTTAAAAGTACCTCATTTTATATAACTGAATACGCACTTGGTTCTGTATATAATAATATACAAAAGTTAGCAACTTGGTACAATAAAGTAGCCGAACAAATATTATATGTGGGTCCGTAGTCCGTCCGTACACAGCGTAATCGATTTCGCTTTGTCTGTGGAGGCATCGACTACAAATCCACTTTATATTCCGGTGGAGAGCGTGTGTTTTGTGCGACGTATTTGGTGGTGGAATGCGGGTTGAATTAGCCAGTCCAGTTCTACGTGCATCGGTCACGGCACAGTGCGTTGCATCCACACAGCACACGGCGCACGGCTCATTCACAATCCCATTGATTCGTATTCCACACCGTCACATTACACATATAAAATATAATTTATGTATAATACACACCGTTATTAAGCGTTACTTATTGTTAATATCGCAATGCCGCCCACATTGGGAGGCAGTACCGTATTCGTTTTGACCCAATTAACTAACCCTAGTTTCGCCTTACACAATTAATGCTTACCATTAATATTCATTATTGTGCTCACCATAATATGAAAAGAAATTATATTTAATTAGCTTTACCTTTTTACGCGCCCAGTTGTCAAGGTTAGTTAGCTTCTCGAAATTTATATATTTTATCACCTATCCATAAAGAATACGTTTCCAAGTTATATTTCCAGCTACCTATTGATATTTATGCTGTAGGAAAATTACGTAGTTTAGCTCAATCGTTAGCTCATGTTTAGTAGATTAACCGGTTATAAATTATGTAGACATTTTTATTAGATTTAATATTTTCCCCTGTCTTTACAGGAGTGTGACTTTTTGGTGGATTTTCCAATAGTTTCTTTCTTTATTAGCAAACATGGATCTTATATTTTATGTTAAGTATAGCAAGGCAATGTCTTGACCACCCAATGTACAAAACTTTAATTTTGAGTCGGTATTTGTATTCATTTTTATAAAACTTTAATTTTCTGTTGAAATGTCCCCCTAGATCTATCGTAATTCGAGTATCAACTATCAACTCAAGTGTTTTTATTTGGGATAGGGTTCACAAACAATGGTAGTGATAGATCAAGATAAACGGGACAACATAAGGGTTCCGTTTTCAATTACACCATTTGACTCCGGAACCCTTAAAGTCACGTCCACGATCCGTTGGGCTATTAATTACTAAGTGAAAGACGAACCAAACAACACATTCATTCACATTTATATGTCAGTAAGATGAATCTTATTATTATTGAATCAAGTACCTATGAAATGAATAGGAATTATTGTTATACTGTTGTAACGAGTGGCTTATGTATGTTGCAATGTGATCGAGAAACCGCAGCAGCGAGCTAGCCACTGAGCTATGAAAACATGCGGCCACGGTATGCCGACTGCACTTTCTCAAGTTCCGGCCAACTTGGCACTATATCACATAAACAGACTACGTTGTGTTTACCTTGTATTGTTTATTCATATTGTCTACTATTCCATAATTGACATACGAGACCGGATATATATTATTAACGTTGACATTATTACGAAAATGTTGTCCAAGTGAAACGTTTCAGTTATTCATCATTTAGTTCTTTGTTTTATTGTACTTTAACATTTAAATAAGACAAGGTACGGCATTTGATGGCAAGATTGCATTGACATGTCAATCACTTAATTTCGTCCCTTAATTATCTTATCTCTGGGGCGCATTATAATGCGCGTGTATGGGTACTAATAAATAAAGTTTTCTCATATAAGTATCACAATCATTTCATGATGGTTTCTCCGAAATACGCTATGAACAGGATGTTTAGAATTCTTCCAAGAGACTTGAGTATTCACGTTGATTTCTGAATAGGTCATTACACCGATAATCTCACATGCCGACCACATTATGATCCTCTTAGGTACTCTTTATGGCACTGTTTTGTCATTATAATTAAACTTTTTAATATGATAATGGCTTTAGTATGTTATTAAAATATTATTAGATAAATGTGCCGTTTGATAACATGTTTTTCAGTTTAACTTATTCAGTCTTTTTTATTTAATATTAATTGTAGAAAGCCCATATTCCACTGCGGATTACATACATGGCTAAGCAACATCTGGTGCGTTTATTACTCTGACGGTGGCCGTTAAGTAACATAAAAAAAAGCTATTTCGTGCCGAGACCAGTTACTAAGGATTCGGGTGGCTTCCAAATTATAAAATCAGGCGCGTAAGAAAAGAAATAAAAACATGTTAGTTGAAGGTTTGTGTTTGAGTAAGGTGCAGTAAAATCGCAAGCAGTTAGTGGTACAGCTCTAGTGTGGGCCTGTTGGACCGTTAAACCAGTTTACGGTCCTGTTTCGTAAATAACCTAGACTTTATGTTCGAGGACATTCGCTCCGAACTTGACTCAAGTGCATAAGTAGCGGGATAAGTAAACAAATATGTTTATAAATATGTATACATATACATCTATGTGGTGTGACACAGCTTTCACACGTTTGTTAGTCACTTACGTTCAGTAAGTAATGAAAATTGATAGCAATTCAATATAAGTACATAGTTAGATAAAATGAAACTCAGTTTTTTATATTACGAGTATAAGAAATACTGCACGAAAATGTGGTTACGAGAAAAGGAAAAGTATGTAATTTACATACTTATTCAATTTGAATACATTTGTATCGTAAAAAAGTCTTAAATATTTCGGGATCTCATGGGAGAACTAGTAGGTTTGTTTATTTCGTAATAACGTGATAACATTTAGAAACATAAATGTGAAATATAAATATTTGTGAAAACCATGCAGTTATTCAAAGTAATAGTGTAATATTGAAACAAAACTATGTTTATAAATAGCAGGTTGCTGTTTAATACTTAATGTGCTAAAGTTGGGACCGGCCAAATGTTTGTATAACAGGAAGTAGCTCAAAGACACTTCAAAACATTACTTGTACTAGGTATACTAATACTAGACTGCTATATTATTCCCGTTGCTTAGAATTTCTCAAACGAGTTCCTTTATTTGATTCTTAAGCCGGGTCGCTCTTGTTATTTGCTCCTCCACTTTTTTTACTAAGGAAAATGGACACAAAATTAATCTAAACGTCACTCAGCCTCAGGCTTCTAGATGATTAGATTTCTGAAGGTCTCGTCTCAAAAGGACCTTAGGCTAAATGGCGACTTATATTACTCAATATTAAATTACGAGTACCTACTACATCCTCCCACTAATATTATAGCTTTCTATTCATAGGCTGAAATTATTAAACAATATAGAATTTTCGCCTGTGAAAACATAATATTATTTTATGAATATCCGCAGTATTAGTGTTACATACGTGCAATTTAGGTGCCTGCTGTGCGTGGTTCGGTTCGCTTTATAGGTGGTTGTTCTTTATAAAACCGTTATTCTATGAGCTATTGACAAATATTTACGAAAATATCAAATAAGATAAAACATCCATGAATTCTTTATCTATTCTTTATCTTATAATGATACATTTGTACAATGTGTACTTTACATTGTTTATACTTAATTTACGTTTAAGAAGCATTACTTGAAAGCCATCCGTTGTTATTTATTTAGTGAGCATACGCTAAATTGTATCAAACAAAGCTGCAATTGATCTCTGTAAAGGTTCTGTAATCTGAATGGATTATTTTATCTTTCCAAGTACGGTGATGGTATATTCGAGCACGTGTTAGTTATGTTTAAAGTTCGAATTTGAGTCGTTATCGACCCCAAATATCCGGCCCCAAATAGTTAACATTTTTTGTCACCTTATCGCAGTTGAAACATTTTAAGTAATTCGTGATAGACAATTCGTTTAAAAATAACTTAGGCTGATAAGCAGATTGTGAAGACAGAAGTTCTTCTGTTCTGTGATACACGGACTGACCAGTGTTTGCACAAAATATTATTTGTTGCGGAACCATAAATGAATTCTATGATTATCATGAGAATTTAAGCAAATATATGTAATTAAATTGTGGCGAAACATATGAGTTAGATGTAACATTTTACTTGTGTGATAATTCAAACAAAGGATCCCGAAAACATGGCCAAATGAAATCCTTTTACTCAATGTGCGTAGGGGTACGACTCAGTCCCTGGATATCGATTACTTTATTTTTAGGGAGAGTTACATTACAATGAAGCTTTTAGAAATATTCGTGCGACATGATCAAACATCGGAGAATCTACTGATAGAAAAGTTAGTGTCAAAATGTAGGCTTTCAAAATGATTATTGGTGGCGAATCTGTGTATTGGTTGTTGGATACAGGGGTCGGCAACCGAGAGGGCTTCGACCCGTGACGTGGGAGCGCCTGCGCGACCCCGCCCGCACATCGACCACTGGGGACCCGCCCCGGCAACACCACCACCCACCACCCAACCACCCCGCACAGTAATTGTAACAACGCAATGGCAATGTTACACGAATATTACGAATCTTTACAATTATATCAGTATTGGTTACATCTAACTTCAATGACAAGACTTGATTGATGTACTCGTACTTACTGTTAACAATTGTGGTTACATCAAAGATCTTAAATTATGACTTTATTTATGTCAATAACAATTATTTGTATTCAAAATTGTAACTTCAAAGGAAAAATATGTTTTGATCTTTTTGGAATGAAATATAAGTCGAATTTGATTATCAATTGACGATTACTTAAATGTCCATAATGTATGATTGTAAAATTGTTCCCGTTGCTCGTCGTTATGAGCTCAAAGGTGGGCATACAACTATATGGAATTAACATGATTTCAGCACACATAATTAATTTAAATTTAAAATTGCCATGTACCTATATCGATAATTTTGGACTGAGGTCGCTGCTATTTCTTTGAAAGTAAAATTTTGTTATAACCGTATTAAACAATATTCCCCTCATATGACAATGAAGGGAGAATATGCGGTATGAAATTGAATTATAAAACGGGAAGCCCTTACCGTCACTTAGTAGTAGGACTAGCATATGTGATTACATTAAGTTAATTGTATAGCGTTATGTCGTGGCGGGCGGGTGTGAAGGATCCTCGCTGGGCCCGGGCATAGCAGAGCGAGCTAAGAGACAGGGCGCGGCGCCGGGCGAGGGGCGCGGGGCGGCGGTGTGCGATGTTCGGCCGCTGAACCTCGCCAGTCCAAATCAATACAGCTGCTCTCTCTCCCTGCCCCGTGAGCCTGCGCTCGTCTGGAGCCCGTCGCTATGGCAACGTGAGCTCAAATCCTGAGCTGTAGCCGGAACGCGCCGCGCCCCCGCCCCGCGCCGCGCACCCCCCGTGACTTCGCGCTCCGCTCGCCTCACCGCGCCACAGACCCGATATACCACCCACCCAATACCCAACCTTCTATTTACACAAGTTCTCTTTCTTTGTTGCTAACCCGAATATTAAGGCAACCTGTTGTTGCCACGTGCCTTTTGGGACACTAATTCTTTACTTCAATTAATTAAAACTAGATTTTTATAAAGGTACATACATAAATTATCATGTTAGGTATTAACTTTTAAAAAATCTGAATACATAACTAACGGAATCACACGTATAATGATTTGATTTCATATATCAAAACCAAAATCTAATTATTCTAAGTTATAAGTTAAATAGTATGCAATCTTTTTGTTTACAATAAAAATCGATATCAATAATATGTAACTTATATCCATTTCTGTCTACTCTACTTAAATTTGATTTAAATTGAAAATCGTTTCATTTGCATTAAGTAGCTAAATTAAATAAAGCAACAGCTAGTGGTGAACATAATTTAATGTGTCGACTGTCGAAGGGTGTGGGGTGACACGGCATTGACAATGACAGACAACGCGCCCTCGCTGAGTTACAAGGGAACACGGTTCTGGAACAAAGTATTTAAGTAAACTGTTACGTAGAAATGTGCAAATAGTATGTTTGTATGCGTAGGTACTTATTTTACATAATGGAAATGGAAAATTTTATGTTGTACTAGCTGTGCCCCGCGGTTTTACCCGCGTGGAACCTTATCCCGTGGGAATTTTGGGATAAAAAGTATCCTATGTGTTATTCCTATGTATGAGGAACATCTGTACCAAATTTCATTAAAATCCATTTAGTAGTTTTAGCGTGAAAGAGGAACAAACGTCCATACATCCATACATACAAACATTCGGCTTTATAATATTAGTAGGATTATAGTTTCAGATAATGTTGTATAGAATCTAAAATGTAACTTACTTATATCTTTAGGGATTGTCTATAAATACATATCTTAATATGTAAACGTTGGAAAATTTTATAAAAAATATTTTGTAGTGCATTATTACGATATTATTATAGGTAAAAAAAATTAGTACTTAATCATTAAATATTTCTGTGTTCTACTCAAATTACTATTGTAGCAAACGCGAAGTTAGCTTCAATAAATAAAACATTAACAATTTATAGATCTGTTGAAATAAAACTACTTTAATGGATTTTTGTTGCGGTTTTACATTCTGACGTTTCGGGTTCTTTACAAAATCCAGGAAAACAAATTCAATATAGCGACAAAATTCGTTCTGCTTCTTCTTTGTCGACTCATAATTTTGGGGACGAGAAGAGAACTCAACCGTCGATATACTTAGCACTATCAGTGGCCTTGTTAAGATCCTCGAAATACACAAAAACCCGTTACAGTAGTACTTAATTAATATCAAAGAGTAATGTCCGCGTAAATCAAAGTTTTTTTTAATAATTTGGCTTTTAAAAATTAGGAAACCAACGTTTAGAACTATTGCATATTCCTCTAATTATTTACAGAACGTGGACCACAAGGCCAAGTTCAGGTCCAAGAAGGGACTGCTGCCGTTCGTCGAGCTGAACGGCGAGGAGATATCGGACAGCACGTTCATCATCAAGGACTTGTCCGAGAAGTTCAATAAGGACCTCGACGCCGGTAAGTAAACACTGATTGGTTCATTAGTCACGTCTGTCTGCAGTGCACACAGTAATCAAGTTACAGGCGTCTCATTACAACGTAATATTATATCGGCATAGGCTGGACGGTAAGAACCACGCGGTTGTACATTGCTTGATACTTACATGTATGTACTATAGATATGGTTTAATTCAATAAATAATTGATCCTGTGTAGCTAAAAGTTGGCTTTACAGGAGCTAATAAGATTTTCCACTACCTTTTGCCCGCGGCAAGTAATTGTAGGAACTTCTTTTGTATATCAAATACAAATTTGTATTTTGATGATTTTCAGCACATTACACATGAATTGAAATAACTATTGTTGGTGTTATAGTTTTTCCTTCAAATGTACAATGAAACTGTATGAATTGTTGAATTAAGAAGGGATTCCAGGCGCCCGCCCTAAAATCAGGCTTTTTTCTTTGATTATTACGTATCAAAATGTAAAAATATAAATCAGCGTACATAGATTGAAATGCCCTTATATTCACAAGGAAAGGAGCATTATTAAACAAATAGTCCTTGTAACAAATTATACGTAGCTGTTAATTGTACGTGACTCAAAGTACACATTTGTTTAGCATATTTAAGTACTTTTTAATTGTAAGGACGATGGGAAAGTAACATTTGTACCGCACATACATCAATATTGTAACCCTTTAAATGTATGGTTCTACGGGGAAGTATCATTTGTCCATCCAATGTGATTATTATCGCAATTTACGGGATTTACTCGTATACCAAGAAATAAAGGCTATTTTGAAATAAAAATGGCAGGATTTAAAAGCATTGTATAAAATGATCAAACATTTTCCTAATGGCTTTTCGACGAAAAGTAAACAATACTCAAAGGTATTTCTTAAAAATAATTCATTTAGAAGTTTTCTTTTTGTAATCAAGAAAAAACTCAATTTTTTGTTGTCAAAGAGAAATTCTTCTGATCTTAATTAATTAAATAAATGGTAATTTTATTCCCTTTAAAAATATTTTGTTCTTTGATCTGGGTTTCAATTAACATAAAGTGAAGGAAAAAAATGTTTTGTTTCGATCAATATAATATGGTAGGCGTTGGCTTGTAATGTTGTAATTAACGATAGTAGTGTTGGATGACGCGGGGGGTGGCGTATTGAATGTGTCGGTGTGGGTGTGTCCGCTATAAATCACGTTTGCCTGGATGTCGATGTCGAATGGTGCCAACCTGGGTCCGTTCACCTGATATTTAGGTTAGGTCACCTTTCTAGAAATCTAGGGAGCTCGCGGACTGCTGTAACGCGCATGCGCCGTGCAGCCTCCTTTGTTCCCGGGATTCACGAATACATACATTAATTAAACATTAGCCCTTATTAAATAACATGCTATCGATGATATCTTTACGATGTTAGATTATTATAATGTTGTACAACTACCGGTGACTAATGCAGAGCGTCGCACAAGGGCGGCGCAATTGTCACCATGAAACATTAATTTATATGTTAATGATTACATTTGTTAATATTCACGCAATTGAGTCCTAGTACCAAATAAAATAACAAGGAATAAATGGTCGTTGTTACTTAGTATTTTCTATGAATGATTATGATGTTCTATTTCGGTGTGGCCGGGCCGGGCCGGCCGGGCAGGGCTGGGCTGTTGAATCTAGGTTATATTGTGAACCCTAACGAGAGGTAGTTGCCCTGGATGCAATCTAGGTAGGCCGTCGCGCATGTGCATTTTACAGGAGTACAGGAACGCATTTAACGGAGAGGTCTCATTTGTTCCGTAGCCATGACGGCGGACCAACGGGTGATGTCTCACGCGATGATCTCCATGATTGAGAACCACCTGTCCTGGGTGGTGATGTGGTGGCGTAGCAAGTACCCGGACAGCGTGCTCAAGGGGTACCAGGTGAACCTCCAGAACGCGCTCAACACCCGCCTGCCCAACTCCATACTCAACTACTGCTACAAGCTCACCTCCGGACGCAAGGTACAACCACACATCTTTTGTTTCAACTCAACCTACTTGCAAATGGAATTGTTAATATTCTACACTTATTTATTAATACACTTATTTATTTTTGGTTATACAAATTATTTCGTGTTTCCGGATCAGGGCATGAAGAAAGCCAAGGCCCACGGCATCGGGCTCCACACCCAGGAGGAGATCATCGAGCTCGGCAAGGGCGATCTGCGCGCTCTCTCCGAGCTGCTGTGTGACAAGCCTTTTATCTTCGGCAACGAGCCCACGCTGGTGATTAACACTTTTGACTTTCAACTTATTTTAAATTTCGAATATATTCGCGTATTACAATGGTTGTTATTGTTCCAGTTGGACGTAGTGGCGTTCGCAAATCTCGCGCAGCTACACTTCATAAGCAAGGAAGTGAGCCACCCGCTGCGCGACGCCATGAACGAGCTGTTCCCCAACCTGGTGGGGCTGGTGACCCGCGTGAAGGAGCGCGCGTTCCCCGACTGGGACGAGGTGTGCACCACCGTGGACGTGAACGCCCCGCCGCCCAAACCCACCAAGGAGAAGGAAACCAAGGAGGGCACCGGCCCCGCCGAGAAACAACCGCTCCCTGACGAGCCCGAGAAGGGCAAGGTACGTTACCACATTACACTTTCACGGATTTACTTTAACGAGTTTCATCAGAATCTGGTGAATACAATATGAATGTATTAATATTGCAGGGCGACGAGAAAGAGAAGGAGGTAGAGAAGGAGGCGGACGAGAAGAAGGAGAAGGACGAGAAGGAGAAGTAAAGGGGAAGTGACAAGAGGCGCGGCGCACCACTCATCACCACCACATCCGACATACGACAGAGTTAGACTCGCTACAACACATGTATTATATAAGCGTGTAAATCCATTTGTCTTTCCCGTTATTTTCAGTTGATGGAGACGCGGACGCGTCCTTAGATATTAGATATACTTTATTTTATAGTTATTTTGACATATAGATTACGCTTCGTGTAGTGTCGAGGGCGCTCTTTAGCACGATTCAATACAGATATACTCAAGTTACAAGTAGTCCGCGGTCGATTAATGCTTCTTATATACATACATACGTTCATATTTCATTCACTCATCGATACATTTTATGCTAATTCATTATCATGTTAGTAATAGACATTTTACTGGAATATACTTAGTACGATATTTAAATATGTCATTTAAAATTATTGGTAGTTTATAGTGATCGGTATCTGTATGTATATAATTTTAATGGTATAGTTAAGGCGTGTTCAGGAGAGCTAACCCGACCGCTCCCAACTCTGCAATATATCGGAGAGTAAACGTGGATTGTTCGGAACATACTCGTACTTGCATATTGTGTCTCGAAACTTCTTACATCTCGTCTTGGTATCTACGAATTGTCTCTTGGAACGTTATATGTTTACATTGTGTGTGTCGGAACACGCCTGCGTTTATAGTTTGAATGTGACATTGTCTCTCTAAGGTATACGTTATCAAGTGCGTGTCCATTGTTATGTAGTTAGTTGGTAAGCCGATGGTCATGTCATGCATGCGTCAGACCGACATCAACACCCGAGGCGATAGCGCCTTCACTAATACATACAACACTTTGAACGCGACGCGACGCTAGCTCTACACATTATTCGATACCAAACCTCGGCTGGTATACACGTCTTACACGCACTCCTACTAGAGTAATAACATAATAAACTTCATTGAAATTTAATTCATTTAGACAATGTCAATCGAATTGTTGAAATGATTAGACTGTTTTGAGAAACTTGTACTTTTATTGGTTTATAAAAGAAAATTTACATTTTACAAATTTTTGATAGTCGAAAAGCCTGGAAGACTGTTTTTCGTATTTATTGATAAAATTCATAGTCCATAAAATTTTATATTGAATTATTATTAAGGTTTAGGAACAAAACTTACTTAAAGTATGATCTATGGATTATTGTATCAGTTTACTAATACAATTCGTTTGGGTATAGAGCAAGTAGTGACTAATTGTGGCACCGTTGTGCCAGTTCGAGCTTTCTTTAGACAAAATATACATTCTAAGTTATCATTCCGTATTATTGTGTACCAGTGCTTTATCGGCATTAACGTGTGCCCGTTGGAGGGCATCACTTTGTATTAACATTGTATCTCGGTTTACACACAAATATACTCAAGTTTTATTCAATTTGAACAAAAAAAAAAACAAAAGACGGTTACCGACTGATTAATTAAAAAATAGAACAAAACTAATCACTAAGGCTGACTTTGGCGTTCGTCACTGAAACAGGCTTAATTTAAAAGTATTTCTATAGCACGGGGTCCGGTCGTAATTCACAGGAAAGTTCGTACGTTGACCTGCAGCTATCTATCTCTGTCGTACTTGGTTTAATTATAATGTGTCCCGCTCGCACAGATGCAATGTAGGAGCGGGACGCATTATAATTTACGCAGGTGCGACAGAGATAGATAGCTGCAGGTCAACGTACACGAACTTTCCTATGACTTACGACCGGGCTTTAAATCACAAATTAAATTCCATTTCATTTAAAGTGTTTAGATCACTCGAGCCAGTGTTTAGGCCATTCATTTAGTGTCGTCAGATGTTAAACTAATGATATTGTTCGATAACAACACGTGTTTACTATGCTAGTAGGTCTGGATAGATACTTCGAAACGATCATTGTTAGTTTATGTCTCGTGTTTAGCTCGGATATCTGCATACGTCACAGCCAGTGACCTAGAGTTGGTATCTGGAATGGGTAGTAGCGTTAAGAGGGGTGTCGGGCTGGAGTTTTCCATACAAACACGTTGTCCCGTGTTTCATCCCTGGATAATGTCTCTGGAGAAAAAAAAAATTTTCATAATGTGTGGCCATGCCTCTATTTTTTATTTTTTTCTTAATAATAAAGCAGCCATGTCACATTTTCTCGAGAAAATATGTCATATCTTCTTTATTATTAGGATATTGAAAAAATTAAAAAGAGGGACATGGCCATAGAAGATCCACACTTTATGATAAAAAAAGACATTATCCAGGGAGGAAACACGGGACTACGTTTGTATGGAAAGCTGCAGCGCGACACCCCTCTTAAGCTCTAATTTCTTGGGATGGCGGTGCCGTCATACAGCGGCCGCAACATGGCTACGGTTACGGCCGTAGCGATGATACAGCGGTGAATGAAGGCACTAGAACGTTTTCCATAGATGTTCTTGTGACCATTCACCGCAGTATGAGGGCCGCCGTATGATGGTACCGCTGTCCTAGGATACGAGAGCTTTAGAATAGTGTCGGCGGCCGGTGCCATGCCCGGCGCCGGCCGCTTTTAGGTATAATGTATTGTAAGAGTAGTGGAGATTTTTGGTTGTGGTATCTTTTAATTTGAATTTTTATACTAGGACGACGGGTGAGAGTAGATTTGTCGAACATGGCCGGTAAACAGTTAAATATTTGAACATAACATAAAATTAGATAGTTAATTATTATTTAAAAAAAAAATACCAGTGAAATTCTAAAATTAATAGCAAACATATTTTGTTAATTATTTGGAACAAAAAGTCAAAAAACAAAATTGTATACCTCATGCTGGACAATCGCTCACTACGGTTCGCATTAAGCCAGCGAAAACCTTTAAACCACTGCCAAATGGTTAGGATAAGGATAGTATTAGGATTGTTATTGAGAAATGTAAATCGCACGTCATTCATCTGATCGTTAGTCACGCGGGCGCGGGCGCGGGCGCGGGTCGTATGTATGTACTATACTTGCTCAAGTCGCACCATAATAAGGCTATGATTCGGACCATCTCACACGGGAAGCCTGTTTCAGTGTTATGCGAAGTTGTTACGGATACAGTGTCGACGGAATTCATACATACCTATACATTATTATCACCTAGTACGTATTTATTATAAATCAGATGACGATTCGCAGTCTCTTTTTATTGATTGTAGGTTAAGATACATTATATTATTGAATACATTTAATACACATTTATTCTAGATGTAGCCAAAAATCAAACATCATAGTCATTTGGCTTCTATGTGTACGTTGTTAGGTAACTAGAGTAATTATAATGGGTCGAGTGATTGTTATGAGAACACCTTCGGAGTAATGGAATATGACACACTGTGTTAGGGACGGGCGTTATTGGAGGCATTCTTTATCGTGTGTAGTGATTTATTGGTACATTGTAATGGAAGATAATTATTAATTAATATTATGTACTATTAATAAACAAAACATTTTTGACTCGTGTTGTTGTAAGTTAGACATTAAAATATTAATGTATAATCCACTTTAATGTTAGATGAAATAATTCTATGTTTATATTATTATAGTGAGTAGAACGTTAGTTATTAAGTCTTTTGTTGTAATAATTGAACGTATTTATGTTAAAAAATTATATTCATTATTCAATTTCAATTTTTAATAATGTGTCATTATAAAATGTACTCGTAAACTAAGTGTATCCAGTAGTTAAGTCGCCATATGTATGACGTACCAACTGATGAATTCAGTTTAATTAATGTTCTTAAGAATTTCAATGTAATATTCTATCGCCATTAAAGTGTATAATCTACAATTAGATACTGCGAGGGCGGCCGGCGGCACGCGTACGTGTGACGTCGACCTACTGAACAGGAATCGTATTATTTAACCCGTCTTTCCTAATCCTTTCCTTAATAAATTTAATTAAGTTTTATATGGATACTCATAGAAGAGTTTTGGCAACAATCACAATTTGTTTGGTGTATGTATGAATGTCTTATTAGTCCTTTGTCGAAAGGTATACTATGTTTGTTGTATATACACTTTGATAATTTCAATTTGTGCCAGATTTTAGATATTTTATAGTACAGACATTTTATTTCCTTACCTTCAAAATACCTTTTGGAGGGCAATCCATGATGTAAGTCCGTATATAATATTGTACATTATCGATTTTAACACAAGCTACTGAACCGATAGGGTTGACATTTGTCTGATAATACATGATTGTAACAAGAAATAATACGAAAATCCAGCTTGTCCCGAAAATATTATCTCAAGGGGTTTAAAATAGACAGCTAGTAACATGAAGGCCTGCGCGCGCAGGAATAAGTAGTTTTTGTCTTTCTACCGGAACTTCCGGTAGACGTTTCCGGATCCGGAATTGCGTCATATACCCTGCCCACTGTTGAGTCACAATCTTTTCTGTGCCGGCGGCTAAAATTGGAAGCTACTATAGTATGTAAAATCTAGGATGATCTCTGTGACATACTACGTCAAACTTTCGTTCATAGGGTTGGCACATTGACATATAACATGGACATCGCATGTTTGACTATAGAAAAAATAGTTATAGAAGTATGAGGCTTATCGACGCCAAAGTTATAAAAATATAGCCGTCTCTTTTTAACTTTCATAATTTTGCGTAAGGGAAAAAGGACAACAGTATTTCTGACAGTTACTATAATAGCCATCTGTCATTCTTAGTCTCATTGAAATACCTACTTGTGGCCGTTCGCCATATTATTTTCTAGCAATAACAAAAGGATTAAACGACTTACTTAGTGATGGGCAATGAAACATCGTGACCACAGACTATAAACTATCGATATTTTAAATAAAAAAATATTTAAAAATTTATTCAAGTACGTTTTAATTTTGGTGTTTATTTTTATTTCATAAACTTTATTTACATTTTGTGCATATTTGATCTTAAATAATAGTGAGTAAGTATATAAAGTCCAATTTCTCAGATTCTCATGTAGTATACCATAAGAAACCATGGATTTGAGGTTTGCTCTTGAGAATATCTGTATTCATATTGAAATATTCGTTTAATTGAATGCCTAACGTTTGTAATTAAATAAAACCCAATTAAATGTTACATCAGTATTAGGGTATCGAGAACCGGTATAAATATTAGAACCGGGATTTTCGGTACCAGTACTAATCAGAACCGGGATTTCCCGGGATTTTCGGTACTTTCGGGTTTTTTTTCTTCTCTTTAGTTTTGGAGGTAAATATAGTCTAAAAATATTATTTATATTAAATAACACATATTGCGCATTCTGTCATGACAAGATAAGCATTGATTGCTTTAACGCATTTAAATAGCATCACGACTGAGCCTCTTAAAGCAGAAGGCAGGCCAGTGCTGCGGAAACTGCAAAAGCTGTTTTACGATGTCATCTCTCCGGAAGAACTCCAAAAGCATGGAACAGAAGCGTGATGGTGCTCTACTTCAAAAAAAGGGATAAAACCCTTCTGAAGAACTATAGACCCATCTCGCTTTTGAGCCATGTTTACAAGCTGTTCTCGAGGGTTGTCTCAATTCGTCTATCAAGAAGACTCGACGAATTTCAGCCCCTCGAACAGGCCGGGTTTCGAATTTGTTTTCTCACCGCATATTTCACAGTGCCTAAAAACAATAGTTTTCAATCAGTGCGTCCTACCAATGATGACCTACGATGCCGAGACGTGGACACTCACGTGGCTGGACCACCAATTTAAATTCACTCAAAGAGTTCTGAAGAGGGTTATGCTCGGAGTTTCTCTGAAATATCGCATTCGCAATGAAGTGATCAGACAGAGAACTAAAGTCACCGACATAGCTCAAGGAATTAGCTCTCTGAAGTGGCAGTGGGCTGACCACATCTGTAGGAGAACCGATGGTTGTTGGAGCAGAAAAGTTCTCGAGTGGACACGAGCGATGATCTGCGCAGGGTAGCCGGGAGAGAGTGGATGCGACGTGCCGCCGACGGGCACATTGGCGCAAGTTGGGAGAGGCCTAAGTCCAGTAGTGGACGTAAACAGGCTGTTGATGATTAAAATACAGTTATAAATTCACTTTTGATAAAGTTGTACACATAAGACCTTATAATTAAACTTTCTTGTTCTCTTGGTAACGTGCCTTCAAAAAGATCAATGCATCTATAGTAACATCACCTAATCGAGATCTAATTCTGTTAGAAAAAAGGCCAGCTGAGGAGAATTTTTTTTCTGGCTCTACGCTAGTATTTGCAATTGTGAGAAGGTGTTCGTAAGCTTTTTAAGTACCACATTTTGTCATGATGGAATAATGATCTACCACGTACCTACAGATACAACATTTTAATGAGAATATGGTTTTTAGCTTGAATATTTCGTATAAAAAGAATAAATGCTGTTAATAGAAGATTAAAATCAAACAAATGATTATATAGTTAACATGATTCATTATTTCCCGAAAATACCGAAAATCCCGGTTCTTATTCATTGAGAACCGGTTCTTTGACTACTATTAAAGAACCGGGAAATCCCGGGATTTTCGGTTCCGGGATTTCCCGGTTCTGAACCCTAATCAGTATCGATTATAGTACGAATAATTTCTATCGACATTTTTATATCCCGGCAACTAGAGTATAAAGAATAAAAGTTTGATATATAGGGTGGCCCAAATAAAACGGTCAGTGGGGGGAAGTATAAAACTATAAGAGATACAAAGATTTGTTCTTAGGAACCAATGTCATCGATTTTAGTTAAAATAAAAATTGCATTCAAAGATTTATTTTAAAAATACTATAACTCACTAAAGGAATCGAACCCGGAAGTTTTGAAAAAAATATTTTTAATTATTTGTAACTAGAACGAACGGCCGTATATACAAACTATTGCATTTTGTATCTTGAAATGGTGAATTTGTGTTGAAGTGGGATATTAACTGGGAAGGAACTTCAATGATGTCTTGGCGAGTTTTGTACCAAACTATTTCATTTAAAAACAATGCATTTTAATGAATTTAGATATTATGTTTCTTAGTAACATTTACTTACTGCTAAAGATGTACACAATCCATTTCTAGTTTAAAATAATGAACATTAAATTTTTCAAAATTTCCGTGTTCGATTCTCAAAGAGAGTAATAGTTTTTTTTTTCTAAATCTATGAATGCATTTTTTTTTACTAATATCGATGACATGGTTCCTAAAAACAAATTTTTGTATCTCTTATAGTTTTATACTTCCCCTTACTGAGCGTTCTATTTGGGCCACCCTGTATGTCACAATGATCAAGCTATATTTTACAAACTATCTATAATGTTCGTTTACAGTAAGACCTATTTATAAAACTTTAAATTAATCAAAGTAAGAAAACATACTTACAATCTATTATCGATGTTATTTTTCAGACATATCGATAGGGACTGCACTATTAGCCGCCATTTTTTGCTCTCAGTAAAGTATAGGTATACACGTTTTTTTCGTAGGTATGCCCCGTCCATGTTTTATGTCAATGGGTTGACAGTATCTAAATCAATGTCGATAGAAATTATCGATGTTTTTGACTATTAAAGATGATAATGTTAAATTATATTGAGATTAAACGTTAAGTACTAAATTAAACGGATATTTTAATTACAAAAAACAATTATTCTCTTAAAGGGGTACACCCAATCCATATCTGAATCAGTTTCTGATGGAATATTACATGTGTAAGTTAGAAATTGGATTTTATTTACTCACTATGATTTTATATCAAATGTAAATTATGTTTATGATATCAAAATATACGATAAAATTAAAATACACTTTCAATTTAAATAGAGTTTTATTTAAAATATCGATAATTTATAGTCCGTGGTCACGATGATACATCGCCCATCACTAAACAGGTCGACATGCCCATAAAGTATGTAACATGTACTGACTAGTACTAAGAAATTCAGAACTTTATAGGCGGGATTTCACTGACAGCTGTCACAGAGATATCCTAAATTTTACAAACTATTGTCATTTTTATTCAAATGTCATTGGATACATTTTCACTACACTGACAACCAAAAGTTGCGATTACAGCGATGCTGTCACCAGCAGAGAATAGATTGTGGCTCAATAAATTTTGCGCGGAATTTTTTAAATCATACCCTCCCTCGCTAGTCATAGCATAGCTACGGCCCTGGGCCCCCCCCCACTATCCTTATGTCAAGTCTGTCCTTGTACAACCCGATTTCTCTTATTTTACTACAGTAGGCGATCATTTTGTAGAAAAAAAACAAACACATTTATTTAACGTGGTTAATTATCACTTTAGAAGTACCCAAGTAAGTACATTTACCAAAGAAGTGTTATTATCATTATTGAGAGGAAACAAGCCATTACTCGGAAATGCGTGTGACTTTCGCAAATCGGGCTGTCGTCGCACGCATCGCAATGCATTCCGAACTAAATTTAACATTGCACGCTGTATTCCAGTCCAGGGCCGGACTGAGTTTTTTGGGACTGGCACTGGCATGCTCTGTGTTCTTACTTTTTATCAAAAAATTATACAGTACTTTACTTACATAAACAAAAATAGGTTTCGGGAAACGCTGCTATATTCCCGTAGGAAAAGATTAATATTGACTAAGTACTTACATTACTTCATACGTAATATTTGTCATTATCTTTAATAGACCACCTGAATATTAAGGGTTACAGCTTCGGTGTCCTTTTTTTGTCGAGCTGAGGCATCTCTCTCCTTTGGCCCGGGCCGGGTTCCAGTCCTAACCGCCCATACACATACTAGATCCGCCCCTGCTGCATTCAATTAGTGATTACTCAGCTATTCATTGACCGATTCGAGTGGGAGAGATCGCGTCTGATAAAACCCACGTCCTTACAGTTTGTGTAATACATTAATCTCAATCTCATGATCGTAAGTTGGAGAGTTAAAAAGTTATGACTGAAGGACGCGGCCATTTTATACGATTTTAACCATTTAAACGTAGACAGAGAATATGTGGCGACATCTACACACCACATAAGGAACTAAACAGCGCCATCTATCTGCATCTGAGGAAAATAACTGAAGAGTCCTGAATCGCGCAAGCGAAATTTACAGCGCAATTAACTATGTATACGAGAGCCCGACTACAACCGTCGGGCAGCTGCCCACCAGACATAACACCCGTCTGGTCGGAGGATCCTCCCTTTCAAATGGGGATACTCCCTCTCCCCATAACTGGTGACCCCGAGCATGAACATCAGCGCAACCTTCAGAAATCTACGTCAACATGACGTCATCCTCCATCCGCAAGAACGTCAACGTCAGCGCAGTCTTCACAACGCTACGCATCGTGACGTCATCACTTCCTCAAGCTTTCGAGCAGCGAGTCATACAGCCAGCCGCCAGCATCCACGGCTACTACGGGTTCCCTGACCACAAGCATGCAGCGAACGCGCATACCTGGTCAGCACCTACAGCCTTCTCAGCGACTATGGCACAGCATACTGCACTTCGGCCGGTCAGCAAGCAGAGACGCACTTCTCTCCTGGTCTACGCAGCAGTCAGCCACCACGCAGCACTGCAACACTCCGACTCACTGGAGCACACGCAGCACCACCCCGACTCACTGGGGCATCACCGCACACAGTTCCGACTCACCGTGAACTATGCGGCATCTAGTTCCGACTCACTGGAACATTCCACTGGCCCGGCTAACATCTCAAGATGGACGCATCTCAAGATGGACGACTCAACCTGCTATCGACCTCCGGTCTCGGAGGGGAGTGATGTGGCGACATCTACACACCACATAAGGAACTAAACAGCGCCATCTATCTGCATCTGAGGAAAATAACTGAAGAGTCCTGAATCGCGCAAGCGAAATTTACAGCGCAATTAACTATGTATACGAGAGCCCGACTACAACCGTCGGGCAGCTGCCCACCAGACATAACACCCGTCTGGTCGGAGGATCCTCCCTTTTCAAGTGGGGATACTCCCATCCCCATAAATAGAGTATGATGTGAAAAAGCTTAGGAGACTAGAAAGAGAGATGTTGTTCCTTGATGGCTAAGGAACCTCGCTTTATGTAGGTAGGTTAGGTACTTAGCACACATAAAACTTAGCAATATATTTGGGAATCACTACATACCTACCTACCTACCTAGTATAAAACAAAGTCGCTTTCTCTGTCCCTATGTATGCTTAGATCTTTAAAACTACGCAACAGATTTTGATGCGGTTTGTTTTAATAGATAGAGTGATTCAGTGGGAAGGTTTTTAGCATAATTTTATCCCCATATTCCTACGGGAACTACGTGGGTGCAACCGCGGGGCGCCGCTAGTACTTACTAAAAGACATGAAGAACTAAATTTTATTTTATAGGAGAGAAAAACAATATCAAAATCACTGATAACAAAAGTATTAAGTGAAAAGAACGTAAACAGTTCGTTCGTATTTTTATGTGATAAAGAAATTGGTTAGGTACTTTTATTATAAATCACCTTATATTTAATTTACATCTAAGATTTGTGTAATAAATCTTCTCGTTTTGTTACTAGCGCCATCTAACGGCATTCAGTGTAAACAGCTACAATATTTAAGGAGAAAAGCTTTTTAAAACCTAGCCTGTTTGGGAATATTGAACTAAGGGAGAATTTATAAAATCTAAGTAACTAATTACTTTTGTAATAACTTAAAAAGCTAAATCTTATTATAATAGGGTTTCGTTTGTTGTGAGCAAAATAAGCTCACACTCACTGAGTTAGAACAGAGTTATACGGTATTTTAAAAAATAGTTTTATTGATTTTATTAATAAAGAAACATTCTAGAGGATAAATAAAGGTTACTTAAATAAAATTTTCAAATCAACGTTATAAACATCTGATATTTTGTGTTATCTGTTCGTTTTTCAGCGCCATCTAACGGCATGCCGTGTAAACAGCGACAATATTTAGGGAGTAAGGCATAAACAGTTGTGTTATCTTCCTGTTCGTTTTTCAGCGCCATCTAACGGCATTTGGTATAAACAGCTACATTTTGGGACCAAGGCAACATATTTGGTGTGTCTGTGAATCCTTACCATTAAATTTATTCTACGGTATTAAGTGTATACAGCTTCAATATTAAGGTAGAAAGGCTTTAAAACATAGCTATATTTGGGAATATTGACTAAAGGACATCCAAGTATTTATAAAATGTATTCTAATAGTCATTTTCCTAATAACTTAAAAAGCTAAATCTTATTTTATAGGATTCCGTTGTGAGCAAAAACAAGCTCAAACTTACTTAGAACAAAGTTATTCGGTATTTTCAAGATTTCTTTAAACGTTTTTAATGTAATTAAAATAAATTAACGTAATAAACATTGTAAACTTTTGTTGAATTTTCATCTGATATTTTGTGTTATCTTCCTGTTCGTTTTTCAGCGCCATCTAACGGCATTTGGTATAAACAGCTACAACATTTAGGGACCAAGGCGACAGATTAGATTAGGTGTGCTGCGAATCCTTACCATTAAATTTATTCTACGGTATTAAGTGTAAGCTACAATATTAAGGAAGAAAGGCTTTAAAACCTAGCTATATTTGGGAATATTGACTAAAGGACACCCAAGTATTTATAAAATGTATTATAATAGTCATTTTCCTAATAACTTAAAAAGCTAAATCTTATTTTATAGGATTCCGTTGTGAGCAAAAACAAGCTCAAACTTACTTAAAACAAAGTTTTTCGGTGTTTCCAAGATTTCTTTAAACGTTTTTAATGTAATAAAAATAAATTTGGTTACTTAAATAATATAAATCAAACGTAATAAACATTGTAAATTAATCTAACTTTTCTTGAATTTGATCTGATATTTTGTGTTATCTTCCTGTTCGTTTTTCAGCGCCATCTAACGGCATTTGGTATAAACAGCTACAACATTTAGGGACCAAGGCAACAGATTTGGTGTGTCTGCGAATCCTTACCATTAAATTTATTCTACGGTATTAAGTGTATACAGCTACAATATCAAGGAAGAAAGGCTTTAAAACCTAGCTATATTTGGGAATATTGACTAAAGGACATCCAAGTATTTATAAAATGTATTATAATAGTCATTTTCCTAATATCTAAAAAAGTTAAATCTTATTTTGTAGGATTCCGTTGTGAGCAAAAACAAGCTCAAACTTACTTAGAACAAAGTTAATTGGTGTTTCCAAGATTTCTTAAAACGTTTTTATTGTAATAAAAATAAAATTGGTTACTTAAATACTTCAAGTCAACGTTATGAACATTGTAAATTAATCCAACTTTTCCTGAATTTTCATCCGATATATTGTGTTATCTTCCCTTTTTAGCGCCATCTAACGGCATTCCGTGTAAACAAGTACAATATTTAGGGACCAACAAGGCATAAACAGGATTCAGTGTCGCGAATCCTTACCATTAAATTAATACTAAAAAATAACGATAGATGTCGTGACATGTCACTGAGGAAGAAAAATTAAAAACTAAGCAAACTAGTTTACTTATAGTTTCCTTGAATTTAAAGTAGGTATTTGTTTGAAAATATTATACACCCCTATTTTGAATTCGAGATACTTAATCACACAGCTAATGTAAACGACGGGTGACAATATAATAGTGAAGTTAGTTTTTTTCTTTTGCTTTTATTTAAAAAGTTATGATAAGTCAAAGTTTTTCAAAATCCCGCAGAATTTTATTGTTATTCTACACCGAACAACAGGCGAACGCTGCGATACACAGCTGAGCGCGGTCATCGACCCGAGCCGTCACAGAATACTTGATAGCTAGTGTGCCGTCTGGTAATACGGCATTTATTTGGTATTTTTTAAAGATAAGTAATCGACTATCATTTTTGATATTTTTATTGGATATATGGATTCAGTTACTGCTACAGATATTCTGATTTTAATAAGTCCCATATTTTCAAAATAGTAGACTTATTTTAATAGGTCTTTCAATTTCAATAGAATAGATCATTTACATAATCTAAATCTCATATCAATTTCCACAAAAAATAAAGGTCAATCTAGACCAAAAAATGATAGTGAAGGTGCATTATTTCACATCAGGCTGAAAATCAGTAAAATTGTTAAAAATATAATTATAAATAAAAATTTAAAGTTCCCCATCATTCCTCTGTTTGTTTTTTTTATTCCAGGTCAATGGTCAAAAAATGAGATAGACGCGGAATTACATTTATCAGTACCTATGTAACGTTCAAATAGGGACATCACAAATAAAAATCGGAATTGTGATTTGACATATTTTACTCCTCTACCACCACCCTTGCTGAAAATAGTGATAAACTCATTTTTTGACCTTGCCTACAGCGATACCGATACTTTCCACTTTTGAGATTAAAATCGGCATTAACCCCCAGATTTCAGAGGATTAAAAACATACTTTCCGAGGTGGAGATTTTTCTTTGCACTCGAGTGCAACACATTATTTCCGAAGAAGTGCCCTGCGGCTTTACCCGTATATCTCCCGATCCCGTGGGAATTTTGGGATAATAAGTATTCTATATGTTATTCCTAGTTCTAAAGGACATCTGTAAATCTATACTAATATTATAAAGAAGTCAGTCGGGTCAGTCGGGTCAGTCGGGTCAGTCGGGTCAGTCGGGTCAGTCGGGTCAGTCGGGTCAGTCGGGTCAGTCGGGTCAGTCGGGTCAGTCGGGTCAGTCGGGTCAGTCGGGTCAGTCGGGTCAGTCGGGTCAGTCGGGTCAGTCGGGTCAGTCGGGTCAGTCGGGTCAGTCGGGTCAGTCGGGTCAGTCGGGTCAGTCGGGTCAGTCGGGTCAGTCGGGTCAGTCGGGTCAGTCGGGTCAGTCGGGTCAGTCGGGTCAGTCGGGTCAGTCGGGTCAGTCGGGTCAGTCGGGTCAGTCGGGTCAGTCGGGTCAGTCGGGTCAGTCGGGTCAGTCGGGTCAGTCGGGTCAGTCGGGTCAGTCGGGTCAGTCGGGTCAGTCGGGTCAGTCGGGTCAGTCGGGTCAGTCGGGTCAGTCGGGTCAGTCGGGTCAGTCAGGTCAGCCGGGTCAGCCGGGTCAGTCGGATCAGTCGGGTCAGTTGGGTCAGTTGGGTCAGTTGGGTCAGTCGGGTCAGTCGAGTCAGTCGGGTCAGTCGGGTCAGTTTAAGGTCAGAGCCAGAGGTCGGACTAAGGTCAGAGCCAGAGGTCAGGCTAAGGTCAGAGCCAGAGGTAAGACTAAGGTCTGAGCCAGAGGTCAAACAAAGGCCAGAGCCAGAGGTCAGTTTAAGGTCAGAGCCAGAGGTCGGACTAAGGTCAGAGCCAGAGGTCAGACTAAGGTCAGAGCCAGAGGTCAGTTTAAGGTCAGAGCCCGAGGTCAGTCTAAGGTCAGAGCCAGAGGTCAATTTAAGGTCAGAGCCAGAGGTCAGTTTAAGGTCAGAGCCCGAGGTCAGACTAAGGTCAGAGCCCGAGGTCAGACTAAGGTCAGAGCCCGAGGTCAGACTAAGGTCAGAGCCCGAGGTCAGTCTAAGGTCAGAGCCAGAGGTCAATTTAAGGTCAGAGCCAGAGGTCAGTTTAAGGTCAGAGCCCGAGGTCAGACTAAGGTCAGAGCCCGAGGTCAGACTAAGGTCAGAGCCCGAGGTCAGTCTAAGGGCAGAGCCGGAGGTCAGACTAAGGTCAGAGCCAGAGGTCAGTCTAAGGTCAGAGCCAGAGGTCAGACTAAGGTCAGAGCCAGAGGTCAGACTAAGGTCAGAGCCAGAGGTCAGTTTAAGGTCAGAGCCCGAGGTCAGACTAAGGTCAGAGCCCGAGGTCGGTCTAAGGACAGAGCCAGAGGTCAGACTAAGGTCAGAGCCTGAGGTCAGTCTAAGGTCAGAGCCAGAGGTCAGACTAAGGTCAGAGCCAGAGGTCAGACTAAGGTCAGAGCCAGAGGTCTGACTAAGGTCAGAACCAGAGGTCAGTCTAAGGTCAGAGCCAGAGGTCAGACTATGGTCATAGCCAGAGGTCAGACTAAGGTCAGAGCCAGAGGTCGGACTAAGGTCAGAGCTAGAGGTCAGACTTAGGTCAGAGCCAGAAGTCAGACTAAGCTCAGAGCCAGAGGTCAGACTAAGGTCAGAGCCAGAGGTCAGACTAAGGTCAGAGCCAGAGGACAGACTAAGGGCAGAGCCAGAGGTCAGACTAAGGTCAGAGCCAGAGGTCAGATTAAGGTCAGACTATAATGGATACCTGACCGCACAGCAATACATAACCGATGTCTTGGAACCCCATGAAATGCCCTTTGCCCCATTTATAGGCGATGGTTTTGTTTTATACATGATAACTGATTCAGCTAAAGTGGTACGTAAGTACTTAAACGAAGTGGAAATTACCCAAATCGACTGACCAGCGAGATCACCAGACATGAGGCCATACTTTTGACTTTAAAAAATGTTTTGTTATGTAAAATTCATATAAGAAGTACTTCTTACTTAAAATTTCAATCTTATTTTTTTCCATTAAACAAGTGTATTATTAAAAAAAAAACATTTACTTATAAAATATTTAAATAATCATATGTAATATAATAATCATATTCAATATTAACAAAAATCTGAAATTGCCACAAATGAACTAACATTCTTATAATTTTGCCGGTGTGTGTAGTTTATGTAATTTGTTATACATATTGTAATCTTAGTACGTTACAATTACGGATAATAAGTAGGAAGTTATGTATAATAGAATGATAAAATTTCATACGCTAGGAACTAAAGACGCTGCTACTACCTGCGCCTTGTCAGTACGGTCGACCAGAGAGGGGTGTTTTGGGTTTTTTAACCCTTACAGGAGCATCGCAGAGCCCTAGGGTTCCGCGGAGCACACTTTGAGAATCGCTGCACTAAGGTATGAGGAACATCTGTACCAAATTTCATTAAAATCCATTCAGTAGTTTTTGTGTGAAAGAGGAACAAACATCCATACATCCACACACAAACATTCGGCTTTATGATATTAGTATGAAGTAGGTAGGACTAGAATATAAATATTAAAATATAGAATAAAGAAACTCGATATCCTGTAAATGAAGTCATTTTATTAATTTGGTAAAACATTTCGTTTTCTTAATTATTTCTTAATTCTTAATATACCTAGTTCTCTAAGTTATTAAAATGGACGACGACATTCTCATCTATAATATAAAAATGAATCGCAAAATGTGTTGGTAAGCGCATAACTCAACAACGCCTGGACCAATTTCGCTAATTCTTTTTTTGTATGTTTGGTATTGTCAGGAGAAGGTTTTTATGTAAAAAAAAACAGGAAAATTAATGGGAAAATTAAACCCGTGCGAAGCCGGGGCGGACCGCTAGTGTGAACTAAAAATATGTATCAAATATTATCAACCGGAATACTTTTGTAGAGATGAAATAAGATTAAACTAAGAACAACAATATCTACACTTGAGAGCAAAGAAATCGCACACCTGCTCAGTTTTCGTTTCAAGGTTGATTTGTTTAAAACATGCTTGTATTTTAATTCCCGTTTATATACTGAATTGAAGTACACACTGTCAGCTTTCAGATAACGCCTGAAGCTAATCCACAACCCTTAAATTCATTACAGTAAAGCCAAAAGAACAATTGGATAGGAAATCACTCGTTTCAGGCAGTGCTAATTGAGCGACTAAGAACGGGTATAAAAGGTGAAGGGTTGGGTGAAACTGCATCATCTGCATATCAAATCGTAGCTTGGAAAGTTAGCTATAGAACACGTCCACATCCCAAACAAGAAAATGGATAACTCACCAGAAATATCAGGTCACGTGGTTGCGCTAATTGAACCTGGCCATAACCAGATTCAAATAGCCAGACAGTTGAATTTAAGCCAATACGCTGTTCGGCGAGTATATCAGAGTTATCGAAAGAGTCGTAGCTTTAGTCGCCGACGGGGTTCTGGCCAAAAACGTACAGCATCAGAGCGTGTTGACCATCTTCTTCTGACCTCGTCGTTAAGAAATCGCCGATTGAATGCTGTTAAGCTCTGTCAGCAACTCCAGGAAGTAAAAGAAGTTAAAATTATCCGGTGGACAGTTAGAAGAAAACTAGCCGAAGGAGATCTGATAGCGCACAGATCAGCTATCGCTCCAGAATTGACCATAGGTCACCAGCAAGCACGACTACAGTTTACTCGAGAACATTTGATTTGAGCGATGCGCCGTACGAGACGCGTTCTGAAAAGCAACACGGGGCGAATCGCTCATTTGGTCTTTGGTAGCCTCCTTCACGCCCGTCGTTGCCATGGAGACATCCTGCACTCGTCAGAGAACAGTACCGCTGTCCATAAGTCCATCGTCCAATCCAAATGTTCTCGAGCGAATTGTTGTCGTACTTGTCGGTGACCTATGGTCAATTCTGGAGCGATAGCTGATCTGTGCGTTATCAGACCTCCTTCGGCTAGTCTTCTTCTAACTTTCCACCGGATAATTTCAACTTCTCTTACTTCCTGGAGTTGCTGACAGAGCTTAACAGCATTCCATCGGCGATTTCTTAATGACGAGGTTAGAAGAAAATGGTCAACACGCTCTGATGCTGTACGTTTTTGGCCAGAACCCCATCGGCGACAAAAGCTACGACTCTTTCGGTAACGCTGATATACCGCCGAACAGCGTATTGGCTTAAATTCAACTGTCTGGCTATTTGAATCTGGTTATGGCCAGGTTCAATTAGCGCAACCACGTGACCTGATATTTCTGGTGAGGTATCCATTTTCTTGTTTGGGATGTGGACGTGTTCTATAGCTGACTTTTCAAGCTACGATTTGATATGCAGATGATGCAGTTTCACCCAACCCTTCACCTTTTATACCCGTTCTTAGTCGCTCAATTAGCACTGCCTGAAACGAGTGATTTCCTATCCAATTGTTCTTTTGGCTTTACTGTAATGAATTTAAGGGTTGTGGATTAGCTTCAGGCGTTATCTGAAAGCTGACAGTGTGTACTTCAATTCA
The DNA here is from genome assembly GCA_958496195.1 of Timandra comae. Lineage (NCBI taxonomy): Eukaryota > Metazoa > Arthropoda > Insecta > Lepidoptera > Geometridae > Timandra > Timandra comae. The sequence continues at coordinate 16,602,301 of OY292353.1, forward strand.
GTATATAAACGGGAATTAAAATACAAGCATGTTTTAAACAAATCAACCTTGAAACGAAAACTGAGCAGGTGTGCGATTTCTTTGCTCTCAAGTGTACTAAACTAACCCAACGATTGAAACTGTAATCCCATTAAAATCTGCAGAGTTCAATACGACATTACGTGAACGAATTACGGGGTAAAGGGACACAGACTACACAGGTCAAAGGCAATACGGAATAACTACTCAGGCTCAGTACACAAGTTTACATTACTTTGTGAGTGCCTAAGGCACTACGGAACGCAGTAACTAGTGTTATAGCTAGATTTTCCAAAGCAAATACATTCAGTCATGTATTGAAATTATGCTTAGCAATCCGTAAGTACTGGCTTTGCTTATTATTTTTTTGTAGGAGCAATTGCACGGAGCACAAACAATATTGTAACTCATTATCATCTTTGTCGGCAAAATTCACCCAATTTGTGCGTGGTTTCTTTTTTATCAACTGGTTAAATTCCTGGTTATGAGTACTTATTACTTAATTTATCAAAAAATATGTAGGTACTATTTATATGAAGCAGTTTCAATATAGATCGACACTTTTGTATTCTCTTTTTGTGAGTATCTACTATTAACTAACCATGAGAGCATTTAATTAAATCAGGTTCTACCACATAAATAGCAACCTGAAAATATTTAACGCATTTTGTTTAACGGCCTTTGTTTTCAAAACATCGGATGTTGGTTAATTATTAATAGCCGATATATTGATAGAGCAAATTTTAATGTGTTTACACCGAACGTGGGAAACCGCAGTACAACATTTTACTAAGTGAATGGTTTCTAGCATCTGCATAATAAAATATTACTAAAAAAATACTGGCTTCAAAAAAATCGAGTAACATAATAAAAATCTCTTCAACTAGAGAGAAGAGGCCCAAGATCGAGAGTCATGAAAGGAGGAGGGAGAGACCTATACCCAACTGGGGGACAACTATGGCTTATAATAATAATTATAAAAATATTTATTTTTGCAGTCGACCTTTATAGCTGGTTTTAGCTTTTTTGGTATACATATAAACTTATGCCATTTTTGTTCCTATATACCTACCTACCTAGGTAGCGTAGTGTTTATCGTAGGGAAAAAGCCGTCACGGCGAAATCAATAAATAAAACAATGTAGAAGACAATTTCACACTCAGAAACTCAATAGCATCAATAATAGTACTTATAGTTTTACTATCAAGCTTTACTTTTATTCTATTTATCCTTTACTCGTAATAGAGCGTATAGTGTACTTAGTTGATGGTGATATTATTTAGGGCGTGTGAACGCGAGTGTTTACTTAGTTTCAGTTTCCTGACAGGTACATATCATACCCGTAGGTATGTGGGACAATATCATGGAGGTGGGAAATTTCCTAATATCAAGTTACACACGACTTTGTTATTAGTTATTAGTGAAGTGGTCTTATAATAGGTTTTTTATTTTGTAAATTAATAAATGAACGATCTGCAAGCAATCAGTTTTATTGGTGTTCAAAATAAAAAATGTTATTCCTTAACATATCTTTCTTTATCCGGCGGTATGTACTTAATCCCAACCCATTGAGAATTTTGGCATAAAAGTGTAGCAATAACAAGTACATATATTATTCTTAGTACCTAATAATAATAAACTATGTGTGTGACGTGTGTAGTGTTTTAAAACCGTGATGAATTGAGAGTGAAGAAACAAACCGTACATAAGTAGGTACATAGGTACATACGCATAGGTATATCCTCACAAACCGTCTTTTTAATATTAGTGTGATACCTATTTTACCTACACATTTGTTTATAAAAAAATGTTACAAAATATAAAACAAAAATCAAAACTGTAAAAACCCATTCTGTATAGGTACATTCAGTTTAAATATGATATAGTTTTTTGTTGTCACACGAAGCGTGAACAGACACGTATATATTTTCAGACACCTGTGAACTCGACAGTACCTAGTAGGTACTGTCGAGTACACATAATAAAACATATTCCAGATATTCCGAACAGTTGTGGATGTAGTTCCAAATAGGATTTAACAATGGTCTGTCGATTCCTGTGACAGCACGAGATGCAAACTTCGCAAATCATAAACTACTTAGGATTTCACGGAATATCGAACTCCGAACTGCATTTGTCGAGATTTATTGAGTGCATCTCTGCACCTCTATAACACATTATAGAGAGTCTATGTTTGTGTTTGTTTATTTCAAATCTTATTTTGTATAAGGGGGCGTCCATTAATTACGTGAGGCGTTTTTGACAATTTTTCGACCCCCTCTCCCCCCTTGGTGAGATATCGTAAGATGTTCTTCAACTCCCTCCCCCCCTCCCCTAATCTCACGCGAGATTCTTCAAAACTTCTATTTGAACAGTAAACGAGTTGGATTATTATGAAAAACAATCGAGCGCTACTTCATTGCTCTGCGAAGTTCGGATAAATACGATTAATACTATTTTCTGAGATTTGACCATGTCTTATTCTAGAAATAATTTTTCACGCAAATTTACACCGTTTTCAAGGAGAAAAAAAATTACGTGATATTTACCAAGTTCCCCCCTCCCCCTAAGTGAGATTTGGAAAGATTTAGCTGTACCCCCTCCCCCCCTAGAACACCTCACGTAATTAATGGACGCCCCCTAAGTAATCTATTTTATTTAAAACTTATTTTGAATTTTTAGGTTAATGGATGTTTTATTTTTTTATGTGTGCAAAGTTAAATATGTAGTACTTACAAGTTAAGTTTACATTAAGCCTTGTACAAAAGAAAAAGTCTTTCACCATCATCTTTATCAGTCTAAAATAATATGCTAAACTATGTAGAAATAGGCCTATTAAAATTACAAAATTACAAAATTAAGAAACATTAATATAAGTACTTATAAGAAAATGCCGACATTAGTTACAATCTGTGTCGTAAACCGTATTAAAGCAACAGAAAGAATAAAGATGCTAAATTATGTTAAAAAGCTGAGCTTTTGAAGTCTACTAAAGAAACTAAGACCGAGTTGTTGAACTATTTTTTACGTTCTACTTAGGTAATGGATACTTATGTGTATACATTTGAATGATTTTAACGTAGCAACTTAATTTAGTGGAAGGTGAGATGCAAATTAATGTACTTACATTAATTATAGTTACATTTTATAATAGTGATGTTGAAGTACAATGTTTACGCAATTTAACATAACACAACGCAAAAAAAAAAACAACTTATCATAAATTTATCTTGACATCTAAGATCTCACACACATTCGCAGTTCACACTTTTGTATGTAGTATACACTAAACATAATCATTAGTTCATATAGGCACAGTATAATAATGAGTACTAGAGGTATGTTTCCACCGAGGGCCTCGAGCCTACCTTGAACTAGGGCTTAGTACCAGTGGCGTAGCTAGCGGGGGGGGGGGGGGGGGCGGCGAGGGCGGCCCCGGGTGTGTCACCCATTCACGGGTGACACCCGAGCCCGAATATGAACATCAGTTAAAGTTCCACCAATAAAAAAATCCGCCACTAATAAAATAATGTAGGTAACTACAATAATTATGTAGAGATTCCTACATGCCTAGTAGCAGTTCTTCTTGGGCGAGATTTTACTTGATTGAGTTTGGGGGTGACACCTATACAATATAGGTACAAAATCCGCCCCAGGTGCCACCCTTATAGGCCACTGCTTAGTACTCTACACACCAATATTTTCGAATTCCCAAATCGTACCCAAACTCACAATTTGTCCAGCAAAGTGACAGCTGGTAATAAAATACCACTTGAAATTGTGATTAAACTGCCATAACACCGTTGCTCTTATTTTACTTTGTAAATGTTTAAAATTAAAAGCAGTTCCTAGAATGACACAAAGAGAAAATCTCCCTGTTTCTACGTATAGATAGCTATAGATATGTATTCACAGTTGCTTACTGTTCGGCCATAATCTCTCGATGTGGACCGATACGTGCTTACATTTCAATAACGTATCAATTTCGTAAAATAAATCCTTCGTAAATCCAGTTGTATAATGTAGGTATGTATATTATATTTGTGGACACGTGAGATTTAAATTGATGTCAACCTTTATGATATGCAATGATTTAACTATAAGTCCATACTTTATTGCATTTTATAACAGTTTAAATAAAAGTCCTATTGCTGTTAGACATAAGAAATAGGGTTAAGTATAGTATGTTAGATAAAATACAAAATTCTTACGAGTATGGAAACCAGGTAGCGAGGCATAACTAGTTATACAAATACATAACATTATACATAACTAGCGTTTTACTCATTCGATATTATCTCGTAGATTGGGATAGAATACTTATAAACAACTAGCTGTACCGTTTCACCCGCGTAGTTCCCGATCCCGTGGGAATTTCAGGATAAAACATAGCCTATGTTCTTTCCCGGAAATATTGTGGTAAGCGGTAAGTCTTGTTTTAGTGATTGGGCTACTAAGGGTATTAGGAAAAGCAGGGATGTTTTGTTTGAACTGTATTTTAGAAAGTCGTGTACCAGCGATGAAACCTTCCATGAGTATGTTAGGAACTATTCCAAGGTTTTTAAAAGGGTTTGTCTTTTGGCTAAGGCCAAACATACTAGTAGGTTTATTCGTCAATCTAATGATAAAATCAAAGCTGTTTGGAAAACCGTCAACGAAGCGACTGGTAGGACTACTCCGAGGGATACTACATTCACATTGAAAACTAAGCATTCTTCCATTACGGACCCAATCTCTGTAGCTAATCATTTTGAAGACTTCTTTAGTAATATTCCTAAGGAAACCACTAAAAACCTTACGTCTTCTACGGCTAGAGCCGAGATACTTCTTAGGAATAACTTCAGAGAAAGTATTCCCAGTTTTACTTTTAAGCCTGTTTCCATAGTTCAGGTTATAAAAACCTTTCGATCACTTAACATGAAGTCCACAGAAGATTTATGGGGTATGTCAGTTAAGTTACTGAATTCTGTTATTGAGACCATAGCTCCTCACCTCACAGCGTTATTGAACCTGTGTCTAGATCATAGTATTTTCCCTGATGTGATGAAGCAGAGTCGAATTACTCCTATTTTTAAGTCAGGTTGTAAGGAGGATCCCAATAATTATAGGCCGGTTTCTGTTCTTCCTGCTCTTAGCAAGATTTTCGAAAAGATCATACTAGACCAGTTACTTTCTCACTTTAGTGACCACAATATACTACATAAAAATCAGTTTGGTTTTACGAAGGGCAAGTCGACTACGGACGCTGGGACTAAACTTTTGACTCACATCTTTGACGCATGGGAAGATTCACATGATGCTCTAGGTGTATTTTGCGACCTTTCGAAAGCTTTCGACTGCGTTGATCACTCGACGCTGCTTTCTAAACTTGACTGTTATGGTATTCGGGGTCCTGCTCTAGGTCTTGTCAAATCGTATCTAGGAGGTCGGCAACAGAAGGTTAAGATCAACGATGTTTTATCAAAGGGATCATTGCTAGAAATGGGCGTGCCGCAGGGCTCAATTTTAGGTCCATTCCTGTTCTTGTCGTATATTAACGACCTCCCTTATATGATGGATGACCTATGTAATATGGTTTTATTCGCAGATGATACTTCTTTGTTATTTAAAGTGAATAGGAAGGATAAGGATTTGGTAGAAGTAAATAGGTGTTTGGCTCTAGTTTCGGACTGGTTTTCTGCCAATAATTTGCTCCTCAATGCGTCTAAAACTAAGTGTATTAAATTTTCGCTACCCAATGTCCGAGCCATTGAATCCAATGTTTTTTTGGAAGGAACGAAACTTAAAATAGAAAGTAGTACCAAGTTTCTAGGAATAGTGTTAGATTCTAAGTTACAATGGGGATCCCACATTGACGGTCTTTCAGGGAGGCTGAGTTCTGCTGCGTATGCTGTTCGTAAAATTAGGGAACTAACAGATGTAGGAACGGCAAGAATTGTTTATTTTGCTTACTTTCACAGTATTTTGTCTTATGGCATTTTACTATGGGGGTGTGCCGCGGATTTAGATTCAGTATTTATATTACAAAAACGAGCAATTCGGGCTATTTATAATTTGGGGTCGCAAGAGTCATTAAGGGAACGTTTTAAAACATTTCAGATTCTTACTGTTCCTTCTTTGTACATTTTTGAAAATATATTGTATGCCCGGAAACATCGTATTAATTTTAAAGTTAATGGCGATTTTCATAATTTTAATACTAGGAATAGGCATAAAATCGCCATCTCAGGATGTAGGTTAGCTAGGACTAAAAAGTCCTTCATCTATAGATGTATTCAATTTTATAATAAAATCCCCCGGGAAGTGACTGGGCTCACTGATGGAAGGTTCCGATCACACGTTAAAAACATTCTTATAAGCAAAGCATACTATAAGGTTACTGACTACATTAATGACCGGGAGGTTTGGCATTAAATTTCTGCACACGCAACCTCAGTATGCTATTTTTAGTTTTTGACCTATATCATTATTTTACTTCTATATTTATAGATTTTTTTTTTATATACCTTTTGACATGTTTTTTATTGTTGACATTAGTTATAAGTGACATTTGTATTTAATTTTATTTAAAAAAAAATACCAGCCCGAGTTTCTTGCCGATTCTTCTCGGCTGATGTAATTCCGAATCGGTGGTAGAATCAATTCTGACGTTCATAAGTGCCTCATTGAGGTCTTAACTGAATAAAGAATTTTTGACTTTTTGACTTTGACTTTGATCATAAGCCACCCCTGTACAAAATGTCAAGTCAAACGGTTCAGTAGTTTAGCCGTGAAAAGGTAACAGACAGACAGAGTTACTTTCGCATTTATAATATTAGTTAGGATTAGTTAGGATTAGTTAGGATTTATCTGAAGTACATAGGTATATTCGGAAACAGATTAGCAGTTTCAGGAATTTGCTTTCCGACAAACTCTTCAACTTGTAACATTCGTATTGATAATTCCATTTTGCTGGTTAAATCATTGGTATTCTCGGAAATTGTTGAATAATTTGTATCTCCAATTTCTAGTAGCACCCCGCGGTTTCACTCTCGTAGTTCCCGTTCCCGTGGGAATACAGGAATAAAATAGCCTATGTAACGCACTGATGAATTAGCTTTATATTAGTGAAAGAATTTTTGAAATTGGTTCAGTAGTTTCGGAGCCTATTTGTGACAAACAAACGAACAAATCTTTCCTCTTTATAATATTAGTGTAGATACTAAGAACTAGTATTATTTTCCTGAAATAATAAGAACCTGTTTATAAGGATGAATTTAGAGCACGAGTTGACATTGTAAATGACCTCTCCCGAAATGATATTCCTGTCATTAATGTCCTTGGTTTTTTGTTAGCTATGCAAACAGAATGCCCTTGAACTCGGATCTCTTTCCAGTTTGATGACATGTGTTACTTTAATACTGTGTATCCGGTAACACGTCTTTGTAATTTTACCAAAAATATATTTGGTGAATTGGCGGGTTTGTCTTTGTACTTCATGAGTATGTCACAATCCTTACTAATATTATAAATGCGAAAGGAACTCTGTCTGTCTGTGACCTTTTCACGGCTAAACAACTGAACCGATTGACTTGAAATTTGGTAGAGGGGTAGCTTATGGTCCGGGAAAGAACATAGGCTACGTTTTATCCCGAAATTCCTATGGGATCGGGAACTACGCGGGTGAATCCGCGGGGCACAGCTAGTTACTTATATCAAAAATACATCTTAATCACAGATTCTAATAAGGATACTAGATTTTTATTATATTTAGTAAAAAACAAAAGAAACTATTCAGTTGAGGCCATAAAGAAGCTCTTACAGATAGCAAAGTGCTTATAAAAGAACAGAAAATTAAAATGATTGGTTCATGTTAATCATAAAACACGGAATTGTCAAAATAAGATTCTAAAAAATCTACAGGGTGTGTAAGCGCCTTTCTTTCGTAAACACATTGTGAAGCTAAAATATTAATTAAAATCTTCACAGGAGAGATGTTCATCCTATTCTGCAAACTTCGTAAACCTATTGTTGTTTTCCTATTATATTCTCTATTTCTAAAGCTTATCCATATAATATGCTTCTAATGAATATCATTTCTAAAGCCAGAACATTCTCAAACTCAATAGTATCTGCCTGATGATTCTAGGAGCTATTCAAATAACTTCATAACTAAGTATGTTTTGTGGTCTTTGGCAAAATGAATGAAATACACACTACGGGGTCGAGTCTGCAATTTGATATTATTTGATCAGACAATATTTTGATATTAAGAGTGTAAAAATTTGGTATTCTGCTAAAATTTATTCATATATGGTGTCTCAGTGATGTTTGTTGCATGTCAAAATAAAAATAAAAACTGTCAAATAAACGTCAGAATACTGTTTCCATGACAATCATTTTAAGTTTTATGGAGCCATTGAGTCAGCGGAATAGTTGTCACTAAGAGAATACCAAAATGTCATCAAATGTCAAAAAACGGCCATAATGTTGATAATAAAATACATTTGAGTAGAACTATCACAGCTTAATAGTTTAGAGAATCAAGCCCCTACGTTACCCCTTAGCTAAACTAAATGTTATTACATTTTACTTTGGTCCAAACTTATTTAATTAATTCATACCAATATTAGTTGGGAATAAACTTTCTGCGTCTGGTATCTTTTCATCGCTAAGCTGCTAATACTGATGCGCATCTCAAGATTGAATATATTGTACCATAAGTTTTAGTGTAGTTCTGAAAGAAAAGCATATTATTCCGTACGAATGAATGAAGTGTTTGAATGTGTGTGCGTAGTTTCTGATACCTTGAACACAGGTACCCTAGTTTAGAGTCAGTGGTTATATGAAGATGATGTAGAATTTAATTGGTTGTATTACATGGTTAAAAGATGGAAAATATATTTTATACGCTGCACAATTTGGTGGTGCGAAATGGGCCAACCCTGCCGGGCTAGCATGACTTCGAAAACGCGATAGATATAGCGATTTATCGACATCAACTGTCAAAATATGATAAAAATACCCGCCATATTTAATTTTATCATATCATAGCACGCCATAATTAATTTAGTCATGCTCGCGACATCGATATTATGTCGTGGTGTCGATATATTTTATCACGCACAGTCATGCTAGGGGGGCTGAATATGAAAGCAAACTATGTAGTAACCAGTAGAAACAGAGAAAATGAGTGGAACGCAGAAACATCAAAGTGCTGAGGAGAGCATTGAACATGTTTTGGTACATGATACAAACTGTTATAGTTATGATTTAGTAACACTTAAGTCTCGGAACTTCAGTTATAATGAGTTAGGGGATATTAACGAATGTTATTTATTAGTTTTCGATATTTCGGCGATTTTCTATCGGATTTTAGTATATTAACAAAATTATATTCTTAAGTATGTTTAACCTATAGGTTTCAGTCATCAGTTAGTTTTGTCTAGTTTGGGACTAATGGTTGATTAACGAGTCAGTTGAACTGATCAGTCCAGATATGAAACTGAGACGTCACTCTAAAAGTTTTAGTCCAACTGGTTTTCCTCACTAGAATCTGGAATCGATCCGGTGCCAATTCAACTGATCAGTTAAACTGACTCGTCAATGACCACCTTAATGGCGATGCGTGATGTGTGTCCGGACCTATAAAAAATTAAAAACCCTTTAAGTACTTTACAAATGTTGGTAAAATACCTAGAAGCCCCCAGAAACTATGTTCCAACATAAATCTATTCTTAGGAACAAACAAACACGTATTTAATGTTAAACATATTGATAATACGTGTGATAAGATAACATTTGAACTCGTGCGTCCACTACAAGTTGAATGATTTCGATATAATTATGGCCACGTGGTGTTTAGTCTTATTATCCGTTTAAGTATTATATAGTTACATCATATTACCTATAAAGCGAATATGTCCAGGGTTAACTTACTTGCGATTTGATCAGTTAAGCAACTGTTGACTTCATAAGTAACCATTGTTAAACCACACAATATATTTACATGATCAGTTCTTATACTCAATCGTATAATTGCTTCCCTAATCACTTCAATTCCAATATTCCTAATATTCGTAATGCATCCTTATTTCTAATTATTCCTCAGAAATTCGATTCTATCAGAAGTATCAGTATGTGGAATTGAATTATTTTTACGTAGATAGTACCTATCATAGTACTGACGGGATGCATTACCTAACCTGAATTTGTGTGTTTGGCATGCCAAAATGCCAAAAAAATGTAACGGGCGACGATACTATACCAATTCTATTCACCAGTAAAATTCTTTCATTTGTAATTAAGCTTTATAAATATTGAGCCAGCTTAAGCCGGCCGTGGGAATGGAAGACAAGATTATGAATTTAATAATTCAAGGACAATTTTAATTAATAAATAAATGACTCGTCCATTGTAGGAAGTAAATAAATTTGAAATGGATCATCAGACGTTTCTTATAACACGAAATTTATAGGATACTATGAGAATTATCATGGATTTGTTGGAGTATGGTATGTGAGTGCGTGCGTGCGTGTGTGAGTGAGTATGTGTGTGTATACCGGGTAATATAATACTTACAACTGTACCCCGTGGTTGCACTTTCGTATTTTATTTTAAACCTATCCTGTTTTAAATTAAGCCTAAATAAAAGGGCGCCTCGCTCGCGCTAAGACTAATACTAACTACCTAATACTAATCCTACTAATATTATAAAGCCGAATATTTGTGACTGTGTATGTTTGTTCTTCTTTCACGCAAAAACTACTGAATGGATTTAAATGAAATTTGGTACAGATGTTCCTCATACCTAGGAGTAACACATAGGATTTTTTATCCCAAAATTCCCACGGGATAAGGTTCCACGCGGGTAAAACCGCGGGGCACAGCTAGTAAACTAATAATAGACTAATACACACAATTCATTTTATTTTATAAATAAGATGTAAATACATAAATAATTCGTTAGTTCTGTTATCAACTCATCGTGGAAGCCAGCTGGGTCCCGCGGATACGCCCGCGTTAATAGCCTATTATGTCTCCGTACCTTACCTTCACAGTCATGCATAAAATCAGGTTCATTCGCTATTCCAGTTTTATTCTCTTCCCTATACATAATTCCTTAATTAACTCCTTTTTCGTCCTCCGTTTAAAGCGTAGGAATAATTATTTTGTTAATTAATTACATTAACAAGGATATTTCAAAATAAATACCGTGGAAGTAACATGTCACTATCACAATGATGGATCAATTACACTCAAGACTGACATTGTTTTAATACTTAAACAAGGTTTAGAAAAGGTAATTATAATTAATTTTGTACGTGAAACAGAATTTGTGGACTAATGTCCCCCCAAAATAAACATACGCGAGACTAGCGAACAGTAATTGATTTTTATATATATAGACTAGCTGTGCCCCGCGGTTTCACCCGCGTAGTTCCCGATCCCGTGGGAATTTTGGGATAAAACGTAGCCTATGTTCTTTCCCGGACCATAAGCTACCCCTGTACCAAATTTCAAGTCAATCGGTTCAGTAGTTTAGCCGTGAAAAGGTAACAGACAGACAGAGTTACTTTCGCATTTATAATATTAGTTAGGATATATAGAAGATATTTGGCTTTACTTAGGTCCATTGCTGTATATTTGCTGATAAGTATAAGTAATCCTACTAATATTATAAAGCCGAATGTTTGTATGTATGGATGTTTGTTCCTCTTTCACGCTAAAACTACTGAATGGATATATTATATCCATTCAGTAGTTTTATCATACATAGGAATAACACATAGGATACTTTTTATCCCAAAATTCCCATGGGATAAGGTTCCACGCGGGTAAAACCGCGGGGCACAGCTAGTAAAGCATAAAGTTAGCTTGTATTCCGGAGTAATGCATTGGCATTATCATCTCTAAGTTACTCGTAGGTATAATTTTGCTCCAGCAAATACGAAAACCAGGTTAGAGATAAAATTCTACCATGACCTTGTGATGAATCTGTTAGTTACACATCTGGTTATACAGGGTGGACCAAATAGAACGGTCAGTGAGGGGATGTATAAAACTATAAGACATACAAATTTTTTTTCTTAGGAACCTTGTCATTGATTTTAGTAAAAATAAAAACTGCATTCACCATTCATAGATTTAAAAAAAATAACTATAATCACTTCGGGAATCGAACCTGGAAATTATGAAAAAAAAAAAAAGATTTTCATTATTTCTAACTAGAAATCGATTGTGTATGTCTAAAGCAGTAAATGTTACTAGGAAACATGATACCTAAAATGAATAAAATGCATTGTTTTTCACGTCATTACATTAAGAATGTGTTCAAATGACTACCATTTTTTTCATTAAACATTTATATTTAACTATTATTAACGTTTAAATATTGCTTTTTGTATCTTTAAGTGGTTTTTAAAGCGGGATATTTGACTGTTTTTGGAACTTCAATGATGTCTTGGCTAGTTCGGACCAAACAAATTTTAGATAAAATGCTTTTTAGTTACATTTACTGCTTAAGACATACACAATCGATTTCTAGTTTAAAATAATGAACATAAAATTTTTCGAAATTTCCGTGTTCGATTCCCGAAGTGAGTAATAGTTTTTTTTCTAAATCTATGAATGCAGTTTTTATTTTTTACTAAAATCGATGACATGGTTCCTAAGAATAGATTTTTGTATCTCTTATAGTTTCAGACTTTCTCCCTACTGACCGTTCTGTTTGGGCCACCCTGTATAATTAGTTATTTTTTTCACACATGTAAATATCATCTGCACACATTACATAATATGTGTATCAAACTAATCTATACTTTGCTTATAAAAATGAATCCATTTCCCTTGGTCACGGCATCACGGTTGGACGGCGTCACCAATTTAGGTAATTATTTTTTTATTATTGTACTTAGAAGGTTTATGCGATACCGGGTCCAATTATTGTTAGCCGCTAGTTGTTTTTTAATTAATTTAATTTATTTTTATAATTATATATTTTTAGTTTTCGCTTCAGCCGGGACCTGAACCCGGAACCATGCTGAACCGTACGTAGCACCGCTCTTCCAACTGAGCTACCGAGGCTCCAAGGCGACCTAGTCGAAAATAATTCCGGGTTCACTCCTCCTGACACGAACATTTCAAATGCATTTTTCAAATTATTTTAATTATTTGCCATCGTATGTGTATAAGTGTAACTAACAAAGCATCCGATTGCAAAAACTGGAACAAACGCAGTGGTAATGAAGGTTACTGGATTGTTTAAGACGTAGCGACGCAGGGACAATATTTAGCCTATGTTTTACAGGATTAAGGCAGTGGTCCGACCGCGAGCGAGTGAGCGATGAACTATCCCGAGTACTCGTTATACTAGTTTTGTCGCTCAGCTAGAAAAATTTACTCGCCTACTTGCTGAGCGAGTGGGCGTTCAGCTATAGGTATTCTCTCGCTTAGCGATACTCTCTCGGCGAGTTGGCTAGTTAATTTTCACTCGCTCAGCGAGTTGGCGAGTACACGCTCACTCAGACACTCGCCCGGCTAGTACTCGCTACTCGCTGATCGCTCACTCGCACACTCGCCCGGCGAGTACTCGTTACTCGATCACCGCCCGCAGTGGGACCACTTCCTAACGCCACTTCCAATCGTCTACTTACAGGATAAGAGAGAAAGTATAAAGTAAATATTAACTTCGCAAACATTAAACTTACTCAATTATATTAGGTATATTTTCTATGTACATCCCATTATAAACGATTTTACTTAACACAAGACTACCCTCTTAGTTATAAATTTAATGAAAGTACTCCATTTTCTACCATTATTAATAAATGTATTACCGCTGAAGAACCGAAATATTTATAAATAAAAAATTTAAAGACCGTAAAAGCTTTTTAACAAAAGTGCCTAATTATAATTAATGAGATTGTATGTTAATCTGAGAGATATAAAATGTTCTTGACTTAGTTTCTGATCAAAATATTAATTTAGAAGTTGAGATCCGAGTTTTGTTTCGTGAAAATGGGTGGGTGTGATATGTTGCGATTGCATTGGTGCATCCGTGTTCTGAAGCTTTGGTATTGGGTAGTATCGCAGTGTCGGCTTGCACTGTGAGAGGCACGAGCGGGAGGGACCAGTGCGGTGCGTTTGGTTATCGCCTGGAGCGGGACCGGGTACAGCGCACGTCCCGGCATTCGTATCCAGTCTGTCGCACCAGCAACATCACCTGCGACTCTCGCCTCCGCGATCGCGATCTCTTCACTCGGAACAACATGCTTCATCACTTCCGCTTTTTACTCCTATTTAATTTCGTTTATTTCGCGCTCTCCGCGCCTAAATTTTGCCCGCCGAAATGCACGTGCCTTCAAAATCGAGTTGGCTGCCTGCTCCAGAACCTGACCGCGGTCCCCGACGCTCCCGCCGACACTTTTACTTTGTAAGTACTTTACGATAAGCCGTTATCTAGCTTTAACGAACTTTTGTTGGGTGAAACAAAGTAAATAAGTGTAAGGTGAGCGTTCGCGAAATATTATTGTTGGGTTGCGAAGCGTCTATTTTAGCTTTGGCGTTAAAATAATTTTATTGTTTATCTTTTAAAGTCGACAAACGTTGTGCAATTTGTTATGGGAGCGCGGCGATTTGTTAGTGTTCGGGTCACGACCATAAACGTTTATTTTAAACGAATATTTAAATATCGGAGTCACTATCGGTCATTATCTCCGGATTTCGATGTGCTCGCCGGAAATATAAGGAACATTATCGTTATTCATAAAGTTCAAATGTGTTTAAGTACATGTTTCGTAATTAAAATATAAAATACATACTTATGTACTTTATATTACAAACAATGAAGCTCTTTGTTTGTTTTGAACACAGAGCCCTATTATAATTGGAATAATCTCTAGAACTATGTACTTATATATAATTCTGAAAATTATTCTACTGATAGGAAGTTACTATCTCTGTGTCATAGGTTATTTAACTCAAATACATACAATATAATATTCAGTAGTTACTTATATAACGTACATTGAGAAGAAAAAATATAACAAATAATAAATACTAAGTACTTATTAGAAAAACTTGATCTAATTTTATATATTAATTTGGAATCAAATTGTTTTGATTTGATGGCGGAAATTTTTATATGTTTATTGCCTTTTAATGAAGAAAATAGAGCTTTATATTGTTATCTAAACTTGTTATTATGTAACGTGCGCTTATACTAACATTTAATTACATATTAACAAAATATATTAATAATTATTATTTTATTTTATTTATTGAGGAAAACAAACAGTTTATATATAATAATAAAAATATAAACAAGTACAACTATTTACTTACTGAATATTAATAAAAATTACAAAGACCTCTACGAGTTCAACACATGCGTTTGCGCATGACGCAATACTGATTTACATGTAGCTTGATAATAATAATTTGTTATATTGTATCATAGTTCTTGGAAATAAGACTCATAATTGAAACACTTGATAAAGTTCATGTATGTGGGCATATTTTGATATGTTCTATTCTGTATGGTATTGTAGATGATTAATATTATTTAGGTCGGTAATGTTGAATTGAATTATTGCTAATTAAATTAAAATATTAATTATATATCTATAATTATCCTACCAATATTATAAAGCCGAATGTTTGTGAATGTGGATGTTTAGATGTATGGATGTTTGTTCCTCTTTCACGCAAAAACTACATTTGGTACAGATATTTCTCATACCTAGGAATAACACATAGGATACTTTTATTCCAAAATTCCCACGGGATAAGGTTCCACGAGGGTAAAATCGGGGCTCAGCTAGTAATAATTAAATCTATGTTTATTATAAAACTGAAAAGTTTTGAAATACAACTAGGTACTTATAAACTTTTAGGGATTTTTGAATCTGAAAAGTTTGTTTGTTTGAACGTGCTAATCTCAGGAACTACTGGAATTGAAAAAAATATTCTAGTGTTAGATAGCCCATTTATCCAGAAAAGTTGAATAAAATATTACGAAATATATTTACTCACCTAATAATAGGTACATAGGAGTAATTGGACCGAAGCAGTAGTAATTAAAGGAAGTGAAACCTTAGAAAAAAAATCAAATCATAAATTTAATTTTCTTTGATTCTTGATTCAAATTACCAAATTGAAAAAGTAATTTACTTATTTCTTCAGATCTACATTTGTACCGTTCGACTATAATAGCAATCGTTATGAAACTCTCTATTCAAAATCTTGTGAGGATTCCGTTTTGGAGTTGCCACGAAACCTATGAAAGTTTGTTCTCATAAAAATAGCAATTTTCTTCACCTAGTAACGTTTTGGGGAATCGCGTTTTTATTTTAACTAAGCGGTTCGCCCCGGGTTTACTCGGTTGCTCTACCATACTATCTGTAGGATGGTACTAAAATTATTTTATTTATAGTATCTATCTATACTAATAATACATATAAAGAGAAAAGATAAAGTTACTCACCAAGTAAAGTTAGTGTTGTCTCTTACTTACTTTATATCAAGTGACATAGACAAAACTTGTTAGTAATTACTCGGAATATTACTTGAAGATTTTGAAATAGGCCTTCAGATTAATTACTATCTGAACTCTCAAGAGAGTCCTCAAAACTGTCTCGTAGTTTGACCAAAACCAAATATCACACGGATTTCTGAATTGACGACCTTGATGGCAGAGTGGTCATCATGCCGGACTGCCATTCGTAAGGTTGCGGGTTCGATTCCCGTGCGGGGTGAATATTTGTGTGAACCACAAATGTTTGTCTCGGTCTGGGTGTGTGTGTCAATGAGTGTGTGCGTAGTTTCTGATACCCTAGATACGAGCTTCGAGCTTAGTTAGGGGTCAGTTACTATAATGAGATGATGTAGTGAATGATTATGTTATGTTATGTTATGTTAATTAAAATACCTCAAAAATCGAACACTTGGTTTAATAATTAAAAAAAGCAGCACGTACGCTCCAGACCCCCAAATTAAAGGATTAATAGTGGAAAATTTCCCACTCTCACGTAGTCCTGTACAAACTGTACCACATATACCTATGTAAGTACATACATATCATATACTAGCGCGATCAAACAAACTGCCTCTTTTAATATTAACATAATAATCATTCACTACATAATCATTCACTACATCATCTCAGATCATCATTACAGAGTGATTGATTTCATTATGGTTTATTGATAACTAGCGGCGCCCCGCGGTTTCAACCGCGTAGTTCCCGTTCCCGTAGAAATATGGGGATAAAATTGCTAAAAACCTTCCCACTGAATCATTCTATCTATTAAAATAAATAGTATCAAAATCCGTAGTAGTTTTAAAGATCTAAGCATACATAGGGACATAAGGACATAGGGACAGAGAAAGCGACTTTGTTTTATACTATGTACTGAGTAGTGATGATAATGCTTCTACAGAAAATCCATTTGAATTTGTAAATTGAAATCCCTAAATAAATTTGGCAGTTTATAATTAACTCTGAAGAGAATTAAAATGCATAATAGTTTTGGAACTTTCGAATTGATCAAAAACTTCTAAATGAACTTTCAACGGATAGGTTTATCGAACTTTGAATTGTTGAAAATAAAGTCCTATTGAGAACCAGCCTCTTTTGTTTTAATTGTCTAGATAGGTTTGAACCTCTTTTGATGTTTTATGGTACTATCAAAATATTTTATAAATGTATTTTATAAAGATTTGAAGGATTTTTTAGTGTACAATTAAAAGCAACAACAACATAATTAGCCATATCCTTACTCCATGGTAACAAATTTTTGACAATCGACAGTCGACACGATGGGATGAACACGCAATTAGGGATAAAGAAATTAAAGCAAATAAAAGACGTTCTCAAATTAAACTTTTTGTCAATCGTAAAGAAATGTCATTTAGTTAATTTAATAAATTTCAACTTATGTCATATTAACCGAAGCTAAAAAAACTTCGAATTTCAAATTGAAAGTTTATGAGAGAGACCAGAGAGAATGATGCACATTCAAGGGTTTATGATATTCGAATTTGAAAATGTGTTTTTAACGAACTGTTTTGTAAAGCTTTGTTTTTCCATAGTGAAAACATATTTCATCATTCCAAACTTTTACTTGTGTTCAATAAAGTTTTTTAATTAATTTAGGCAATAACTACAATTTTTTCCTGCATTAAAAGGACTAAAATAGTTGCAGAGTTTCCAGACTTTTTAAACCTTCATAATTAGCCAGTAAACGAGTTGGACTCGTTTTGACGTTTGTTAAGTTTGACAGTTATTTGATATGTCATGTCTCCTTGATGTTTTTACGGGTGTGAGGAGATGAACAAAAGGATTTTAGTTTATTTTGTTACGTTAGAAATATCAATTAAATGTCCTCATGTATCTTACTTTATGTATTTCTAGCTGTTCTTTGCAGTTTAAGATAAATTGTATTTATGTGTTAATATATCAATTTAATGTGTTATTCCTAGTTATAAAGAACATCTGTACCAAACCCAAACAATGTGTCTTTAAACGTTACACATAAAAATGATTGCAAAAACAATTAGGCTCATTCCGGTTAGTTCTTAAGAGACAACTGGTGGTTCGTTTTATTATTTCCTCCGGTGACTGGTTCACAGAACAACGAGTAACTTATTTGATGCTTTGCCGGGTAATGGGGCAATCTCGAACTGAGAGAGCGGTGTAATACCGACCGCAATAAACTTTAGTAAAACAACTACGAGGACACGGGGAACTGACTCTATTGAGATTTTTTTCATTGCAGAAGTAATTGTCTTTCAATCTTAAAAATAGCATAATTTATTATAGGTAGGTTATTATAAGTACTTACTTACCTATAATAATTATTTCTTTAAACTATATTATCAAAAAAATATTTTGTGTTGTTGATTAATTAAGAATCTGAACAGAATCACGGAATGCCTGCGGACATAGGTATTCCCGATTCACTACAATGTAATGAAATTGTTTGAAATACTTACCTATATGTAGCTTCCATTTGCCGATAAAATATTAAAAAAATTGATTGAATACTCGTATTTACATAAAAACTTTAGCCTTAATTTTTATGTAAATATGATGCATTAAACATAAAATCATGCAATACAAGTCCAAGAGAGCAGCGTTCGAATATTTATCGCTTGAATGTTTATTTATAAAGCAAATGTAACGAAACAAAAACACAGTAATTAAAGTAAAGGTAAATAATTGCGATATGAAAATTAAACATCAGTAACCTAACTATAAACTGTAATGGGAATAAGATATATAATTATAGTCCTCTTCATCGATTCCGATTACGGCGACTCCTTTAAGCTATATTGATAAATAGAAAATTTGAAATAATAATAGTATACTAGGGAATAAATTACTAAGACATAGTAGAGTGTCACATCTTAACTTCGGTTATAGATTTACAACTTGCATTCTTGTTACTTTCTTTAAGATTAATCGAGAGGAAACCTGCACACACCTGCGAAGAAATTCTAAGGTTGTGTGTGAAGTCGACCAACCCGCACTTGGCCAGCGTGGTTGAGATGATCACTCTAATTCAGGGTTTGCTCGAGTCCCTCGGTGGGGATGTATAGTCAATGAAGTTAATTGAAACTAATAAAACAACCTTTGTCTTATTAAGTTTTCGTAATGAGTTAATGACTGTCGAAGATTTTCAGCAATAAAACCTCTTCAATATGGGCCTTTCCTTTGTGCGTTCAACATGGTAACCAATACGTCATAGATGCATTTTAAAATGTTCTTTACGATTTCCCTTTACAAGTTCCTCTTCCGAGTGATATGATAGAACCTAAACTCAATTTATGCACTGTCACACAAGATATTAAAAAATCCTTTGCTTGCGTTTTAACTAAAATAAAACTAAAATAAACGAGGAATAACTAGGAATAAACTCATAGTTGTTCTAGTTAGCACTTGGTAATACTGTCTTTCAAATTTCCTCCAAGTTGTTATAGAACTTTAGATCCTAGAATCTTCTTTGATACAAAATATAACAACTCTGTATTGTGAACGAGTTTTCACTAAACGTTATATATTTCCGTATTGAACCGGTCCGTTTGTGTACTTCCAGCTTATTTCAGCCCAACGGATATTGATAGCAAACGACTCGAGCAAACATGAAAAGATTAAAAATAAGATGTTCAATGAAAAATCAGAATCATGCTCAAACTGCCACCGTACGTACGTAATAGGGAAACATACACTGCGAGTTATTGGAAAAATTGTAAATAGGAGAATATTAAAAACTAGTTTCAGTAAAATTAATAATAAACTACGTTTGCGTTCGGTCGGTCGGTCCCGTATCTAAAACATAACTAATATGGTCGTTCGGTATTTTGTAGGGCCGCAGAGTGTTTTCAAATATTTATCAATACAAACTGTTGGCAACGTAACTAGAGCTGTCAATCTGTGCTCTATACATGCATTGTGAAGACCGTTTCAATTAGCCCCTCTTTGTTACGGTCCACGTGGACTAGATAATTAAAATGTATTTTACAATATAATGTGTCGAGTGAAGGGAACATTCTGTAAATGGATGTAATGAAACAACAAAATTACGGAGTTTCCATTTCGGTGAACGCAAACATTGAACTCGTAGAATTTAGGAAACAATTATTGAAAATGCAACTGTTCTGAGCTTACAGATTCCTGTCGGGAACTCAGCTTAGTGGATCTGATATCAGTGTTAATTAACCGGAGTCAGATTGACTAGTTGAAACGCGGTATGCTTTGTTGGAGACAAATAATATAATATAATAAGACAATACATACCTTTATTTATAGTGCAGGCATGTCTGTAACAGTACAATAGTAGTATTAAACCCACACGATAACCGATACGTGTGCAGATAGAACGTAGGTAGTTAATCTATTGAAAATATGGAAAAACACTTATATAAGAACTAAAAATAGAACTTTCCTTCCAAGATTTCTTGAATGTAATCTTTTGAAAAATTACGAGAACTAGAAAAATATAAGATAACTTTTGCCTTTTAATATTTATAAAATAATCTATGAAAACATCATTTTCCCCTAAAACAGTCACTTTTAAGTTAATTTACTAATCGTATCAAAAGTTGCTATTGCCAACCAAATCTTCAAAGGTGGCTCGATATTATCACATTATATTTCTGTTTATCCCGGTTCTCGTGAACCTTGTATGGATTACCACTGGTAGATGATCTCTGATGAAAAGAGACGTGTTTCCTAATAGCATCAAAGTATTAAGAACTCCTGGAACTTTATTATTTTCATTATGAACAAACAGTGTAGTTTGTAGTGACTCGGCTTACTAAGCCAAAGGTTGCTGGTTTGATTCTCGCTCAAGCAAACATTTGTACACGAACTTGTCTGTTTTTATTGGGTGTTTTCATCTATATGCACGGATAGCGCCACAGTAGCACAAGCTTTGCTTAGAACCGAATATTTATACAGATTTTATTACTATATTTATTGCTATACCTCCGCCCAACATCTTAGGGGTACAGGAGTGACTGAAAAACAGCGATGGCCGAATCGTCAAAATCAAGCTAAGTCATTTCCTTTTTTTTATTGATTTCCTTTGTTTTCTTGTAGTTTTAACCGAAAAAAGCAATAAAGATTATTTTATTTTTATTAATTTTCAACGTCGTATTATCGGTAATACATTTCAAGATGTATTTTTGTTTGGTGACAAGCGGTTAACCAGTCAAATATTTGGTATACGAGCAAGTCTAAACTGTGAGTTTAAATAAAATATGGTGTGTACTCGTACGTCGAAACTAAAAGTTAGTGGTTCGTGTGAGTTCAATAGAATTACTTAACTCGGAAGTTTAGCGTTTTACAAATGGAAAGTTTCTGTACCTACCTCTTTTTTCTTTTTGCAAACTTAATTAGGATCTAAAACGTTATTTGAAAGTCATGTACGTGATAGTCTCTCGTCGTTTTCTAAACACTTTTTGTTTGTTTTGAATTTTAAGGTAAATTAATATCGGGATGTTAGTTTTCTTATCTGAAACTATGTTTTTTGTGTATATTAGCTTGTTCTACCTATAATTTAATTTAAATTATCCGATTTTAAAGGACTTTTCTCAGGAATATATTTTATATTTTTTATGTTTTAAAAGAAAACTAACATAACATTGACGACCTCGATGGCAGAGTGGTTTCGGGTTTTCTTTTTTGAATATTTGTGCGAACCACAAATGTTTGTCTCGGCCTGGGTGTGTGTGTGAATGAGTGTGTGCGTAGTTTCTGATACCCTAGATACAAGTTTCGAACTTAGTTAGGGGTCAGTTACTATAATGAGATGATGTAGTGAATGATTATGTTATGTTATTAATATAATTTCCAATCATCCCTCGTTGGTATTATAATCTACGTATAGATTATGTTACAATTTATCTAATTCATAATTCTCCTAATGTAATACGCTATTATGAACCATATTAAAATTTATTCGATACATATTATTCTAATTAATTCCCGGTTCGTTCGTAATCTGATTTCAATAATGGACTTTCACAATTATAATTATCCAATATTTACAATAGAGTTCTCTCCGTGTTATTAATTTTATATAAACGTTTATTTTATTATGTTTAAATTAATTTCTTAAATATTGTTCAATGAAAACATATTTGAGTCTTAATTAAGCCTCTATTATTTCTCTATATTTTGTAGCAATATCTTCTTATACATATAAAATTCTCGTGTCATAATGTTCGTTCCCGTACTCCTCCGAAACGTCTTGACCGATTCTTATGAAATTTTGTGAGCATATTCAGTAGGTTTGAGAATCGGCCAACATCTATTTTTCATCCCAAAATTCCTACGGGAACGGGAACGGGAACAACGCGTGTGAAACCGCGGGGCACAGCTAGTATAAGTATAAAATTCTCGTGTCACAATGTTCGTTCCCGTACTCCTCCGAAACGGCTTGACCGATTCTCATGAAATTTTGTGATCATATTCAGTAGGTCTGAGAATCGGCCAATATCTATTTTTCATCCCGAAATTCCCACGGGAACGGGAACGTGAATTACGCGTGTGTGTGTTTTTATGTATTATACCGTGTCACCTTATTTCATTCGCAATTATCGTCATCGCCGAGTTAGAATTCGGGTTTTCCCTTTTTATAGTCTCACGGGAATTTTGGTATAACATACACATAACACACACACATCTGGTACAAGTTATAAGTAACATCTGTACCATATTACCAAATGTGTAACTAACCCGATTTTATTTTATATAAGTATAGATTTAGTCTTTAAGGCCAAGGACGTGGCAATCCAGTATGATTTCAGTTAAGCAACGCCTGAGCTGTCATAGTGATAGGGTGGCCGTTGCCGAAGTAACTTTTTCCGTGCTTCGGAGAGCATGTTATGCTGTTGGTACCGGTTGTTGTACTTACTTAATGGATAGTAATTACGGGTAGAGCTCTCAAAAGTCTGACAAACAGATATAGCCTCATTGCCGAAATTTGCCCCCTTAGAGACTAGACACATTTATTCAGTCCATACAAAACAACGATTTTGTATGGAGACGCGTACGCACGCGTACGCATCCATTCAGCTGAATCGTCTCCATACAAAATCGTTGTTTTGTATGGACAAACGCTGAATAGAGCAAAATACATACAAGAAAAGAAATGCACAAAGAAATCTTGAGACCGAAATTAATAAAAACTAAAACTGATATTTTCATTTTAAAAAGAAAAACTTTATTGATTTCAAACTTTTGTAACGAGCACTTTTCTAGAAACACATAGAATATTTTCATTTGGAACTTCGCTCGCGTATCGAAGTATATCTTTAATAACATCGCGGCGTAAGTGAAGCTGAAGAGTTTGAGAGTATACTTACCGTATATATATATAAAATATAACTTAACGTTTGTTTGTTTGTTCGCGTTCCGCTGCTGTCTACTTAGGTGCTCTCTAGATAGTTTATAACTTGAACTAAAGTAAATTTACATTATTATCCTTTTACTTACACTTCGACGTTTTACCCTTTAGCTTGAATAAAAAATAACGCGGAGAAAAAGTTTTAACTTGTAAGATCCGGGATGCTTTAATACAAAGGTCTCTTTTACTGATTAAGTTAGTATAGTCAAGAGGTAGAGCTGTAATCAATAGTTCAATACGTGGCCTAATTAATAAGTTTTGGCGATGTTGAGACTGTATGAGATTTGAGAGCTTACAACAAATAGTTATCTTAGGAACTATTAGATTTCTAGAAAATAATATTTCATCGTAATAATTCAAGTTTGTGGATAACACAAATAATTATTCTTATTTCTTATTAAATTGTGGTGATTACCGTTCATTTGTTCCGTCAATTTTATAACGTTTAAGAGAAAGCTAAATATTTTGCCAAAAAGGATTATTACGAATCTCGTAAAGCTCCTCATTTATTTACAGATCAATTAGAGAAACTAGGAGAACACCCGGTTTGTTGTCAGTTAACACAAAAGGTTTCTAAACAGTCCCGGGTCCTTACAATAAGACGGCGACAATAAGAACAGTCGTCTTGCTTTTATTATTTTATATTCCATTAAAATGTATTCCAGTTGTTTATACCGGTATATTTCAACAAATTGGATTGTAATAATTTCAAACCGTTCAATTTCGTGTAAGTTCTCTTTTACTCAACAGGATTTAATTTTATTGAATTCACGCGTCATTGTATTGATGATACTTTAAAATATTGATATTAATGAATATCATTTTAATATTGGGATGTTCGTTCATGTCTGTATTAACTAAACACGGCTGAATGAAATTGGGATTAACACACAGGATCAGAATGAATGCGACTTAATATAGTATTTTAGGATAATTTTGGATTAAAACCACGATTGAATATCCCAAATTTTACAACGAGACAACAAAATGGATGACAATTGATAGTATGTGATGTAATTTTAAATGCAACATGGCGTGAACCTCAAGATGGCTGCTCCGTTATTTTCTAAATAATATCTATCTAATATATAAAATTCTCGTGTCACAGTTTTCGTTGTCATACTCCTCCGAAACGGCTTGACCGATTCTCATGAAATTTTGTGAGCATATTCAGTAGGTCTGAGAATCGGCCAACATCTATTTTTCATCCCGAAATTCCTACGGGAACGGGAACTACGCGTGGGAAACCGCGGGGCGCAGCTAGTATCATACATAAAATTTCCCCTACCGGAAAAAGGTAACAATTTGTAAAACATTGTTTTATAATTTGTAACTGTCAGTTCGAATCTGACGTGCGGAGAAGCGTCTATTCAAAGTTATAATTTCGTACCGTTTTGTAATTTGTTGTACGTTTTTAATTATTTTCCTGTGCTTATAACGTTAGGGCTCGTTCACACATGGTCTTCGTTAGCAATAAACTTTACTTATTTATTACTACATAGTATAAAACAAAGTCGCTTTCTCTGTCCCTATGTATGCTTAGATCTTTAAAACTATGCAACGGATTTTGATGCGGTTTGTTTTAATAGAAAGAGAGATTCAGTGGGAAGGTTTTTAGTATAATTTTATCTCCATATTCCTACGGGAACGGGGACTACGCGGGTGAAACCGCGGGCGCCGTTAGTTTTTTATATAAGTATTCAAAGTTACAACGATTTAGAATTACCTATACTTAGCTCTTATTAAGTATTATAAACTTTTACTACATGCCCCGCGTAATTTTCCGACTAGTTCTTTCAGTCCTCTTCATTCAAAGGTTGCCTGGTAGAAATCGCTTTAGTGATAAGACCGCTCTTTGTTGTACTTAATGTAAATCATTTTTTGTTTCTTTTGTTTTTGAATTTCAACAGTATAATAATTAATCGATCTATCCAACGTTTAAATAGATACCTTTATCAATTATGAAGAGGACCCTTTATAGGATCGCAATATTCGGGAATTATCGAAGTAAATTATCGGCGCGAGTGTACAATATTATTAGTGGGAGATTAATATAATCGCATATTGGTAGTTTCGAGTAATAGTGTTAACACAGCAGTATCAATGTATAATTTATTGGTGTAAAGTGGTCCGTATGAAAACACTCGTTCGTTCATTCGTCAATAGTTAGTTACAAACAGAACTCCATTAGTTAAGCCTCTTATACGCTACTACTTTTGGCCGACGGTATTGCACATAAAGATAAAAAAAAATATTACTATTTTTTTGTAGGCGGCTATTAGTATAAATAAAACTACAGTTAATCATATTTAAAATAATTTAAAATCTCTGTAAGTACAGTCACAAACAGATATAATATGAATTTGATGAAAACTGTGATATTTCGTTCTTTGTGTAACATTTGAAAATGTATACTATAATATCTACACAGGTACATAGGTATATACAGATATGTGTTGATATTGTATGTAATTGTTTGAGCCGGGCCGTGCGTCACGGAACAGAACTGAAAATATTGAACAATTGCTATTGAAAAATAACAAAAATATATTTATAGTTGTTTGTAAAACAGACTGTATATGTACATTTTTGTTAGTTTTTCACATTCGTAGTTTTACAATTTCCGTGGATATAAGTACTTGTATATTTTTATGTTTTTAGATTCTATTTATCATACCTATAAATATGGCGATCGATGAGTCAGTCAAACTGATCAGTTGAACTGGTGTCCATCCAGAAATGGTCGTCAATCACCGGAACGATTCCAAGTTCCAGTGGAGAAATCTAGTTGGCCTAAAACTTTTGTAGTGACGTCACAGTTTTATATCTGGACTGATCAGTTCAACTGACTCGTCAATGGCCTTATGATTGTTTCATAAACTTTTTTTATACTAAATCACATTAAAACTTGCAGTCCATCGACGTTGAGTTAATACAAATTGTCTGAAGCAATAACAAAAGAAATTGAACTGGCAACCCCTTAGACAGGCATTCAAACAAATCTGCCTTTTTATAATATGTATTAGCATAGGCTAAATTTACTTCCATCCGTATTCCATTTTTTCCTTAGATAGTAGCATATCCAACCTTTTCTATCATATAGGCTAATTAAGGCAAAAAACACATCGGTTTAGTAGTAGTTACTGAGATTAGTCCTTTCAAACTGATCCGAATCCTTCAAAACAGTCTTTATAAGATAAGAATAAATTAAATGAAAATAAGGTCCTTAATCCCTTTTCATACTTTATTGTCAGCCTCACAATACAAATGTTATCAGAGTATGTGTGTGTAGTCTCAATAAACAACCGATACAAAACAATAGTTAGTCTATATGTGTCGACCCGTATACTCTAAGTATACAAGTTCACGTACGAACTAGTGCTGGGACACCACACGGTGGACGATGGGAAATGTCCTCCCAACCGTGTCAAAGGGCAAGGAGTGCCTTTGTCTAAATGTCGACAATAACCGCGCATCACTAGTTCATATGTATGTGACAAGGCTAATTCGATCACCTCATTAGTCGGTACATTAATTTTGTAATTAGAGTACAATCGGCACTTGAGTATAGACGGTTGGTTAATTTGATTTGGTTAACTAAGATTGCCCTTTGGGTTTTAATTTGATTTATTTATAAGATTTAAGGCCTATTTCACCATCTTCAAGTAACGTTCCGAGTAATTACTCACATGTTTTGTCAGTGTCACTTGATATAAAGTAAGAAAGAGACAAAACTAACATTACTTGGTGAGTTACTTTACTTGAAGGTCGTGAAATAGGCCCTCTAAGATAAAAGATTTATTTATTTCAGACCACATAATAAAGTGACAGAGTTAACCTCACTAGGCTTAGCCTGTGCTGAGGTTAACGAAAAATATATATAAATATACTTACATATTTACATTACATCAACGCGAACTAAGTTCTTTAGTAAATTAACACTAATGTTTATAAAGAAGTACAAACTACAAACCATTTGTTTGCTTAAACAGGTTTACATTGTTAGGTTATAATTAAAATAAGTACATAAGTACTTATAGATCCAAAACCTATCGTTACCTAATCTTAACCTTATCACAGTACTATGACATATGTGCTACACAACGGACAAACACACTCAAAGACATACATAGAATAGATAGTAAAACAATATTACCGCTTAATACGAGTATATATTAATATAACCACAAATATTTGTCTCGGTCTGGGTGTGTGTGTGAATGAGTGTGCGTAGTTTCTGATACCCTAGCCCTAGATACAAGCTTCGATCTTAGTTAGGGGTCAGTTACTATAATGAGATGATGTATGTTATGTTATATAACTTTAGTAAAAAGAAGAAGAATATAATGACAAAAAAATAATCAGTATACTCGTATATTTAAAATTATCATGTGTTGCTGATGATGTTCAACATCAAATACCGATGAATGCATCCAGATTTTCAACCGTTTTTATTAGAGACGGAACGAAAATACATACATTTATTTTATACGTATTATGCACTTGAGCCCGAATCTGTAACATTTAAAATCAGACATAATTTTATTTATTGAAAAATATCTCTTTTTCGGTAATTCATATTAAATGTTTGAATATTTGAATGGGTGGATTTTTGTTGTTGATTGTACCTAGATTTGCGAAAAAAATGTATTTTATGTACTCGTAAGTACACAGCTTAGACTAACTTGTTCTCTCTTTAATTTCTGTCTATTTGTACGAGCACCGATATTGCTTTTGAGCACTAACCACCCGTAAACACTGTCGATGAAGTTATAAAGAGATATAATGTCAGTATAGTCATACTATTAATTATTCTGTGGTAGGTATAGTATAAAAATCAATATAATACAAAAGAAAACCGTGTTAGATACACTATTTATAACTCAAGAACGCCTGAACTGATTTGGTTGAAAATTGGTGGGGAGCTTAGAACCAAGACAAGGACATAGGATTCTTTTTATCCCGAAATTCCCACGGGAACTACGCGAGTGAAATCCCGTTGCACAGCTAGTATAGTATAAAATGTTTAGTATAGTATAATTAGTTGACGTGCTAACAGGCAATTAAAAGTCTCACACATATCAAAAAAATAAAAACACGACTACAGCGGGATAAAAAAAGAATAAAATGCGAAACGAAACTTGTTTTTCAGTTGAAACAAAACCCTGTTAACGAATGCGGAACAAAATAATTCTAATATAAAGTTGATCCTCCTCTCGTCTCGTATTACTAGTCCAGTTCTTATTTCCTTAAGAACCTGATACAGATTTAAATTCCCTTCGACCTAAGATTCCAGTCTTTTGAAATAGCTTACGGCGACCTCTTAATCTGAGGAATCCTTTAATCTCACCATCTGCGGCCGAGAAATGAGAACGATATTGTTATACTAGCTGTGCCCCGCGGTTTCACCCGCGTAGTTTCCGATCCCGTGATAATTTCGTGATAAAACATAGCCTATGGTCTTTCCCGGACCATAAGCTACCCCTGTACTAAATTTCGAGTCAATCGGTTCAGTAGTTTGGACGTGAAAATGTAACAGACAGACAGACAGACAGACAGACAGAGTTACTTTCGCATTTATAATATTAGTAGGGATCGAATAAAAACTTACTAAAATGTACCTACTAATATAGATCATATACTAGCGCACTTAATTAAAATGATCAGAATTTTTCGTTACTGTGAATTTGGGAATATAATAACTATGGAATTTAATAAGCACCATTTAAACAATGTTCAAAGGTTATTGATAAAATATACGCAATTAATCCTTAATTAATTGGTAATTAAATTAATTATGTGGATCAACCGTGGAAAATTAAATCATTACTACAATACAATGGGTACTTAACTTGAATGAGATGCAAAATATTATTAATGCACTTAATTTATATGCCATATATTATGGAGTATGGATAGAAGATTTAAATTTGTTCTTGCAAAAGATTTCTATAGCTGTGTCTCGCGAGTTTACGTACGTAGTTCCCATTTCTGCTGAAAACCCAAAAGGGAAATAACAAAATTTACAATATATTCACTATTCTTCTTCTATTCCAAGTTTTCTTCGAAAATGATAAAAGTTCAGGATTCGCAGAACACGGATTATAACTATGGTAATACTCGCGCTACTTTGTTCACAGTTTCACATGAATAAGATTTGAAACATTTCATAGAATTAAATATAACATTTTACAATATTTGTTTGTGAAAGTCGACGACAGTATAATAAGCTCTAAGTAGGTGTACAATGCCGGCAGCTGCACAAATAATAAAAGTACAAATTGAGAAGATAATTTTATATAAAAGTATATTTTTGTTTTATACAAAGTGTCTACGGAAGCAGACAATCTTGCTGTAAGGTTCATCCTTTTATTTCGTCTCATAATCTAGTAAGACATTTAATTTTGTCTTCTTTCAGTAAGCTTTGGAGCTTAGATAGTGTGAAGTCTGAACTGAATAATATATTTTTAATTTGAACTTGTTACATTAAATATTTGTGAGTGTGAAATAACAAGTTTACTATTATAATTTATTTTTGAATTTAAAAAATAATACATGCGCCTTTTTTAATATAGTGCCTTTTTTAATATAGTTTTTTGATCTTATTACCAAAGGAGATGTTTGGGGAGACCTTTGTCTAGCAGTGGGACGATGTGGGTTGACAAAAAAAGATTACATTTTTAAAAGGCAATCTAAATAGTCATGATAAGTATAACCTCTCTAAATACTTATTTTTCAAGAAATTCACCTAATTTCAAAGGCTGTTGCTAGGCGTCCGCTAGAATGGACGTTTAATATAATGTCATTCGTTCGCTAGTCGGATGAATAAGATTATAATAGTCGTCCGTAAATTTTTTTATTTCAAATATGAATTAAATATAAAGTGTTTTGGAAAACTTATTTTAATACACACATTGATTCAAATCTTTTAATCATTTTACACTAGGTACTTATATTCAAGAAATATTCGCTTTAAATTCATTGTATAAATGCGAGTATGTAATGTATTGTATGTCATCGAGTTAGATCTCCGATTGTCTCTGCCGTTTGTGCAAGGACCTTTGTTCTCGGTTCTACTGTGATTGTGATGTGTGTGTGTGTGTCTGATAGTACACACGACGCAAGCGGTCAAAGTGTGCCTGTGAATATGAAGCTTCTGTTATATCTTGAACATGAAGGCACAATTATATCTTTGTTACCACGATTTTAGAAGCTTCGTTTGTAATTAAATAAAAAAACAGTGTAAAGAAAAATTTAGTATTGAAACTAGTACTTACTTAATAATAGTATTGAAAATAAAAGAGATATTTCTAACTGTATTTTTTTAAAACTACATACGAGAATTTGATTTAATTGATAGATGTATTCATTTGGTATGGACGTGAAAATTAATCAACGTTGGAATGAATACGCGTATTACCAACAAAATATCTATTCATGAGCAAATTCTAAAGCGTTGATTAAAATTGTCATTTACCGTAAGTAAATAGATACCCTACAATGGCTTATACGCAGTTCACCCCGTACGCAGTTCACCCCGTCGCACTTCACCCCGAATTAGCTAATGTCAATTAAAACTCAGAATAGCATAGAAGTACCGTCACCAAGAAAATAGTTAAGTAATATTATTAAATTTTTTACCAATGACTTTATTTGAATTACAAGACTTTATTTGATTTCTAGATTATATTTAGAATATTAATTATTATTCTAAGTTTCAGGAGCTAATTAAGTAATAACTATGTACATCATTATTTTCGATTAATTAAGAACATTATTTTATTATACACTAAACAGCCAACCCAAAGTAAAGCAATATAGAAAAGACTAAATTTTCTTTAAGAGGGTTGATCTGGCGCGCGACAACTCAAATTTTCACTCACACAGACGCGCACGCGTGTCCGCATGCACACTGTCTATGTAGTGACGGCGCGCTCGCTCTGAATACTCCGGCCGAATGGTTTAGATCCATTGGAAATTATAAATTGTGTAAAAGTTATTGACAAAAGTAAAAATACGAGTATATTTTTTTTTACGATTCGTAGTAGGTAGTATATGATTAGATAATAATTTACGTAATAACTTTCGATTCGATATTCCATTATTCACAACAAGGAATAATGAATAAAACAAATAAATGCCTACATTAGTAATGTGGGTAAATGCCTACATTAGTAATGTGGGTAAATGCCTACATTAGTAATGTGGGTAAATGCCTACATTAGTAATGTGGGTAAATGCCTACATTAGTAATGTGGGTAAATGCCTAAATTAGTAATGTGGGTAAATGCCTACATTAGTAATGTGGGTAAATGCCTACATTACTAATGTGGGTAAATGCCTACATTAGTAATGTAGGCCTACATTAGTAATGTGGGTAAATGCCTACATTACTAATGTGGGTAAATGCCTACATTACTAATGTGGGTAAATGCCTACATTAGTAATGTGGGTAAATGCCTACATTAGTAATGTGGGTAAATGCCTACATTACTAATGTGGGTAAATGCCTACATTAGTAATGTGGGTAAATGCCTACATTACTAATGTGGGTAAATGCCTGCATTCTAAAACATTATTTGTTATCATAAATGTTAATATTTTTTTTTTTAATAAATAATTCAAATTATAAAACAAAAATTATTATCGAGTATCAAAACATGTTGATGAGTTATCGTATAAAATTCGTACTCGCCGCAAAGGTCAAACGCTCGGTAGGAGCGATACGTCCTCTCTCTAAAAAGCCTCGCGGCAGACTGATTTGAATTGTTTCGTGCGTCCGATTTTATAGTAGTTTTATGATGATTTTAAAATATTTGTAGAAAAAAAGACAATTTGTTTTAGAGATTTTTTTTTAGTATAATTGTTGTAGAAAATATTCTTTTATTATTTGAGGTAATTTTAATAACGTTTTGAGCATCATTTATCAACGTAAATTACGATTTTCTTGAGTGTGATTTTTACAAATTCTAACTTTATATTTTTTTCGATTTCAATAATAATTATAATAACAATTAAATTTTCCTATGAGTATTTCCTTAAAAAGGATCTGGACTTTAAGTTTGTTTAATTTTTAGTGCTAAATTGGTCGAATTACTAGAATCCGAAGGCAAGGAAGTTAATGCTAAAAGTGAAATTCAGAAAACATATGTTCAGTTTTCTTGATATATTTTTTAAGTTTTCTGTATAATATTGTTTTTCTCTGAGTATTTTTTAGATGACAATATTTCCTTTAATTATTACCTAAAAGCATGTTTATAAAATACGCTTTTCATATAATATGACTAGATCAAAAAGTACAAAAACCGTCAATTATCGAGTTTAGGGTCTTAATATAAATTTTATTAACCATAAAAATATTTTTACATAAATAAAACAATCTAGTCATTATTAAAATTATATAAATTAAATCGCATAAATAGTAAAAGAAAACATTGCAGAATCTGGAACATTGGAACAATCAGTCTCGTTTTTTAGCATATGAAATCATGCCTTATCTAAATATATATACTTAACTCAAAGGTGGCTGACTGACATAGTGATCTATCAGCGCACAGCCCAAACCACAGGATGGATTGGGCTGAAATATGGCATGCAAGTAGATGTTATGACGTAGGCATCCGCTAGGAAAGGATTCCCACGGGATTGTGATATATGCGGGTGAAACCGTGGGGCACAGCTAGTCCTTTAATAAAATTAAAAAGGCTAAAACATTTTGGATACCGGTAAACTCAATAATCTAGTGTTATAATCAACTATTACATTTTAAACAGTCTACCATAGTAAAAATATTAGCAGCACATGTATTAGCTTAGAAGTTCACGTATTCCCTATATTTTTGAATTTTGCTGGGGTACTGACTGATCAAGTAATCGATCGCTGTGTCGTGATAAAAAATATATATTTTTAATATAAAGCACTTTTTATGTAGACGGTACATATTGAAAACAATGACTTAAATTACTAATCATTTTAATATTAAAACGGGGTGAAATGCGACGGGGTGAACTGCGTACGGGGTGAACTGCGTGTAACCCATTACAATATAACAAGCGGTTGATTACTGTCACGCGTGAGCGATTACCATACTGCGAATTGCAATGAAGTTCAGATTTTGTATGTAATTATGTTAAATTCGCAATTAATGTACGTAATATTTTGTCAATTTATTGTATAACTTAAACAATGGGTGTGCCCAACGGTTTAACAAGCTAGTATATAGCCTTTCCCAATAAAAGGACTATAAAATGCAGGTTTGTTTTTCAAATTAAATAAGTTCTTGAAAATAGCGCATAGAAAAATTCGTTTCTTTATTAAAATTAGTACATATTTTAGATCAAATTCGATAGCTACGCTCGGTGCCCTTTACGTAGCGAGGAGTCGGTCGGTCCATATAATATTAATGAGGAACTAAGACCCGAATAGCCGCATGCGAGTTGAAGTTGCGTCGGAAACTTTTAATACTTTAATATTAGCTCTGAATAGGACTTAAACTTAATATTACAACCACTAACAGACCTTTCGCTTTACTACGAAAAGTTCCACAAAAGCTGAGCCAGTGTAAGTCAATAAAGCTTTTAAAGTGATAAAATATTAATATGACTAGTGCGGTCGTTAAATCACGTAATATTCTCAATTCTTGTTCAAAATAATGTATTAAGTAAGTAATTAATTAATTAATTAAGTAAGAACTTCAAAGTGTTTTAAAGAAGACAACTTAATTCACAAATAATGATTTGAAATGGAAAGAGAAGACTTCGTATAAAGCAGACAAGTGCTTTCTTTCCGTAAACCCTTTTGAATCTAACTCTGCATTGTATTGCGTTTTCGATGGTCCTTTTCACGTTCTTTTCAGTATCTTTAAATTTACCTAAATATGTAAGTACTTATATAAAATTGTATTTACGTTTAATAAGGCCTATTTCACGACCTTCAAGTAAAGTTACTCACCAGGTAAAGTTAGTTTTGTCTCTTTCTTACTTTATATTAAATGACAAAGACAAAACTTGTGAGTAATTAAACGGAACGTTACTTGAAGATGGTGAAATAGGCCCACACACTATTTACTCACACAAAAACTAGAGAACGGCTGGAGCGTTTTGGCTCATTGTAGTTTTAAAGTAGAACACAACATCAGAAAATATTATAAACATGAAGGTTTTAATTATAATATAATTTCAAACAAACTTTAATTGGTAGTACGTAGCTCGCCCGGTCAGCCCATGTCAGATATAAATGATAGATCTTTTGACCAATTTACGTGCATAACTAATTAAATATTATGAACTTGCAATCACCCGGTTGTTAAGGGGTTTCTAACTAATAACTAACGTAGTAGTTTCAAACTATAATTATGAACTTTACACCCTATAATTAGAACTTGAAACTCTCTTCTATCAAGAATTCTTGCATCAAAGGTGATATCTCAAAGATGTAATTAGTATGGAAGTTAGAGCGAATATATGATGTTCATTGTTCACACTTGGAAGCGTTTGATAGTATGCACAGGACTGGTTAGTTGGGAAGTTGTGGAAAATTGTCTTTTTAACGATTACAAGTCTTCATACTAATTAAGTCTAAATAATAATGTATTTACAATTGTATTGACTGATCTTAATCAGTCATCATCTTTATTAATGACTTTTCTATACTATAATATTATAAAGAGGAAAGATTTGTTTGTTTGTTTGTTTGTAATGAATAGGCTCCGAAACTACTGGCCCGATTTCAAAAATTCTTTCACTAATGGAAAGCTAATTTATCAGTGCGTGACATATATATTTTATCCCCGTAATCCCACGGGAACGGGAACTACGCGGGTGAAACCGCGGGGAGCTACTAGTCATGAATATTTTTATCGACTTCAGTAAATTTTTGGCTAAACCAACTGTTTATTGGACTTTTGAGGAGTCTAACTACTTGCAATAACTATCGTTGATGTTAAAACAATTGTGACTGACGGCTTGGAAAACTTGTTCTTTCCGTAACAAAAATTTATATAAATATATTTTTATCTGCTCACGTTTTACTTTCAATATCCAATCAAAACTTTCCTCCAGCAGTTTTTCACAAACAAAGGTTGTCTGGTAGAGATTGCTCTCAGCAATAAGACCGCCTTTGCCCATGTACCAAATGTTTTTGTCTAACTGTTTCTGTAATATGTCCTTGTGTGTGTACGTGCAATAAAGAATATATATCTATCTATAAAACTCACACTCTATTTCTGCACTACTCTATGCACTGTGGTCATATCCATTCACCGCAAACTTCGAAGCAAATAATAGGGACTTTATTGTGAATGCTGATATGAATGTGCACGTTCACATATGAGTGATACGGGCACCACAAAACGTTCTCTTTGAGTGTACAGTCAGATGAGAAAGTTTAGAACTAGTCGATAGTTCGGTTCTTTCAATAACATAACATAATCATTCACTACATCATCTCATTATGGTAACTGACCCCTAACTAAGCTCGAAGCTGTGCTAACCTAACCTAACCTAGGGTATCAGAAATTACGCACACACTCATTCACACACACACCCAGACCGAGATAAACATTTGTGGTTCACACAAATATTCACCCCGCACGGGAATCGAACCCGCAACCTTACGGATGGCAGTCCGGCATGGTTACCACTCTGCCATCGAGGTCGTCATACGTAAGTAATACGAGAATTCAAGTAATTTGCTGCTAGGGCAGGGTAGGGATATGATGTGCGAAAATAGTTGTAGTTGGTTTAATTATGAATACGAGTATATTAACTTTGCTTTGAATTTATTAAGAATGAAAACCAAAATGGTGTATGAGTGAGTGCGTAGTTTCTGATACCCTAGTTACAAGCTCCAAGCTTAGTTAGGGGTCAGTCACTATAATGAGATGATGTAGTGAATGATTATAAAAAAATACTGTTGCTCTGATTTACGCGACAAACCATTTAATATTAATGACTGAAATAAGATTAAAAACCGAAATTATTTCTCTTTAACTTATGCAAACAGTAATTAAAAACCTAGATACCTAATTATTTGAGAAAAAAACCGTTTGAAAACCGAAATTCTTTGATTTACGTGAACACTACACACGCAACCTACTCAGGTTGTTTGTGGAAATCTGAGAGTTTGAACTTTCCGGCGATATTTGTAAAACACTGCAGCCCAGATTCAGATTTATTTACTTAGCTTGGACCTCAAAGAACCACTTATGAACGTCAAAGAGTTCACAAAAGATAAAATTAATTAAGTAATTAATAAATAAACAGTACTACTATCTTCTATACCAATATTATAAATGATTTAGTACGGTTCCGGGTTCAAGTCCCAGCTGTAGTATAAATTTTGAATGCATTTTCCAAAATCATTATTTTGAAGCTGAAGAGTTTTTATGAGCGCGCTTATCTCAGGAACTACAGGTCCGTTTTGATAAAATCTTTGTAAGCAATACCAAGCGCCTTAACTTTTTAGGGTTCCGAACCCAAAGGTTTCGCGCACTTCGCTGTCCGTCTGTCCGTCCGTCGGTCCGACTCGGTCCCTCCGTCCCTCCGTCCGTCCGTCCATCCGTGTGTCTGTCACCTGGCTGTTTCTCAAGAACAGTGATAGCTACAGTTGAAATTTTCACACATAATGTCACTATTTCTATTGCCGCTATAACAACAAATAAGTACTAACAACAAAATAAAAAAGACCGAGTGTGGTGTCGTGGGACACCAGGTAAGAACGAAGTTACTTAAAAAAGTATTAGGTATTTTCAATGGTCAAAATAAGAAGAAAATAAATCATTACGATTTTCAAAAAAGTTTCTACTCAAAAGAGCTAGCCATAGGTTAGCTACCTTTTAATAATTAAAAAATAAACGCGCGCCGCGCTGTTCGAAATTTGAAAAAAGTGTCGTGACAACTTTTCGTAAGAATTTTTTTTCCGTCTAGCCCCCTTTCACAACACGCGATAAGGAACTTTGTTCCAAAAAAATATTTAAGGGGGCTGCCATACAACAAACGTCGTTTTGTCGTTTTTTGTACTTACGGAACCCTTCGTGTGCGACTCGCACTTGGCCGGTTTTTTTATTAAGTACTGTCGGGATCTGATTGATTTCTGGGGCTTTCTCTAGAAATAATAATAACAACAATTATGATAAATATTTATATTTTAAAATAATAATTTTACTTTCTTTATAAAACACAAATTAATTATATTGTCCATCCGAAACATTCTGTCACAATCTCTTTTTATATTAAAAACAAATATTCAACTTACTTCTTAAAAAGGTTCCATTAGCGATATACAAGAAGGTGTATATCGCTACATTCCTCCCGTACCCGTAAAATTTATTTATTCGACTTATAAGAATAAATAAATTTTCAACAAACTATGACAGAAATATTCATCCTAAACAATCTACCACAAACATCCTGCCTAACTGAGGCATTAACAATATGTGACGACTTTTAAGAATAAGCCGGCTCCTACAAATGTCGTATTATTAATATTTTACTTCAAATTCAGAACGACAATAATAGAAGCCGAAGACATACAAAACCTCAGTAAAAGCATGTCAATGCCACAACAGACTCTGCCGAAAAATGACAAGTACGACCTGTAAAGATTTTGAAAAGTTACCTATTCCTAAATTCCAAACGAAAAGTCAAACATTTCATGGAGAGTGGAAGTGTCAAAATATGTTCTTTACTCCATGTTCAACTCCATTGAAAACAATTCATACTCTAAGCAAATTCTTAATCTATGACCATATCTATATCCTTCATTGACATATCAAATGGTAATGACACTTCCCTCTTCTGTAGAGATGATAGACCTTAGGGAATGCAGGCAATAATATTTTATAAAACATAGTCAATCGTCAATTAAGATCAATTTAGTATGTAAATCGGCCAACAAAACCGACATCCAAATTTCCTGATGGGAAATTGGATTTTAACATACTTACTAATCCTTACTATGTCTACTAACTCCTCTAACCTATCAACAAATCAAACTACGACGATTGACTACACTAATATCATCTTATTTTATTTATTGTTGGATGTTGTAGCCTCCATCTGATGGTCTTGACATCCCCACAGCATTGTCCAACTCAGCTCCGAAACATGAAACAAATTAAGCAACATCAATATATCTTAAAAACTATTATTTTATCACAATTAAACATCAATAAGTATAACTTAGAAAAATCAAAATTGAAATATCTTCATTAATCAGTAATAAGTAATATCATTAGCATGCATAAGGAATAAATGGTAAACAAATAATAAACAAACTTGAAATTAACCTATTTATAGTAATTATCATTTATACACACATCAAAAGTGTCTAGGGATCAAGCATTTTTATGCGGATTTCTTGAGATTGAGATGTGGCTTTGTAATAAATTTATGATTTTATAAATTTATATGGATCCTTTTTGGTGCATTTCATAATTTGAATCAGGAACTGTGAATCAAATTCGAGTAAAAGATGAAAATCAGCTGTCAATATTTTCCCTATAAAAACATACAACGCATTGAAGACATTATTAGTGCTACTGTTTCCCTACTACTGATTAAAACCAACGTTATTATGGAGCGGCGACGTCATTTAAGCAGGGAAGAAATGCTCAGAGCCGTGGGAATGATAGAAGCTGGTTCCCGGCAACGTACTGTGGCTTTAGCTCTGAATACAAGTCAGAGTGTTATCAGTCGACTTTGGACACGTTACCGAAGCACTGGTACCGTGGCTGAGCGCCATGGAGGACGGTATCGCTGCACCACACGGAGACAAGACCGATACATTCAAATCTTAACTCGAAGAGCTCCAACAATAACCGCCATGATGTTAGCCGTGCGGCTTCATCACTCTTCAGGGAACTTAATTAGCGACCAAACAGTCAGAAACCGCTTGCATGAAGTGAACCTTCATTCCCGAAGACCGCTACGGGTACCACCTATAGCAATGCACAATCGTAGGATTCGATATCAATGGGCTCTTGAACACAGAAATTGGGCAG
This sequence comes from Timandra comae, assembly GCA_958496195.1. Classification (NCBI taxonomy): domain Eukaryota; kingdom Metazoa; phylum Arthropoda; class Insecta; order Lepidoptera; family Geometridae; genus Timandra; species Timandra comae. The sequence goes on from OY292353.1 coordinate 16,642,213, forward strand.
AAGAACAATGGCGTTTCGTGTGCTTTTCTGATGAGTCTCGTTTTGGTATGAGACCGGATACAAGACGTATACGACACTGGAGAACCCCTGGACGCCAACAGCGATTAAAATCCTGCCAGGAAGTCCATCCTTATAGTGGTGGAACCATCATGGTATGGGCGGGTATTTGGATCGGCGGAAGAACTGAGTTGATTTGGATCAGAGGCAACCTCAACGCTCAAATTTATGCTGAGACGATTGTATCAGACGTCATCGTTCCTCTACAAGTGCAAATCGGTCCCTTATTTCAGTTAATGCATGATAATGCACGACCGCACACCGCAAGAGTTGTAAGACAGACTCTCGCCGCAGCTAACATCAATGTCCTGCCCTGGCCTGCTCAGTCGCCAGACTTGAACCCGATTGAGCATGCATGGGATATGCTACAGAGAAGAGCTCTGCCGAATATGGAGGGTATCCAGTCGCAAGAAGACCTTTTTTTGTTGTTGCAACGAACATGGGCGGCCATTCCACAGCGTGATTTGGATGAACTCATTTTGAGTATGCCAAACCGATGTTCTTGTGTTGTTAGTGTTCGCGGTAGAAACACGGATTATTAATTGTTTAAGTTACCCAATAAAATTTTAAAGAAAACTGTTATTTCAGTCTTTTTTTCGAACTTTAATGTTAGTGGTTCAAATGTCAAAAATCCCTTTATTAGGAAAATGGCAAATTTCTTTATTAATGCAAAGGTGACTTGGTTTATCGTTACTGTGACAAACGAAAACACTTTATTTGATGAATCCTTAAAGAAAATTTTAATTAATATCAATCAGGAGAAAAGTTATTGCAAAAATATATGTTGATCCCTAGACACTTTTGATGTGTGTATTTAAATCTTACAAATTTATAATAAGGTTTTCTATAAAATATATTAAAATTCCTTCCTGTTCCCTGATTATTCCTTGAAATATAATTGAAATCTTTATTTACTCTATTATATTGAAACATTAGTTCATTGTTTCGATCAAACAAACGATTATTTCTCCAATCATTCTCTATATTAATATTACGTGTTAAACTTTGCTCTTTATTATCTCTACCATTCACCATTGACAAAGAATTCCTTTTTCTAACCATCAACACTGTCCTGTCATCCGTATGAGATGACTCTACACATTCATCTTGTGCTAAATTACTAAATTCTTCATTTTTCTCCACTACATTATCATAAGACTCAAACTTATTACTTTCATTGACTTTCGCTTCAGAAATATCAAAAAAAATAACATAATTCGACTCACACTTGTTGTCTTCAGTCGCTGGCTGGGTAGTCTGCTCCTGCTCTATAACTTCAACTGCGTTTTCTCGTCTGGGTGTTTGCACTTGATATTTCTTCTTTTGTTGTTCCTCCGTCTGCCTATTTTGTAGATTTTCGCTTCTAGAATTAAAAACTGGGTGAGTGTATGCAGTTTGAAAACACTTTCGTTTATGAATTGTTTGCGGCGCTATTGAGATACATTTAATATTCAAAGGTAGGTTCATCGGTTTAGTCGCTTCTTCTCCAATGTAGAATAATTCATATATTTGTTTGATTACTTCCTTAAGGTGTTTTTTGTTATTATAAATTTGTGCGCATAACTTATGTTTCATAAAAGTACTACATTTTTTAAGATAATGTTTAATAAAACATTGTTCAGTAATGGCGCTACCAGCCTTCATTGATAATCCGTCTAACTCATAGAAGAAAGATAACGGATCTTCCTCATATCCTTGTTTTCTATTGAAAAATTCAGCAATCGGATTAAGTGAGCTTTTAAATTCGTCACACATTAAACATTGTATTTCTTCGAATGAAATATTTTTATTCATAAGTGATTTATAATATGACCACGCGGGGCCAGATAGATAACAGTTAAGAATTATCTTCTTCTCATTGTTATCAAATTTATTTATCGTACTAATAACATTAAAATGAAAGAAAAAATCGGTGATGTCACCATCAATGCCGTTATACTTCTCCATTATATTTTTTATGTATTATCTTGTTTCGAAATTTTTTATATCCTTCCTTGTTTCCTCCAGACTTCTTTCAGCATCTACCCGGCGCCTCCACCATGTCGGGATCAGATTGATTTCTGGGGCTTTCTCTAGAAATAATAATAACAACAATTATGAGCCCGCAGGGCACCTTTGAGGCGGGGTGTCGGGGAGTAGCGACCCCACGGACCTGACGCGCTCCCGGGGGAGGTCACCATTCCTCACCTCCGCTTGCCTTCACTGGCCGGCGGAGTGAGCACTGACGAGGAACAGGTCCCCCACCTCCGTGCTTGCCTTCATTGGCCGGCCAGAGTGGAGCCCGCGAGAGCACTTTGGTGCTCGGAGAGTGAGGGGCGTTGCGTAAGTGGTGAGTTGGCTTAGCATGAAGCTGGACCCTCGGGCTCAGTGGATCGCGGTTTAAAACCCAGGGCGTCTGCTCCACTCTCAAAGCCGCTCGTTTCATGTTGCCCCCTTGTTGCGATTCGAGCGACTTGTTTGGGGGGCCCAGTTATAGAGCTGGCAAGTCTCCATCCGCCACTTCGTACATGTTTATAGCATTGTATCGGCGGGTGTCATAGTCCCCATAGTTCCCCAATATCCAGTCCATTAAACATCCCATTCCCATAACCCAGTCGTAGTTTTCCATATATTTGCAATAGTCCCAGCAGAACCGGAGACTGTCCTTGGATGCATTTTATAGTGTTATACAGGGATAGTCGCCGGATTGTGCATCCTTTACACAAGATTAAATATGTCAAAGGGCTTCCGTGTGTTGGCTTTGGCCCCATACTAGCCTTCCAAAAGACCGGGACTCATTAATAGTCCCGTGAATGGAATAGACACAACAATTATGATAAATATTTATATTTTAAAATAATAATTTTACTTTCTTTATAAAACACAAATTAATTATATTGTCCATCCGAAACATTCTGTCACAATCTCTTTTTATATTAAAAACAAATATTCAACTTACTTCTTAAAAAGGTTCCATTAGCGATATACAAGAAGGTGTATATCGCTACAGTACCTATGTTATTCTTCCTTCAGATATCCTTCAAAAACATCAATATAAGAAAAAGCGAGCTACCTAACTAAGTACGTAATATGCTTGACGGCTAATCCCTGTTTCTGAATTTATAATTTTAATTATTTCCGTCATCATTAACAATTCCTGTATCTGATTCTGTGTCGTATTAACTATTAAGTAATCTGTGGCCATGTCTAATCTGGCTGAATACATACTGTAATGAAATGACGATCTGTCCCACGGGAATGGGAACTACGCGAGTGATACCGCAGGGCGCTGTTAATAAAAATATGCACGGTTTTATTACGTTAAACTGATTCAAAAGGAAAGCAACGGGGTATGAAAAAAAATTAAAAAAGGAACATTTACATGCGTGTTACGTTAAAATGATCCAAGAGGAGCTAAGACCAAGGTAGTTGGGGGCGGTTATATCGTGTTGAAAAATTTAATTGATACACCTCGTTTTACTTTAACGCAGGCAAAGCTACGGGGAAAGCTAGTAGTTCATATTTCTTATAACAAATAAGAGATATTCACAATTTATTTTTAGAAAATAGAGACACATTTTCTGATAAATTGTTCAGTCACTCGGAATTGACAGAAAATATAGTGCAACGAACAAGACAGACAAGATGCTCCAGACAACCGTTTTGGTTTTTTAAAGTTGGATTTGATCGGAATTGATCACAACTTTGGCACAGCAGGCTTTAATACCAATTACGCTACCCAGGCATTGACTTTTTTATTATTCTAAATTAATTTCAATAGATTTGTACGAGTAAAATATCGAAATTTATCTTAATCCATATGATTGAATCATGATCGTGATCCTTATTCTATGGATTTCATTCATATTTTTGACGTTTACTTTGCCAATCATAGCTAAACGTCAAAAAATATGAATGACATCAAACTTCAATCTCAATCCTACGAATTAGGGTTGAATATTAACATTGGGCGTTAGCGAACACGACCCTCAATAATGAAAGTAACGAGTGAGATCAAGAAGGTAAATACGAACACTACTTAATCCTGTAGGTATTATTTGTGAGAAAATATATTAGGCGGCAATTCTGTGATCTTGGTCTATTCAATAACGAATAAAATAATGCTACGGTCACACTATTGCGATAACGCGAAGATTTGCGTCATCGCGACACGTCTGGCCAAAGTATTCGTCCTATCTCGAATCAGTTCCGCGAACTCGAATGCCCTTCGCTCGCTGTCGGTATATTGGCGCAATATCAAAGGATTTTGTCGCGACAGAGTTTGTGCGGTTGGTTACACTTCGCGCGCTTTAGTTGAATGCTAGACGACAAACGGTTTGAATCGCCTAGTATTCTTCTGTTTTTGACTATATTTTTATTTAAGAAATAAAGATGAAATTAATGATTAGTAGTCGCCATTTGACACACAGCAACCGCCTCTTCCATGTTTTCATTTCATATCGCGAAGTTTTAGGTTATCGCGATGTAGTGAAGTTTTTTTGTGTGTGGCCAAGAACCTTCTCGCAAATCAACACGAACTTTTATTGTGACAACGCGAACTCGAACATTCGCACGACAGTGTGGTCGTAGCATTATATTTATTGCTCACAATTTAATAGGTCACTGCGTTTGCATCCGCCCACCATCTTAACTAAAACTGAAGGGCTTTGAATATTAATGAGAGAAAAGATTTGTATATAAAGGGGTGGCTCCCTGAGGAGCGTACATTCGTCCACAAGTCTCCGAAGAAAGAACACCAACATCAAGATGAGAAGCGCGTTGTTGTTGGCCGCGGTGGTGTGCGTGGTGGTGACGTGTGTTGCAAAGGAAGAGCTCGTGCGCCGGCACTACTGCGGGCGCGTCCTGGCCGAGGCCGTGGCGGAGGTATGTTACGGGCCGCTCAACATGGTGAAGCGGGCGGCCGGGGCGCCTCCGAGGGACTCCGCCCCGTGGCCGTCATTCGAGCCGGCGCCCGCACTCCACGACTCGCACCTCAGCCTGGTGAAGCGTGCGGCCGAGCTGGCGCCCACCCTCTCCGCGCTGACTCAGAGGTTCCCTGCTCCGTGGCTGTGGCACGCGGCGGCGCAGGCTCCCCGACCGGCCCTCGCCAAGAGAGGCATCGTCGACGAGTGCTGCTACAACGCGTGTACCACCGACGACCTCGCGACCTACTGTGACTAACCTTGAGATCAACACGACAAAAAGCTTGATCAACATGGGAAACTAATAAAAAAAAAACCTAACTAAACCTACCTATATAATGTACTCGTATTGAAAAAAGAAAAAAAAAATGACCAACGCTTGTAAAAATTGACTCCGATTATAATCATATTATTATATCTCAAAATTGTGTTTCTTTTAAATACCTTTATCATATAAGTATTCATATACCTAAGTAGAATAATTAAGTATCGATTAGTTAGTTTAGTTAAGTGGAATTTCATTGAGAGTCAAATCTTACTAATATTAAAAATGTGAAAACTTTGGATGGATGGATGTTTGTAACTCTATTTCGCAAAAACTACTGAACGAATTTACCTATATATTTGGTATGTCTTATAACTAGGAATAACACATAGGTTCACAAGGTAGATGTCCCTTATAACTAGGAATAACACATAGGGTACACTTATTATCCCAAAATTCCCACCGGATAAGGTTCCACGCGGGTAAAACCGCGGGACACAGTAACAAATAAAATGCAACCGTTTTAAAAAAAATATTTGATCTGATCAATCGAAGAATGAAATGGATATGAAAGGAAGTACACACACATATCATACAAAGGCTTATGTTCGGAAGGTATTCAGAGTTTTTACCGGTCTCACACAAGCCGAACAAATCCTACCCGAGCGGACAAACTACACCAGATTACAAACTAAGCACTAGTATTTCTTGTTTGTCGGACTTTCTATGGACCATATTTACTGCTTTATACTTTTATACTGGAAATGTATTAAAGAATATGTAGTATTTTCATATTTATATAAACGATACGTATTCATATTGATCGTTATTTTTTCTTAGCTCGTAGGTAGTAAGAGATTTGGTAAGAATAAACGTTGGATTTAGACTTGGATAGTTTGAAATCTGATAAAATACCTAGAATATCATTGACTACTAAAGAGTTCCCTATGGCAAGATATAGGTTAAGATGCCTACTCTCGTTAACGAATTCCACGTTAACGTAATCACGAACTAAACACATATTTAAACTAGAACCCCCCCTATTATTTTCAATGGTCAAAATTAGAAGAAAATAAATCATTATGATTTTCAAAAAAGTTTCTACTCAAAAGAGTTAGCCATAGGTTACCTACCTTTTAATAATTAAAAAATAAACGCGCGCCGCACTGTTCGAAATTTGAAAAAAGTGTCGTGACAACTTTTCGTAAGAATTTTTTTCGTCTAGCCCCTTATCACAACACGCGATAAGGAACTTCATAAACGTCAAGATGGCGGGATCACACTATGTTTTAAACATACTTTACCATTACTATAAAGTACTCATTTGGTACGATTTGATACCTAGCATTAAATTGTTAAAATGAGCAAAGCGCCTACACATTATCGTTTAGCAATTGTCAACTGCGTCCTCTTTGCTATTAAAACTTTGCTAGGCTTTACGAGTAAAAAAAAAAGGTAGCACTCCGGGAGTGCCGGCAGAAGTGAAAACTTCAATATTAACGTTGTGTTTAATTATAAGTATAAAAGTACTATCATTTATGAGGTAGAATACAATGTTTATTTATTGTCGCAAGCGCCCTGTGCCGCCTAAACAGAGCAGCACACTCAGGCACGGTAGAAAGAGTGGGAGATACTAGTTCCTCTCCCTTCCCCTCGATCTTACGCTTTTTCGATCAGCATCACGTGACCCTGACGCGAGTTTGAAAGTTTTTACCCATACAAAAAAAAGTGCTCAGCGCCGCTAAAAAAGTTTTCACTTCAAAATTGAATTTAATAAAAACTACACACAATTCCCGTAATCTTAAATGTTTTTTGGAGGTACCAAATCAGGTAGTAGAGCTCTGAGTAATCAGTTTAATAAAATGAGTAGTAGTTTGTATGTATTCCATGATCCGTCATGGTGGCGGGATCAACTTTAACTTTCATTGTTGCTTAGCCTAAGCAGGTACAAAATCTAAGATCCTAGGTATCAAATGGTACCAAATGAGTACTTTATAGCGATAGTAAAGTATGTTTAAAACATAGTGTGATCCCGCCATCTTGACGTTTATGGAACTTCGTTCCAAAAAGTATCCTATGTGTTATTCTGATGTATAAGCTAAATTATTGTAAAGTTTTATTAAAATCCATTCAGTGGTTTTTGCGTAAAAGAGGAACATACATTCATACATCCACACTCACGAACATTCGGCTTTATAATATTAGTAGGATATTCGTAACAATGATATACTTTACAAAAATATCTGGACATTAAAACGTTCAAAATATTTGAATATATCCGATACACACGATAGTATTACATATAAAGCTCTTAGTCTCATAGTCCGTGAGCCAGGGGCAAATTTGGTTAATTATTTCCTCTCAAGAGATAATTCGTGTGACGCATCAGAGTATAGTATTATGAAGCCTTGTGAACGTCAGCTGGCACTCGGTTGGGGGGATGAGCGGATGTAGCCTCCCACGCATGAAAAAAATAATAATACATTCACTGATTTCCTCTCAGCTGAAATTTTGTCAAATTGTAGCTCATCTAATATCTCAACGAAAAAAAATAATCAGCTGGTTACAACGTGGTGTATTGTACGTCAGCTGGTGTCTCGAACATGAAAAAAAAAAAATATTTTCAGTGATTTCCTCTCAAACAAAAATTTACCTGATGATAGCTTATATGTAACTGTGGATAAATATATAGGTCAGCTGGCTGTATCTTGGTGGAAAAACCGTCAGCTGATACTTTGAAAGTTATTACATAGGAGTTAGGCAGGAGCATCTACTGTCAATTTAAATGCATCAGCTGACTAGCTTTTCCTCGACTTATTGCTATCTGTTTTTTTTATTTATCGCATCAGTATATTAACAATCAACTCACAAATTTTCATGTGGGAGGAAATGACGTATCTTTAACCCCTGACAAGCATACATCTAAACCGTATACCTCTTTAGGCATTGAGGGTGAAAAGTACCCAACATATTTCATTTTCAAATATCTTGATCCCTAATAAAGTTAGAATTTTTTTTTTAAATTAAAGCTCAAAAAATTCTCTATAAAATAGATATAATATTAAATTAATTAGTGCCAATTAAAAGAGATAAAAATACTATCGAAGTTTAAATATACACAAAGAATTCTAACGAAATAAAATTTTGAGGTGGGTACTTTTTACCCAGTGTGGTTGTCAGGGGTTAATTATTATCGTTATTATAATTATTGTATAAATTGTTAGATATATTTATATTTTAATAAATTATCGTTCATACTTTTTGAGTTTTTAACATGTTACACTGAGAAAATAAAATACTTTTAGTCAATTAACAATTTCTTGGTTCAAGAAACTCGCTAACGGTCAAATATTCAATTATTAATAATTATTAATTTCTGAAGAGAAGAGCATCAATATTTATCTGTGGATAATAGATAAACAAGAGAATAGCTTTATTTAAATGAAGTAAAAATTATTATGGAAAAAAGTCGAAAAAAAATCATCGAGTAGAAGTCGATTCTAATCGATTCAAGAGAGGCTCAACTCGATTCTGAAAAGTCGATTATTTTCTAATAAAAGACAATTTTTGACTTAAGTCAGAGTCGACTTTCCTATCCCTGTAGAATAGACGAGCAAACTTCATCAGTCGAAAAGAATATTCAAGAAGCATTCTTATAGCAAATGTTAAAATCAATAAAAATGTCCAATAATTAAATTGATATGTATAATTAAAGATACGTCATTTCCTCCCACATGAAAATTTGTGAGTTGATTGTTAATATACTGATGCGATAAATAAAAAAAACAGATAGCAATAAGTCGAGGAAAAGCTAGTCAGCTGATGCATTTAAATTGACAGTAGATGCTCCTGCCTAACTCCTATGTAATAACTTTCAAAGTATCAGCTGACGGTTTTTCCACCAAGATACAGCCAGCTGACCTATATATTTATCCACAGTTACATATAAGCTATCATCAGGTAAATTTTTGTTTGAGAGGAAATCACTGAAAATAATTTTTTTTTTTTCATGTTCGAGACACCAGCTGACGTACAATACACCACGTTGTAACCAGCTGATTATTTTTTTTCGTTGAGATATTAGATGAGCTACAATTTGACAAAATTTCAGCTGAGAGGAAATCAGTGAATGTATTATTATTTTTTTCATGCGTGGGAGGCTACATCCGCTCATCCCCCCAACCGAGTGCCAGCTGACGTTCACAAGGCTTCATAATACTATACTCTGATGCGTCTCACGAATTATCTCTTGAGAGGAAATTGGTCATGAAAATCTGTTGCTGGCTCACGGACTATCTCCAAAATGTTAACAGGAATTAAACGATAAAAATCAATTTTCCGTATAATCGGTGAATCGTGTCGAAATTTGAGTTTTTTGGATGCGATGTATTACAAACAAAGCTATCGATGTTTTCAATCGTTATGTACTTATCGATCGACACTGAATTTTGCTTTATGGAGCCGTTTAATATAAAAAAGGTTCGATGAAAGATAGTATCCGAAAGATTATCCTTTATTAATAAGTATCTTTATAATAGTTATTTATGGTACAAGCGAGGCAAGTTGGTGATTACTTCCGAGGCGCTATTGAGGCCCGAGCCGTCAGGCGAGGGTCTGAAGATAGCCGAGGATAGTAATCATCAATACACGCGTGTACCATACAACGTTTTTCAACACATTTGCGAAGAAATTACCATTTTTCGCTACTAAATAAACAGTTTTACTATTCCCGCGCATCCAACACAACAATGGTGATCGGCCAAAGACTAAAAGAATATACTTATTAAAAATAAAAAACGAATGAATGAATGAATGGAATCGACCATAGACCTACCAAAAGTAAGGAAACATAGTTGAAGTTTGTTTTTAAAATGTATGGACACAATTTTTTTGGTATCGAAACTTTTTTAAAATGAAAGCAATTTAAAAAAACAATCTATAACTCACTAGTGAATAAAACGTGTCATTATTCAACTGTTTTTGCACAAATAAGAGCCCCTTTATGAGCAAGTGTGTTGAAAAAATAATAAAATTAAATAAGTTCATCTTTTCGATACTACCCATACAAGCTTTGACGTGAACTTAGAAATAATATTAGAGCTAAGTTTCCTTACAAATTTCGATTTCATCATTATTTCGAAATCTCAGTAAAATAACCTAACAAAATTCAAGACCAAACTTTCAAGAAACATAATATCTTCTTAGAAATAGAACTGAGTTTATTATGTGCCTTTCTTCTTTGTTTTGTTTCAAGGAAAGCTTTTCGGAATGAGGGTTAAATGGTATACAACGATTTCGTGTTCTTCCTAGAATGTTTTGTAACAATCATCAGCTATTTTGATAACAATTATATCTAACTATTTAATTTAATAGCGGAGCAATTAAATTTAAATCTTGAAAGGTTTTATACTTAATATTTTTAAATCTTTCAACGATTTGAACATCGTTATTGTGACGAATTAAAAATAAAAGCCACTGCATTTTTGTGATAATTGATATTCGTGTATTCTAATTTTGATTTTGTTTAATATTGCTAATGACAAAAAACTAATATTATTCTTTATAGCTGGCCGCTATAAATGGTATCTAATAGGTACACAGAAAAAAAAATAGCATTGAAAATCTGTTCCTTTTTTGAAGTGGATGTAATTAAATATCCCACCAAAAACATTCTGTATAAAACTAGCCAAGTCTCGATGGAGCTGCTTGTTTATCTCTAAAAAGTAATGAAATCTAGACAGACTCGTGCCAAGTCTAAGGTTCCTTACTGCGATTTCTTTATTATTATAGTTAATGTTGTGTGACTTGGCCGTTGAAGGGTGCACATGTATGTACACAAGGGTACAAAACTAGGTGCTCCATGACACTATTGCACCAATCTTAAAAAATCCAGAACCTATCCGATAGAAAATTTGCTTAATTATAGCCACTTGAAAAATGTTGATTCAATATCCAGTCAATTGTAGGCTTGATAAAGCTGCGTATTTTAATAATGTTATAACATAACGTGTAAACAAAATTGACATGTACCCACTACTAACCTTTTAAACAATGTTCAACGGCCAAGTCACACAACATTAACTATAATAATAAAGAAATCGCAGTAAGGAACCTTAGACTTGGCACGAGTCTGTCTAGATTTCATTACTTTTTAGAGATAAACAAGCAGCTCCATCGAGACTTGGCTAGTTTTATACAGAATGTTTTTGGTGGGATTTCATTTATTTTTGTTGAAACGTGTTTATATTGATTTATTTTATTAGATTCTCTTATTTGACACATTTTTTTTCTTTTTAGGAGTAGTATTTTATTATTAAACGCCCCGCGGTTTCAACCGCGTAGTTCCCGTTCGCGTTTCCGTGGGAATTTCGGGATGAAAAGTATTCTATGTGCTTCTCCTGGTTCTAAGCTACCTCTCCACCAATTTTCAGCCAAATCAATTCAGCCGTTCTTGAGTTATAAATTCCCGTTCCCAATCCCGTGGGAATTTCGGGATTAAAAGTATTCTATGTTCTTTTCCTGGTTTTAAGCTACCTCTTCACCAATTTTCAGCCAAATCAGTTCAGTCGTTCTTGAGTTATAAATTCCCGTTCCCATTCCCGTGGGAATTTCGGGATTAAAAGTATTCTATGTTCTTCTAATAGTTTTAAGCTACCTCCCCACCAATTTTCAGCCAAATCAATTCAGCCGTTCTTGATTTTAAAATTCCCGATCCCAATCCCGTGGGAATTTCGGGATCACAGGTATCCTATGTCCTTTTCCTGGTTCTAAGCTACGTCCTCACCAATTTTCAGCCAAATCAGTTCAGCCGTTCTTGAGTTACAATTCCCACTCCCGTTCCCGTATAATTCCCGTTCCCGTTCGATTATCCTAGTTTTTATAGTTTTCCCTTTATGTGGCCATTAAACCCTAACTCTGTACCAAATTTCAGCTCCCTAGGTTTATGGGAAGTACTAGTTCTATTTTGATGATCATGAGTGAGTGAGTGAGTGAGTGAGTGAGTGAGTGAGTGTCTGTCTAAAATGCGAAACTTTGCTTTCGCTTAACTTCGGAACTAAATGACCTACAGACTTGAAATTTTATTTTAAGTATGTGATTGTATAGCTTACTGGATGACGAAAATTTCAGCGTTCTGGGCTTATCCAGAGGTTGTCAAATAGGGGCCTGAAAATGCGGCGAAAGGGTTCCTGTAAAGGATGGTACGGCAGTGTTTGCTTCGCGCTCGACTTGGCGGGGGGCACTGCCGTGCCCCCAGATTCATTTTACAGTTTCCATTTTACTATTTAAAGTTGGAACGAAATCGCGACAAAATCACATTCGATGCACTCTTTGTCCAATAAATTTGATTTTTATTTCAAAAACGAGACGCACCCTGTGATCCAACTAGCAGCTATTGTTGAACAAAATAATGGAAAATTCGTACGTACATTGTAAATTTTGAGCTATCGAGTGGTTGGAAAAAAGGATTTGACTAAAAAAAAATAAAGCGGGCACGTTCTATTTTTAAAATTCTTGTTTTTTAAAGACTGCCAGTGTTATTATCTCGTAAAGTGACGCTTGTTGCATATGATATTGTGTATGTATTTTGTAAAATTCACTTTGTCATGATTCAGTTGAGGGTCATTGTGAAACATGACATTATTGTTAAACACTTGTATTGTTTAAACAAACTGGACATTAAGGAATATTTTATATGTAAGTTTTTGTTTGGTAAATTAACTTATGGACGTAATGAAATTATAAATATTTATCATATTTTATATGATTTTCGTTGGTTATAATTCCTACGAAGGGTAAAATGTTTTTAAACTAATAGAGCTTGTATAACAGTTATAAGAAAAAACACTTTTAAATAAAAATAAAAAACCGTTTTGTACCGCCGTTCACACACACGGTCGCGAGTTCGATCCCCGGGGACAGTTCCAATAATATTTAGCACAATATTTCATGCTAGAAAGTTACACTGCAAGCCTTAAGGGATGTTCATTACGTGCTAAATTGAACCCACAACACCTGATGCCAGATTGGGTTCCAAACAAAATATTAGTGGAGCGACGCATAGCGGATTTGTAGTTTATTTATAACTTTTAGAGAGAATTTACTATAAAGTATCTACTTAGATTCTAAAGGTATGAGTTGGTAGCCGACTGCAGACAGCAGCAGCAGACCACATGTCGCCGCGTCACTACTGGTTTGCATGTACATATTTTTTAAATTACATTCATAGTGGGCGACATGAAGCTACCTTCGCGTCGCCGAGCAGCAGACGGACAAGTGTTATAATGACGTTAGGCGGCGACGTGTGGTCTGCTGCTGCTGTCTGCAGTCAGCTACCAACTAATACCTTAAAATTCTAAATAAAAGTTATGGAACTTGTAGTACCTAGATAATAATATAAGGAATGGAAATAACTGAGTAGGTGGTTTTCCTGGCGTCATTTCGTATATCTCTCATCGGAATTTAGGGCTAAAAAGTATTCTTTGTGTGATATGCTATTTTTTTTTTACATCTGTATGAACCCATAAACATCCTATAAAACGTTGCTCTATTAAAGACCCCGCGTTATAGTCTAGGATTACTGCGCTCATATGGTTTTGCTGGAAACCATTTTTTTATGTATATGTACATTTAGGAGAATATATGATTTTGTCAATATGTGTCATATATGATAATAAACAGAAAAAAATAGCTTTCATTTGATATATAAATTGAAATGTTTCCCAAAAGTCAAAAACATAATTTTATAAGAATTACTTGCGGCCAATTTTTGCTAGGCAACCTGGTAAATATATATTCGCCTAATTGTAAATATACATAAAAAATGGTTTCCAGCTTAAAAAAATATGAGCACAGTAATCCTGCAACCAGATCTCGTACTATTAGATTCTTTTTTTCAAACTTATCCTTATCAATAGGTAATATAGACTCAGCAATCGGCCTAGTTTTTTTATATCTATCTATGGCATATAAGGATAGGGATGGTTGGAAATGTTTGTGGGCGATCTTTGCCCAGTTGTGGGACAATAAAGGTTAACAAAATACCTATCTGTAATGTACAGAATCAGCAATCAGCCTAATACATCACTAAAGAGATATTGATACCGATTACAGAATAGCCACATTATCTCGACATCTTCACCAAAAGCACCAATGGAACAATAGTCACGTATTATCGTAATGGTTCACACGGGCAATATGCATAATGCACCCGTGACGTCACAGGATAGCTTAAACAGGTCAACGACTAAACATTTCCATGTTAGCGATCATAAGAAGAGCGTCTTTGAACGAACTTCGTGAACCTAGCGTTTGGTACATCATTAAAACAGGGGCCCGATTCTCTTAACTATTATGCTGTGATAATGCTACTCAAATACAATTTAATATCAACATTTTGGCCTTTTTTTCACACTACTACTGACTCAAATCTCATAAAACTTAGATAGTTTATTTATTTATTTATTTTCATCCACTTACATCTACCATTACAGGTTAAAAACCTAATGCGATAGAGTAGCTATACAATTTAAAGACACACAATTTAAAGACGCAGTTGTCATGGAAACAGTATTCTGACGTTTATTTGACACCGTTTTAATTTGAATTTTAACAAGCAATATCTCTACGGTCGTGCGAAACTGTCCGACAAAATTCTTTGATTGTGCGCCAATTTACCGACAGCGAGTTTAAGGGGCTCTGAGATGCCAAATGCCCGTTTTCGGAAGACTGGTTATGATATTTCTACTATTAGTACAAAACTATTTTATGTATTATATGCAACTTTGGTTCTTTAACTATACTTGACCCGCACCGAAACACGATAGCATTACATTTTCTCGATACATTTTCATTTTGAAAATTGTGCTTTTAAAATTTGTTTTTGCGGTCTACGTAAAAAGTATAAGAGCTGGTACCACGAAACTTCGAATACGCTTAGTAAAGATAAATAAATAAGTCTCACCCGAAAGATTTTTTAATCATTAAAGCTTTTCACTAATAATTATTGAATTTCATGTTTTTATCCAGTCTTATTTGAGCCGTTTCGAGGTTGTCATTGCGCTTCTCTTTCCTTTCAATGCAGTGCGACAGTGACCGCTGAGCGGTGGTGCTAGACGGACGTGTATCACTTCTCCTCGTGCTCAATGCTGTTTTTTTTACATTGCTAAACAACGGGATATGAATAAAACTAAGATTTTAATTGCCTGAACTACATTACTATAATATTTCGTGATGATCAGACAAGCGGTACTCTATATAACATTTTAATATTTCAGACAAAGATAAAAATATAAACACCGATTGCACAATCGTCAACGAATACGAATGAACTATAGATGTGGCACTTATTTTCTTTCCCTTTCGTCATGCGCCTTTGTCTCTTTCATACATATGTACAATTTACGCTATTTTTGAGAGTCGCGAATGTTGACACGGCACGTCTATAATATTTTTTTCGAGTCGTTGACAAACTTCCAGAAGATTTTTGACACTAGCTATGATAATATAAATATAGTAAACTAAGTAGTTTGTCCAGTACAGGACAAAAAAAAACTGATGATCCATTTCCATTTTTATGTACGTGTAAATTTTATTATTCGGATCGGACTTTATGAAGTTATGATGGGTACAAAAATTGACAAAGTACCTATGAAAAATGACACGGTTTGACCAAACTGTTCAAAGTTTAGTCCAATCAACTCGTTACTGGATTGATTTAAAAATACTTACTTCAGTAATGTAAAGTTTTACTTTCAGTATTATTTTTGGATTAGGTATATAGCCTATCAGGTACTTGAAATCAGTAGTTCAATAAATTCATATAAATAAATAAATGTAATATCCTAATAGACTTTTAACAAAAGCCTAATAGAGTAGGCTCAAGCCCCTCGGTGAGGACATAATATGATGATGAAAAATATTGAGAATGTTTGTTTCTTATTATATCATTAATTGTCTTTCGCGTATTAAATTCTTGGATACCTGGTAAATTGAAACTGAATTTTCAAATTTTATCGCATTAAAAAACAGAATGCACGTGGGTGAAACCGAGGGGCACGGCAAGTATAAATACTCAGTTATACTCTGACACATGATTATTGATTAGATAACCGTACAGAGACAAAGCTTCATACAACCTCACGAATCGGTTGCCCTGCTAAACAGGCACGTAGAGTGTTTTTTTTTATTGATTTTCTTCTTTATTAAAATTTATCATTATGAGTATACAGATATTAGTTATTTATAGTACAAGTTTGTAAAGTTGGTGCTTACCACCGAGGAGCTATTGAGGAGGATAGCCGAGGATAGTAATCACCAATACACACGTGTATCATACAACGTTTTTTAACACACTTGCGAACACAATAATTATAAAATAAAATTTTCGCTAATAAATAAACATTTTTCCTATTCGCGCGCATCTAAAACAACAATAAAAGATCGGCCATAGACTAAAATAATATACTTATAAAAAAATGAACGAATGAATGATTTGGTATCGAAACTTTTTTAAATATGTACAAAGCAACTTAAAAAAATCTATAACTCACTGGTGAGTAATAGGTGTCATTCTGTGCCTGATTGCAGAGAAATAAGAGCCACTTTATGAGCAAGTGTTTTGAAAACATATATTTATTAGGGCGAGCAAAGCGGAGTCCGCCTGGCGGAACAATCTATTCAGTTTTGTGGTCCATTTTACGTAAAAACTACAATACCTACTGATTTGATATTTGCCATAGTTATTAAAATTTGTGTTTTTATATAATCGTTTAAATACTCATTTCAACACACTTGCTCATAAAGGGGCTCTTATTTGTGCAAAAACAGTTGAATAATGACACGCTTGATTCACTAGTGAGTCATAGATTTTTTTTTTAATTGTTTAGTTTTCAAAAAAGTTTCGATACCAAAAAATATCGTGTTCATACATTTTAAAAACAAACTTCAACTATGTTGCCTTACTTTTGGTAGGTCTATGGTCGATTCCATTCATTTATTCATTCGATTTTTTTTAATGAGTATTATCTTTTAATCTATGGCCGATCACCATTGTCGTGTTGGATGCGCGCGAATAGAAAAACTGTTTATTTATTAGCGAAAAATGATAATTTCTTCGCAAATGTGTTGAAAAACGTTGTATGGTAAACGCGTGTATTGATGATTACTATCCTCGGCTATCTTCAGACCCTCGCCTGACGGCTCGGGCCTCAATAGCGCCTCGGAAGTAATCACCAACTTACCTCGCTTGTACCATAAATAACTATTATCTTGTATTGAATTTCCATATTTTACATGCCGCGGGTTAAAGGCAGTCTTGGAGTGATTAAAAACCTTGCGAGACCCCACAGAGCATAGACAAAGTCACGTTTTTAACTACCTAGTTTTATTTTTAAGTATCGTTCATTAATTTTACATTTTTGTTTGCCAATCTCTGAAACTAAAATTGGTTTGATTGTTGTCATAGAGCACTTTTATTATTTGACAACCTTGCCAAAACAGGTAATAATTTTACACGTTCTTATGAAGCTTTGTCTCTGTACGGTTATCTGCTCTATTTTTTAGGCTTTAAGCTATTCGAAATGTTAGGCTCGCCGCTGACTGTGATTTTTTGTCACTAAGTCGAGCGCAAGAAAAATATATGTAAGCTATAAAGAGTGCGCTCATTATGGTAACGTGACAAATAGTTCCAGCGATATGAAACATGCTCACTGTGACTTATTGTCATTCGGCCGGCCGAATATATCGTGTACAATTTTCCTTATTATTATCATTTGCATTATATAGGATGCACCCAGTAGCGTTTTTATTTTCGTTTCATTTTTCTTCTACGTATTTCAAGAGGACTACGTATATCAATCACGACTACCTCTTTGAACCCCATAACAAAAATTAACGCGATTTGACACCCTAGATAAGATTCAGTATAGCGCATTGTGAGTGACAGCAGGTGATAGTGATAAAAAGTCACGGCAACAAAACATCATAGCTAGCGGCGGGCCTTATAATTCAAAACATTCTGACAATAATCATTTTGAGATAAAGCAGTTTGTACAATTGCACAATCGCAGTCACGAGGCAGGGGGAAGTTAGACTAGATCTTCCGTCCGCCACCCGTCTGCTTCACCCCCTCAAAAACCGAAATTTGACTAGTAACCTCGCCTTAAGGCATTATGTCAATGGTTTAAGGGCATTCGAGTTCGCGGAACTGGTTCGCGATAGAACGAATTCTTGGCCAGACGTGTCGCGACAACGTAAATGTTCGCGTTATCATGAGACACCATAGCCATATTAATAGACACATTGTCAGATAAAATAATGTGAAATAGCGGACTTGACCCCCAGGTATATGGGGCAGGGTAACAGGTGTACGATAACTTTAGTATTTATGCTAATATCACAAAGACACTTTTATCATTATATAACTGATTTTTACGGTTTTAATTGAAATAATAAAATAAATCACAGTCTTATAACTTAAGTATTCATTGTGCTAATATTATAAAGCTGAAGGGTTAGTTTCGATGAAGTTTTTACACTAATGTTAGGGGATAATGGTTTGAATTTAAAAGTTGTTTATAGGTAATTTATCGAGGAAGGCTCCATAACAAAATGCTACGAGGCTACGAGCTACGAAATCCGTAGCAATTAAGGCTAGTGAATTGTAGGTCACGGCTTGTATGACATTATAAATTATAATACAGTTTTATAATAATTTTATGTGAAGCGACCTATCATGGATTCATAAGGATGAGAAAAACCTGAGTTGTAAATTCTGAAAAAAGAAAACCTAGATGGAAATCGTAGCTAGTTAAATAAGTATAAAATATACTAAGGGCCTATTTCACGACCTTCAAGTAAAGTTACTCACCAAGTAAAGTTAGTGTTGTCTCTTTCTTACTTTATATCAAGTGACAAAGACAAAAGAGTTCGTACTCGGAACGTTACTTGAAGGTGGTGAAATAGGCCCTAATACTTTTCGTATCATAAAGCCCTACGCACGTTCGAATAAACCGTCTATGGGGCCATGTTCCTAGTCCATGTTTTTTTTACTTATATGAAAATTTTGAAAGCGAAAGTTAGCAAAGATTATTACTTTTTGAAAGCACGATTTACATTTTGATTAAAAGTCTTTACATGGTAGTAATGTTTATTGATGTTAGCATATTGAAATGGTTGTCCGACACAGGCCGGTCCTGTCACATTTTTAATTAAAAAATATATCAAACAGAGTGCAAATATTTATTCACGGAAAAAATTGAGTTATAACAGATTTTTTTAGTTGTGATTTTTGCGGTACCATTTTAGTTACTAAACTTTTGCGCTCTGACGTATAAAGGGTGCAAATTAAATGGAAATCTATTGTAGATGTCGTTTTTTTTCATAAAAAACACTTAAAAAGAGTACTTTCAGAAAACACTAAAAAATGAAATTATTTGCCGGTATGGTCGCAATAGTAGAAAAAGCCCAATGGCGTTCGGGCTGGCGATCCAGAGGTCGTGAGTTCGATTCCTGACCATTGCACAATTGACGTAAATAGTCATATCTACAGCGGGTAGTGGGAATAACTTAACTTGAATTGAAGAGTTATTAAGACAAGTAGTAAGATGCTTTGCAAATAAGCTTTTAAAATGGATTTGTAAGACTGTGTTGTGTGACTTTATTAGTTACTAGTAGGTTTCACCCGCGTAGTTCCCGTTCCCGTGGGATTACGGGGATAAAATATAGCCTATGTCACTCACTGATAAAGTAGCTTTCCATTAGTGAAAGAATTTTTGAAATCGGTCCATTAGTTTCGGAGCCTATTCATTACAAACAAACAAATCTTTCCTCTTTATAATATTAGTATAGACTACGTTTACCATTGATAAAGTACTTATAAAAGTCCTGTCGTCCATAAAAAATGACTGTCAATCACAGGAGCAATTCCAGAGTTTTAAATGACATGGCGCCATGGAAATCCGACGCGCCGCCGCGTCGTCGCCGATGTCACGCTAACTCAATCAAATAACTATATTTCAATAATAACAAGTTAAATCATGGACTGAAGGGCCGGAGTGACGTCAGTCAGTGGGGAAATCTAGTTGGCCTAAAACCACCTTAAGACAATTTTATTATTAAACGAAACGTACGTCATCATATATAATTATTTAACAAAACGGGATGTTAGTACGGATGTGGCTGAAACTAGTCGAGGATTTCGACTTAAATAAGTACGTACTAACATCCCGTTTTGTTAAATAATTACACCTTAAGACATTTTATATTATTCATACCAATTGCAATGGTCTTAAATTTATGCGAACAAAATTGCAACACAGCTACAAACAATAAATTATAATAATCAATGATCTCAATATTAATATTTATTTAAATTACCCAGTTGCGACCCTCGAACGCATGTAAATATATCGATCCCGTGGGATGTTAGGTATTAAATTATTCTAAGGGTGAACCATTTTGCACTGATTTGTAAATACTAAATCCACAGTAAAATAAAATGGATTGTATCCCTCTATTTCCCCCACTTAGTATTTTCTTTTCTACGGATGTTTACTAGTTATTTCCTGCAGTTGTTTTCGCATTTTCGTAAATAATACCTACTTAATATTTAAACATTCAAAGAATTTGGGCCTCAAAGAGCACTTATGTATGTCAAAGAGCTTACAAAAGATTTAAGATTAAGATATTAACAAATTACACAAGATAATGAAATAAAATGTACTTATATTTTTGGGGATGAGGGATCCCCATTGAAAAGGGAGGATCATCCGACCAGACGGATGTTATGTCTGGTGGGCAGATGCGCGACGGTTGTAGTTGGGCTCTCGTACCTATATTAGGTTAATTATTCTGTAAATTTCTCTTGCGCGATTCAGGACTCTTCAGTTTAGTTCCTATAGTGGCGCATAGATGTCGCTACGTCATCGTCAATATTTTTAGTATACATGTGGCGTGCAGAAGTCGCCACAGATTAAAAAAAAACCTAACAATGTTACCAAAACTTTACAGACTTTTTAAAGAATCATTTGAAATAATTATTTTTATTAACTCTTGAGTTATCATACTGTCATTATGATATTTTTTTTACTTATGTCATTATTTTCTTTAAAACTTTTAGGTCAAAATAAAATTTTAAGAAATCTTTAGAAACCACACTAAAATTCACAAAGAGAACTTTAGGCGACTCGGTAATAAGTTTTCTTCCAAGCAACCTTTTGAAGAAACTTTAGGTCAATAGAGTGGGTTTAGAAATAGGTTTTTAAATGCCTATTGAATGACTTTTTTATTTAATTTAATAACACATTTTAGACAAGGCCTTTGCCTTGCAGAGGGATCTTACAGGCGGGCTTATTTTGAATATATATTTTTATATACTTACTTACCTAAAAAGTTGTCCAATTGGCAATGATCGTACTAAGACATGGTGATTTCGTCGTGCGATGAAAATAATATTACGAGCTATAAAAACAAATCAAAATTCAACCCCCAAAGGGATGAAAAACGGAATGAAAATTAGTAAAACTTTTTTTCCTTGCACATAAAGTACGGCAAAAATAATGAGTTACGTATTTGAACGTTTTGCTAAATGGAACTCGTAGGAGGTTCAGTAGAGGATAATAGTTTCGTGTAAACGCATAGGCCAAACCCTAAATAAGTATAGGTTATATTTAAGTTATAATCCGACGGTCATGTTACTTACCAGAGTAAGAATCTACTATAACATTTTAATTGTTGCAGGCAAAATATAGTACTTAAGACTATAAACAAAACATTTTCCAGAGAACGGAATTTTATTAATTTTTTTTTGAATTTTCTGACATTTTGTAATTGCTCACTGAAGTGTTGTTAGCATTGAATAAGGATCAGGACCAAGATTCTCTCTGGTTAATTATCTAAGGTGTTAGTGTTCGTCCATAGTACGAGCGTAGCGCATGGGCGGGCGGCAGGCGAGGAAATGTCAAGCGAATGGAAAGGTGCTTTCCAACCACACTGAAGTGACTGAGGGTTTTAAATATTACAATATTTGTTACAAGAAATAATAATACTTTCACTAGACTGTCCGATCCCGAGATGGTTTCGCTCCTGGGTGTACTGCGGGCGGGACCTGGCGCTAGTGTTGCCCAAATTCAGTCTTGGTCTTGCAGTCTTGGTCTTGTTCTTGCGTTTTTGCAAGACCAAGACCAAGAACAAGACCGCGTATTTTTAGCAAGACCAAGACCAAGACTGACCGTGCAAGACTTGAGCAAGAACAAGACTAAGCCTGCAAGACTCTTGCGTCTTGCAGCTAGGACTTAGCGCTATTTCACGGAGTAGTTAGGTGTAACAGTTCGGTGTATAGGTACGCTTAGGAATTCTATGAGACGCAAAAAACTGTATCAAAGAATATGAAAAACTGGACCTATGCGCATTACGACTAATACCATAAACATACCTACATAGCGAATAAAAAAATATCCATTAAAATCAAACTGAGTGCATGCATAGTTATGTTTTAACCATCGGCACTTTGATAATGCGGCATCAAAGGTTTTGTACTTACTTCTCAAATAAATTTGCCGCTTTTCGGAAGTACATGGTTATGATACACGCGCCGGCGGCTTCTTTTGAAATCATATACAACAATCGTTGCCGCCTCGCCGAAATCACAACATTTGACACATTTGATTGCCGCCACAGGGCGTAGGTATACTCATGCAAAATAATTTCGAATTTTAAGAGTACCTACAGGTGTTCCAAAGAATAAATAAGTTTCAGTCAAGTCAGAATGTTAGAAGTTAGAATGAAAATGAATACAATATACTGATCACGCAAGTAGTATTATGATAGGAAAAAATGTTAAGGATAGGTAGTAGATGTCATAATAATTTATTCTAGTAAGTATATATTATAATATTGATTATATGGTTTTCAAACTAATTACTTAGGTACTATTATTGTACATTTAGTCATTATATTTCTTAAGTTTTTACAAGAAAAAATAGCAAAAAAGTGTTCAAATATCACCCGTTTGATAAATATTGTAGCCACTTTTAAATATACTTGAAACGTGTAAAAAAAATCTACAAAACTAATAAAATAATATAAAAAGCGTAGGTTACTTACCTACTAATAAAATAAAAAGCCTGCGATAAGAGTTTTGTATTGCTTACCAGCCCGAATATCTCTGAGAGAGATGATGATATTAAGTATTTACTAGCAGTGCCCGCGACTTCGTCCACGAGGAATAGTAACTTTGGAGGTATAGTGACGTTCAGGATTTATTTATTTATTTTAAAACTTCTGTCATCAAACATACAAACAAACTCTTCAGCTTTATAATATTAGTATAGATAAGTATAGATGTACGCCAAAACATTCACTTATATGTAAAGAATAGTGATTGGCACTAATTCTTTACATATATTTTATTCACGCGTCGCGTCTGTACAAGTAGGTAATAATCTGTGTTTGTACGCCGCACGCGGCATCGTTTGATTTGCGGCGGCATCCTTTTAATAGAGCCGGCACGTGGCGAGGCGGCGCGGTAGAAAGCAAGGAAACGTACTATAAATAAAGAAATTATTTTAATTCCAGTCATTTCCAATTGAGCTGTGCTTCGAGTCTAACTTAATAATTGTTTTTACTAATTCTTGTTGTTTTCTAAAAACGTATCACGTGTACAATTTAATATGAGTGACGAAGATTCAAATTATTCTAGTCCGAGTAACGAGAGTTTGAGTCACAGATCTAAAAGACCCAAAAGCAAATTTTCGAATTTCTTATCAAATCCTCAGTTATTTATTAATCTGCTTGATCTTTACTATAGCTATGTTAATTCAAGCTCACAATGTTTCAATTCTAATACGTTTTTCTAAGATTTAAAGTAAACTTTAATAAATAGTAATAGACTAATAGGTAATTGCAAGACTTGCAAGACTCTTGCTGCAAGACCAAGACCAAGACCAAGACTGGGAGCGCAAGACCAAGACCAAGACCAAGACCAGGTGTATTGGCGCAAGACCAAGACCAAGACTGGCTAAGTCTCGTCTTGTTCTTGCATTTGGGCAACACTACCTGGCGCGGCCGCGGCCGGCCCAGAAACCTCGTCCCGTGGCTGTCGCCCGAGCAGGCGCTGACTCTCCCACCACGCTCCGCCAGGCCCATCGTCGGCGAGTGCTGGTTCAAGCCGTAATCCGTCGACAAGCTGCCCTACTGTGACCCCTGAACCTGTTACCCCATTTCTATTACAACAATACATTGTAATTATGGCAACTAAGTATATTCATTATAATTATAATAATCGCAAAAATGTTTTTCATATAAATACCATAGCGACATATATTATCATAAGTAAGATTTTTAGATTTGTTATTGTAAGCAGAGCATTGTGTTTCATCACCAGTTTATTAGTTGACATTTGTGTGCAATGTGATTGAGACCAAACTCCTATTATTTTAATGTTAGAAATGCGAAAGACTGGATGGAGGGATGTTTGTTATTCTTAAACGCAAAAACTACTGAAGCGATTTATGTATTAAAAAACGTCAACAGCTTAATAAGTATTAGAAGTTTTTTAAATATTCAATCAAAATATTTACATGATATTTGGTACATATACCTCTGATACCTAGGAAAAACATTCATGGTTAGGTTACATTCATGTTAAATAACTGGATACATTCAGATAAATAAGGAGTTTGGAATACTTTCAGTTGATAATATATTAGTACTAATAGCATTTCCTACATTTTTAAAGCTTTGATTGTTTACAATTTACATTGCAGTAGGGCATATGTTAAATATTTGAGTTTTGAAATGTTTTTAATTCTTATCATTTTGAATTTGCGAAATCAAAACCTTGTTAGTGTTTTACTTATAAAAATACCAGATAGATAGAAACACTTTATTGCTCATAGTACACACACAACGATACAAAAAATATAAAGGAATAGACAAAAACAATACTAGAAGCGTCTCTTCCAGACAACCTTTGACAATGGATATGAATAGAGAATAGCGGGTTGGGTCCGAAATTTTAAATTCTGTTGTGTATCATAATCATGGACCATTTACATCTATGTAAGATGTTTTTTTATGTAGCGTCCGTTGGAGTTGTAGGGTTTGAAGCGCACCTTCGAAAGTGACTGGTTAGTCCAATGCGGGACAGACAAACTCGACCACAATTCGAGCACGTGAAACCTCTACCAGATCATTTGTACTTCATATTTATTAAAAGATCTATTCAGAACTATTTCCTTAGACCTTTCCTGACTCACTTATAACTAGCGGTGTCCCGCAGTTTTACCCACGCGGAATCTTATCCCGCAGAAATTTTGGGATTAAAACTACTTTATGTGTTGTTCCTAATTATAAAGAACATCTCTACCAAAGTCTGAAACGCTTCAGTAGTTTTTGGAAATAGAGTTACAAACATTCATCCATCCAAAGTTTTCATGTTTTCAATATAAGTAAGATTTAGGTCTCAATGGAATTCCACACTTAACTAAACTAACTAATCGATACTTAATTATTCTACTTAGGTATATGAATACTTATATGATAAAGGTATTTAAAAGAAACACAATTTTGCGATACAATAATATGATTATATTCGGAGTCAATTTTTACAAGCGTTGGTCATTTGTTTTTTTTTTTCAATGCACGAGGACATTATTTAGGTTGTTTAGGTTTAGTTAGATTAGTCACAGTACGTCGCGAGGTCGTCGGTGGTACACGCGTTGTAGCAGCACTCGTCGACGATGCCCCTCTTGGCGAGGGCCGGTCGGGGAGCCTGCGCCGCCGCGTGCCACAGCCACGGAGCAGGGTACCTCTGAGTCAGCGCGGAGAGGGTGGGCGCCAGCTCGGCCGCACGCTTCACCAGGCTGAGGTGCGAGTCGTCGAGAGCGGGCTCCGGCTCGAACGACGGCCACGGGGCGGAGTCCCTCGGAGGCGCCCCGGCCGCCCGCTTCACCATGTTGAGCGGCCCGTAACATATCTCCGCCACGGCCTCGGCCAGGACACGCCCGCAGTAGTGCCGGCGCACGAGCTCTTTACCCGCAGTACTCGTCATTACCCCGCACACCACCGCCGCCAACAACAATGCGCTTCTCATCTTGACTTTTCTTGAGTTTATGTTCTTTCTTCGGAGACTTGTGGACGAATGTGCGCTCCTCAGGGAGCCACCCCTTTATATACAAATCTTTTCCCTCATAAATATTCAAAGCCCTTCAGTTTTAGTTAAGATGGTGGGCGGATGCAAACGCAGTGGAGTAGAAATTTTCTTAAGGATCAGGGGTGCCAGATCTCACTTATTTTATAAACTATGAATAATTTTGAAGATCATCCTTCAGCATTTGCACATTTGCTAGCTAGTCACACGGGCTGTTTGTCAGGTGCCAGGTGCTGACGTCAGGTAGAAATAATGGTAACTTATCTTAATACTCAGAGCGGATTTTTATTTTGAGCTACTACTTATAGTCGCCCGGATGTATCAGTGGATATATAATAATCTCAAATAAAAAATATTAAAAATTAGTAATCAATACAGTGTCAGGTTAGACCCTTTCCGTCGACGGTAACTTCCTCCAGGCACCGGCAAACCCTCGAAAAGTTTTGCGACTTTACTTATTCATTATTATTAGGGCGGTCAAAGCGAAGCCCTCCTAATTCTAAAATTTATACAGTTTTGTGGTACGTATTACCAAAAAACTACAACACTACAGATCTATTATATGATATTATCGACCCCTGTTGTTAGCACCTGAAACGGCCCATGTAGCGAGCGAGCAAGTTTGCACACGCGAAAGGTACATAATAACACTACTTAATCCCATAAAAAATATTTTTGTGAAATTATGCGTGACAACCCTGAGATATATTAACTATGACGTTTAATGGAAACTCGATTAACGAAAATAGATCTTGAAACAAGGAAAATTCTGTCATTGTTTATTCATTACTGGTATTTCCCTGCGGTTTCGCTCGCGCTTTTGAAGTTTTTTAGCGAACGGGCGGTGCACTGTGAAGCAGGGTGGGCTTTGGTAGACTCGGAAACGCAACTACGACCTAGAAGGCAGTGGTCACCGAGGCGGACTGCCATCCATAAGGTTGCGGGTTCGATTCCCATATGGGGTTCCCATAGTGGATACACAAATATTTGTGTATCCACATAACATGTATTGAAGGGTACTCTCAAAACAATGTACTTTGTCGGCGTGATTAATATCCATACAACATTGCAGCTCTCTATAAGTGCTAATAGTCTCTTCACTACGCTAAATGGGGGTCGGACAAACGGACAAACGGACTTACCGTGGCTATAGGGATTCCTTGTAACGCCCACGAACCACGATGACGTTAGGCGCCACAGTGGCGGGTACAGAATAAAGAAATATTATGAATTTAATAAAAGTTAACCATTGTACAATTATATAGATTTGGTTGTAATTTCTGTCATATTTTCTTAGTTTATAATATTAGTTTTTCGTTACATACAACGTTCATATACAGATCCTGTGTCATGTACTAGTTTTAGCTTTTCATTAATATAGATACTTATATTTAATAATCTTTTAAAATCGTACCATAATAAGATAATATCTAGTATAGCTATTGAAAATCGTATATTATTTAATTCTCATTAATTTTATAATAACCATTTTTCCGTCTCATTTTTAGTACCTCTTTTTTAATGTTATTATTTAGTATTATATTTTAATTTTGTACTCTTGTTGCCCTCTCTATGTTCACTAGTTTTTAGATGTATAATGTCAGTGGAAACTTCACTGATTATGGTGTTATAATAAGTACTTTTATTCATTATAATATTAGCTTTAGTACTGTCTATTTCCCAAATAAAATAAAATGAAAGAGATAATGCTATGCCAACTCAAAAATATAATTCTACATACGTATTAAGTAAACAAATACTTCATATTAACCGTTTTTAGAGTTAATGGGTCTTAAAATCTTTTCCTTATTAGTAAAGTCTTAAAATTGATAATTATCTTGTTCGTCCAAAGGCAAAAACGGATCATTAGAGGTATTAATTTAAAACAGTAACCTACAATTTATTTTTCGGAGGGTGTTGTCTTAAAATCTTGTCTTCAATAATTACGTAATAAATATTATGTACTGTAACAAATTAATTATTTATTCATTTATTGCGTACATGTTTTTGGGTATAGGCAGATCTTATAAATACCAGGTAGCATTAAAACATGATATTGCTGTGCCCTGCAAGGGCACAGCAATACAAGTAAAATAATAAAGACATATTGAAATAAAATCATGAAAATAGTGACCAAAAATTACTATAGTATTATATTAAATTACTTATATATAAGTACATTAATAAAATCTTAACTTTGAGCAAATTGAAATTCAACAACAAAACAATAATTGACTCCTTAACAACCTTAAAGAACTAAATTAACATTAATAATTGAGTAATAAATTTGACATATAAATATTTAAACATAAAAACAATACAAATTACATTTAATATTACACCTTTTAATAGTTTTTTAATAAAACATAAGTATCATTACATAGTATAAAACAAAGTCGCTTTCTCTGTCCCTATGTATGCTTAGATCTTTAAAACTACACAACGGATTATGATGCGGTTTGTTTTAATAGATAGAGTAATTCAGTGGGAAGGTTTTTAGCAATATATTTAATAATTTTATCCCCATATTCCTACGGGAACGGGAACCACGCGGGTGAAACCGCGGGGCGCCGCTAGTTAAATATATAAAATATTTGATTGAACAAATAAAAACAATCCAGATTATTTTTTAAACATTAATATCAATAGGAACATAAATCTTAATACGAGTATGTATTCACTTAAAAATATATATATGTAGTAGGTACTTATTAGTTTTATATATCATCATTCATGAAATCAGAAATAGAATAGTAGCATTTTTTATCAATGATGATTTTAAGTTATTCTATTATTTTGGTTTGTTTCATTACGGAGGATTATAGGTAACTTGTTATAAATTTTGACGGACATGGCAAATAGACCGGAATTAAATAATTAATTGGAATTAATTAAAAGGCTTAGCACCGGTGGCATTGCGCGATTTCCGTCTACTTCGCCCGCCACTCCTCAATCTTGACGCCGGGCATGTCCATCATCCCGTGAGCCCGTAGATACCCGGCGTGATATTAGGGGTGCGGTTGAGCTGCACGAGCCAGGTCTCCCCTGCCTGGCTGAGATCCTTCACCCGAACTCCGGTTCGTATCCCACCTCAGTCAGCTCCTCGACGATGTTGCTAGGCTCCGTGTTGAAGCTTGTCTTTCAGGGCGCGCAGGTGCTTGAGCCAGTGCGGGAGGCACTCCACCACTGTAAATAAATAAATAAACGTTTATTTAATCACAGTTACACAAAACAGCAGTTGGTAACAAAGATTAATAATGTTCAATTACACATAGGTACAACCACACATATAAACAATATTATGTAAGTAAGTAATAAGTATACTTAATTACAGAAACATTATGCATTTAGAAGAGGTACCTTTTTGAGAGAAAGGAAAATTCCAAAAAATTAGTGGTGGGTATCTCGCCTTGCGGGCTGGCACGGCGGCAGCGGCGGCGTTGCTGGGCGCGGCAGGAGAGCTGGCCGGGGCTGGGACCGAGCTGGGAGTCCCGTCGGTGGCCCGTCGACCCAGGCCGGGGCGCTGGGGAAGCGGTTCCTCCACAGTGGGCACAGGTCGTCCCGCATTAGGTAGGGGACACGTCGTCACTCGTCGTCGGCGAAGGTGATGGTGGCAGAGCGGTGCGGGCACCGGCGACGGTGATGACGGCAGAGCGGTGCGGGCACCGGCAACAGTGATGACGGCAGAGCGGTGCGGGCACCGGCAACGGTGATGATGGCAGAGCGGTGCGGGCACCGGCAACGGTGATGACGGCAGAGCGGTGCGGGCACCAGCGACGGTGATGACGGCAGAGCGGTGCGGGCACCGGCAACGGTGATGACGGCAGAGCGGTGCGGGCAACAGCGACGGTGATGGCGGCAGAGCGGTGCGGGCACCGGCGACGGTGATGGTGGCAGAGCGGTGCGGGCACCGGCGACGGTGATGACGGCAGAGCGGTGCGGGCACCAGCGACGGTGATGGCGGCAGAGCGGTGCGGGCACCAGCGACGGTGATGGCGGCAGAGCGGTGCGGGCACCGGCGACGGTGATGACGGCAGAGCGGTGCGGGCACCGGCAACGGTGATGACGGCAGAGCGGTGCGGGCACCAGCGACGGTGATGGCGGCAGAGCGGTGCGGGCAACAGCGACGGTGATGGCGGCAGAGCGGTGCGGGCACCGGCGACGGTGATGACGGCAGAGCGGTGCGGGCACCGGCAACGGTGATGACGGCAGAGCGGTGCGGGCACCAGCGACGGTGATGGCGGCAGAGCGGTGCGGGCACCGGCGACGGTGATGGTGGCAGAGCGGTGCGGGCACCGGCGGAGGCAGACCGGTGCGGGCACCGGCGACGGTGATGACGGCAGAGCGGTGCGGGCACCGGCAACGGTGATGACGGCAGAGCGGTGCGGGCACCGGCGAAGGCAGAGCGGTGCGGGCACCGGCAACGGTGATGACGGCAGAGCGGTGCGGGCACCGGCTGCAGCTGTGGTAGCGGCAGAGCGGTGCTGGCACCGGCGGAGGCAGAGCGGTGCGGGCACCGGCGGAGGCAGGGCGGTGCGGGCAACGGTGATGGCGGCAGAGCGGTGCGGGCACCGGCGGAGGCAGACCGGTGCGGGCACCGGCGACGGTGATGACGGCAGAGCGGTGCGGGCACCGGCAACGGTGATGACGGCAGAGCGGTGCGGGCACCGGCGAAGGCAGAGCGGTGCGGGCACCGGCAACGGTGATGGCGGCAGAGCTGTGCGGGCACCGGCGAAGGCAGAGCGGTGCGGGCACCGGCGACGGTGACGACGGCAGAGCGGTGCGGGCACCGGCGGAGGCAGAGCGGTGCGGGCACCGGCGGAGGCAGAGCGGTGCGGGCACCGGCGGAGGCAGAGCGGTGCGGGCACCGGCAACGGTGATGACGGCAGAGCGGTGCGGGCACCGGCGGAGGCAGAGCGGTGCGGGCACCGGCAACGGTGATGGCGGCAGAGCTGTGCGGGCACCGGCGAAGGCAGAGCGGTGCGGGCACCGGCGACGGTGATGACGGCAGAGCGGTGTGGGCACCGGCTGCAGCTGTGGTAGCGGCATCGGCAGAGTGGTGCTGACACCGGCGGAGGCAGAGCGGTGCGGGCACCGGCGACGGTGACGACGGCAGAGCGGTGCGGGCACCGGCTGCAGCTGTGGTAGCGGCATCGGCAGAGTGGTGCTGGCACCGGCGGAGGCAGAGCGGTGCGGGCACCGGCGACGGTGACGACGGCAGAGCGGTGCGGGCACCGGCGGAGGCAGAGCGGTGCGGGCACCGGCGGAGGCAGAGCGGTGCGGGCACCGGCGGAGGCAGAGCGGTGCGGGCACCGGCAACGGTGATGACGGCAGAGCGGTGCGGGCACCGGCGGAGGCAGAGCGGTGCGGGCACCGGCAACGGTGATGGCGGCAGAGCTGTGCGGGCACCGGCGAAGGCAGAGCGGTGCGGGCACCGGCGACGGTGATGACGGCAGAGCGGTGTGGGCACCGGCTGCAGCTGTGGTAGCGGCATCGGCAGAGTGGTGCTGGCACCGGCGGAGGCAGAGCGGTGCGGGCACCGGCGACGGTGACGACGGCAGAGCGGTGCGGGCACCGGCTGCAGCTGTGGTAGCGGCAGAGCGGTGCTGGCACCGGCGGAGGCAGAGCGGTGCGGGCACCGGCGGAGGCAGAGCGGTGCGGGCACCGGCGGAGGCAGAGCGGTGCGGGCACCGGCGGAGGCAGAGCGGTGCGGGCACCGGCGGAGGCAGAGCGGTGCGGGCACCGGCAACGGTGATGGCGGCAGAGCGGTGCGGGCACCGGCGGAGGCAGAGCGGTGCGGGCACCGGCAACGGTGATGACGGCAGAGCGGTGCGGGCACCGGCGGAGGCAGAGCGGTGCGGGCACCGGCAACGGTGATGGTGGCAGAGCGGTGCGGGCACACACATGAAACCATAATCCATAAAAATTCAACTGGAAACTAGCACAAAAAATAGTTACAGGGATAAATAGTCGCAAATTGGGTTAAATAAAAAAAATTGTATCTCGTAAATAGGCCCAGGTACACGCTCACCACGTTTGGTCAACTCTCTACCAAACACCCGATTTAATTTAACATTTATTTACGGGACTTTGATTGATATTTGATATGAACTTTTGTTTACTTAATGAAATATTTAAAAAATGTCATTATAAGCTAAGGCATTAAAAAAACTATTACTATTCAGTAAAATATTTTTTTTTATGTGCCAAAACCAAAAAAGGTAAAGGTAGTTTTTTGTTTCAGAAACATTAAAATTGGTCATTCACACATCATGCGGAGATGCCAGACTTTGTAGACCAGACCGTCTACACCAGCAACAGTGGCCGTATATTATAGAAACCCATTTTGTGCCAAATATATAATTGGAATATTACCTACTTTGTTACCGGACTTTAGTAATACTTATTTATAAGTTTTGTACACTCCGCCTTACTACGCACTACGTTCCACGAGCACCGTCTAGTTATTATAGTATTATATTATAGTCTGATTCATTTAGATTTATAATTAAAACAATATCAATGCTAGAAAACTGTTTTTGATTTTATAATATGTTATTATAATTTGTGATAATGTCGTAATAGTAAATGTTGTTAATTTTTTTTTATTTTGAATACTTACGTACAATGAAAGATTTTGATAGTGTGTGATGGTGCAATGGTGACGATTACGATAATTTATGCTGGATAACTTATTATAATAAATAATTTGAATTATGGTTTGTCTTTTTATTGTTTCTTTTCATTGAACTTCACAAAAACCTTTATATTATACTAGCCCCGCAGTTTTACCCGCGTAGTTCCCGATCCCGTGGGAATTTCGAGATAAAACATAGCATATGTCCTTCCCCGGACCATAAGCTACCCCTGTACCAAATTTCAAGTCAATCGGTTAAGTAGTTAAGCCGTGAGAAAGTAACAGACAGACAGACAGACAGAGTTACTATCGCATTTATAATATTAGTAAGGATTTAAAATACCCTTTTACCTATATTTTCTTTATATCATTGCCTAAAAAATTGACGAAATGGGGTGATTCATTCCTTAGCATTACGTAAAAATTTAGATATTCACCAACTTCTAATATTTAATATAAAATGATATATTGTTATTATATATATAATAGAATATATTTCCTATCATTTAATCATATAATAAACTAAAATAAAAAGTATGTTTAAAATTGGAACTCCTATTTCTCACGGACAAACTTTTTGGAAAACGCCCAAATACGAAAACGCTACAAACGTGACCAACAGTGCTTAAGCGTGAACCAAATTGATATATATTATGTATATATTAAACCAAATATGTGCGCTGTTTTCGAGCTATCACGTACGTGTATGCAAATGTCAAAATTAGAGGTATTGTATTCGAAACTTCGAATTTCAAAATTCAGAAAACAATTGTTGTCATTAATCATTGATAAGAATGCAATATTTAATAAATATACTTATTAAGTTTTTAGCCATTGTAAACATACATGTTTAATATAAACCTAAAAAATCAAATTCTGAATCGTCAAATTTTATGTTTGATATTTGCGCACACACTGCACAACGTATTTTTCATAAGCAGCATTTGCATGGTGCGAATACGTTCAATTCGGTCACTCCGTAAGCGTTATTTACTCTTACACGGCAATTATTTAGTTAATAGAATATTAGGGTTTTAGAATCTTTGATCACTGTTTTAACACTAAAAATGAATTAAGAATACGGTGCGGACTAATAAGATGTTCTGTGGCTAGGCGAAGGCTGAGACGCATGCGACGTAGGTCGCAGGCACGTGCGGGGCGTCATGTGTCTGTCCTGCTCTCTTTTCGAGAGAGAACCTGTACCCTGCGTCATCTGCGACTCTAATACGCGTTACCTTACTCTTTGCCCACTGCGAACGAACCCGAAGGGTTTTGTATATGCATGAGGTGATGGATTTGTATAAATAGGGGCGTCGACTCCCGTAGAGCGACACATTCATCCACGAGTCGTCGTACGAGTACAAGCTTGACCATGAACATGGGGAAATTCTTGTTGGTGGCAGCGTGTGTGTGCGCGGTGGTGGCGGCGGCGGCGGCGGCGCCTCCGGCGGACTCTGGCTACCGCAAATACTGCGGGCGGGCCCTGCCGCTGGCGATAGAGGCCGCCTGCAATGCTGTCCTGAATCAGTCGAAGGCCGAGGGCGAGTCGACCCAGCACCCCGACCCGTCGCTGTCGACCGAGCCGGCGCAGACTCTCCGACCACGTCCCAAGCGGGGCGTAGTCGAGGAGTGCTGTTTGAATTCTTGCTCTGTCAGCGATCTGGCGCTCTATTGTGGCTGAATCTGGTACCCCATTCCTAGTGTACATATTATGTAACAATACGTTGTAATAATGGTATGTTCATTATAATTATAAAAATCACAAAAATGATTTTCATTTAAATACCTGAACGACATTCCATACTTATAAGTAGAATAATTCGATCAGTCAAATTTATTAATAGTTGTAGGCATTTGATTGCTACTCTAGTAGCTTATTTTATTGATAGTGTTATAAATAGTACCTATAACATTTTCTACTGACAGCACTACTGTGCTGTCGTAGTTAGTATACATACTAACGATAATATTGTGCCTTTAAATTGTTAGATGTGACAAAAGAGAAGCACTCACACACACACAGTCTGCACTTAGTAGTTTATCTTTTTATTATCAGAATATTAATCGCTTCTCTGGCAAAGTACTTGATATTGAATAGTTATTCGGTAAATTTCATTTTGACATTATTATGCTTTTGTAAACCTTGGTTAAAAGCAGATAGGATGCAATTTAATTTGAATAAGTTTAGGTAGTCTAGTGCTTTCAATAGAGTATCCGCCGTAGGGGGTGGTTGTTTGATTTTTTTAAAGAATAATATTACATTGAAAGAAAGGGTCGATATAACAAAATGCTCTATTGAACGCACTTGTGAGATAGCTTGTGCAGAAATTGATGGTTACGTTTTACTTTGTGTTTATCGGCCTCCTTCATCTAACTTTTTAGCTTTTTTGTGAAACATGGAGGGGATGTTGAGTAAATTAGCTAGTAGTAAGAATTCACTTATAGTATGTGGGGACTTTAATATAGATTTATTAGTTGACTCTTCGGATAAGTTAAATTTAGTTTCCTTGTTTGAATCGTTTGGTTTGACCTTCTATTTCAGTGATACCCTATATAATATGCATTAGCACATTCTTACCGTTAATCTACTAAGAACACCTACAGATTTGATATTTATAGTTATTTCAATTCATGTCTTCATGGGCAGACAATAAATAGTTAATTATTGTTTAGTAGTAATTAAAAGAGATTCCCACAAATAGGTCGCGGGCAAGGGCAGTTTTAAAAATTTGCGTGCCCACACAAAGATACGCTTTTAGCCACCTAGTTTATCCCAAAATGTTTAAAAATATACCTACCTATGCGAAGCCGGGACGGGCCACATAAATTACTACTGAATAACATTTATAACTACAAATGATTTCCGTATTAATTACTGCTAAATATCCCGCAACCTGACTTCAAGGTTGCGGGATATTGAATGAGTGTTAGCGTGGCTTCGGATAAAGTCTCGAACTTAATTAGGGGTCAGTTACTGTAATGAGATGATGTAATATATGATTATGTTATGTTGTTATCATGGTTATTAGCACTCAAATTATTATGTTTACCGGGATATCGGAAACTCGAAATAAATAATATACATGGTAAATATCCCGTTAATTATAATAATTTTAATGATTATGTTATGATATTATACCTAACAATATTTTTGTTGTGCAGGGATCTTCGTTTCAATACGATCCGTGAGCTGGTACCAGGAGGGCTGCGTCACATGCACCACCTGCAATCCTTACTGCTGAATGACAACCAGTTGAAGGAGTTGCAGTCGGGAGTGTTCCACGGCCTCACTCGGCTCAAGTACCTCTACTTGTACAGGAATAGGATCCATAACATCGATCCCGATGTCTTCTCTGGATTACCGCATTTGGAACAACTGTGAGTATTAACAGCCTTATCTAATAACTAGCAGCGCCCCGCGGTTTCACCCGCGTAGTTCCCGTTCCCGTGGGAATTTCGGGATAAAAATATATTGCTAAAAACCTTCCCACTAGGGTTCAGAACCGGGAAATCCCGGAACCGAAAATCCCGGGATTTCCCGGTTCTTTAATAGTAGTCAAAAAACCGGTTCTCAATGAATAAGAACCGGGATTTTCGGTATTTTCGGGAAATAACGAATCATGTTAACTATGTAATCATTTGTTTGATTTTAATCTTCTATTAACAGCATTTATTCTTTTTATATAAAATATTTAAGCTAAAACCATATTCTCATTAAAATGTTGTATCTGTAGGTACGTGGTAGATCATTATTCCATCATAAGACAAAATGTGGTACTTAAAAAGCTTACGAACAGCTTCTCACAATTGCAACTACTAGCGTAGAGCCAGAAAAAAAAATCTCCTCAGCTGGCCTTTTTTGTAACAGAATTAGATCTCGATTAGGTGATGCAACTATAGATGCATTGATCTTTTTGAAGACACATTACCGTGAGTGAATTTATAACTGTATTTTAATCATCAACAGCCTGTTAACGTCCACTACTGGACTTAGGCCTGTCCCAACTTGCGCCAATGTGCCCGTCGGCGGCACGTCGCATGCACTCTCTCCCGGCTACCCTGCGCAGATCATCGCTCCATCTAGCCACAGGACGTCCAACACTACTTTTGCCGAGTCGGGGTGTCCACTCGAGAACTCTTCTGCTCCAACTACCATCGGTTCTCCTACAGATGTGGTCAGCCCACTGCCACTTCAGAGAGCTAATTCCTTGAGCTATGTCGGTGACTTAAGGGTCTGATCACTTCATTGCGAATGCGATATTTCAGAGAAACTCCGAGCATAACCCTCTTCAGAACCCTTTGAGTGAATTTAAATTCGTGGTCCAGCCACGTGAGTGTCCAGTCCACGTCTCGGCACAATAGGTCATCATTGGTAGGACGCACTGATTGAAAACTATTGTTTTTAGGCACTGTGAAATATGCGATGAGAAAACAAATTCGAAACCCGGCCTGTTTGAGGGCTGAAATTCGTCGAGTCTTCTTGATAGACGAATTGAGACAACCCTCGGGAACAGTTTGTAAACATGGCTCAAAAGCGAGATGGGTCTATAGTTCTTCAGCAGGGTTTTATCCCTTTTTTTGAAGTAGAGCACCATCACGCTTCTGTTCCATGCTTTTGGAGTTCTCCCGGAGAGATGACATCGTAATACAGCTTTTGCAGTTTCCGCAGCACTGGCCTGCCTCCTGCTTTAAGAGGCTCAGTCGTGATGCTATTTTAATGCGTTAAAGCAATCAATGCTTATCTTGTCATGCCAGAATGCGCAATATGTGTTATTTAATA
The DNA here is from genome assembly GCA_958496195.1 of Timandra comae. Taxonomy (NCBI): domain Eukaryota; kingdom Metazoa; phylum Arthropoda; class Insecta; order Lepidoptera; family Geometridae; genus Timandra; species Timandra comae. The sequence goes on from OY292353.1 coordinate 16,680,001, forward strand.
TTAATAATATTTTTAGACTATATTTACCTCCAAAACTAAAGAGAAGAAAAAAATCCCGAAAGTACCGAAAATCCCGGGAAATCCCGGTTCTGATTAGTGCTGGTACCGAAAATCCCGGTTCTGATATTTATACCGGTTCTCGATACCCTACTTCCCACTGAATCACTCTATCTATTAAAACAAACCTTTGTTCTTTTCCGGACCATAAGCTACCCCTGTAACAAATTTCAAGTCAATCGGTATAGTAGTTTAGCCGTGAAAAGGTAACACAGTTACTTTCGCATTTATAATTAGTAAGGATTAGTAAGGATGTTATCTCTTCTGTTCGATTTCGGTTACGGCGAACGATTCAACTCCTCACTGTCACTGGCATCGTATACGAGTATATGGACCTATATAACATACACTACAAATAAAATTACAAATATTTTTATATTACTAGCTGCGCCCCGCGGTTTCACACGCGTAGTTCCCGTGGGAATTTCGGGATGAAAAATAGATGTTCCGATTCTCAGACCTACTGAATATGCTCACAAAATTTCATGAGAATCGGTCAAGCCGTTTCGGAGGAGTATGGCAACGAAAACTGTGACACGAGAATTTTATATATTATATTATTGATTAGTATTCGTATCACCAACACGCATTTAGCCAGCGTGGACTAAGGCCTAATCACCCTAATTCAGGGTAGGCTTGCCCCTCGGTGGGGACATATATGAGCTGATGATGATGAAGAGTACTCGTATCTGAACAAACACAAAACTGAAGTGTCAGTGAAAGGTATTTACATAAAAAAAAACTAAATAAATTTTTACAACATATAAAATATTTGTTTGTCTGTCCATTTGTTCCGGTTAATCACTGAAACCACCTGAAATAGCTGGTCCGATTTGACGGAACTTTCACAAGATACCTAGTTATTATTATTTTTATTTATTTATTCATAAACAATTTTCTTACAAATCGTGTTTGAATGTTATTAACAAATTGATGATAAAGAATTACATATCACTACATAGTATAAAACAAAGTCGCTTTCTCTGTCATGTCCCTTTGTATGCTTAGATCTTTAAAACTACGCAACGGATTTTGATGCGGTTTGTTTTAATAGATAGAGTGATTCAGTGGAAAGGTTTTTAGCATAATTTTATCCCTATATTCCTACGGGAACGGGAACTACGCGGGTGAAACCGCGGGGCGCCGCTAGTTAAATTATAAAATTACTTACTTATCTATAAGGTACATTAATTATCCACAATTATTATAATTTAATTAGACAAAGAGAAGAAAAAATACAATACACAACATACATTTTATTAATTACAATAAAATCAAAAGCAAAATTACATATATAATATTGAACATAATTTACATTTCATTAAAGGTTTCGTAAAATTCATTAATTGTATAGTAACAATCGTTCAACAAAAAACTATATAATAAAGAACTTACTTTTTTATTCCATAATTATCACGGAATCGCGAGTGAAACGCCGAGGCACAGTTAGTAATTACTTTATGCAAAATGTGTTCAATGAATTGGAAGATGGAAGATGTCACTCAGAAATCCAGTGACCTCTTTACTTGTTTATGAATAATTGTAAGATAAATATTGTTATCTTGTTTACTTTAAAATAACATTTATTCTATTTCATCTCAAATGTCTATAATTCGTTTTTATATAAAACTAAGGCACATTTACTTCTATATAGTTCTACTTATGTATTAAATAAAACACTAATTCTCTTTTGAAGGTATACATTTATGTAGCTCTATGTATTCTAATAAATATAACGGGTTTTTGTCGTGGTTATATTTCTCTTTTACATAGTTCTTTGTAAGTACTGTCTTTGTATGGGACATGTAACTATTAAGTAATCTGTAGTACAGGTGAAAACGATTTATAGGATGTATTATGTCCGTAGGGTGATGTTTTAGTGAAGGATTTGTAGCTAATAAAGAAGGATTTAGAATAAATTGGACAAAGTTTATTACAATGATTTTATACCGAAAGTCCTATGGGATTGGGACTTATTAGGGTGTTTAGATCAGGAGGATTTTTATATAAGATTTTACGATTTTTTCCAACGCAAAAAAAATATGGGATATAGTTGAAAAAGACGAATATTTTCTTGTTACTTTATGTCACTATATGTAGATCGTTAATTTAGAAACATACCAGCGGCACCCCGCGGTTTCACCCGCGTAGTTCCCGTTCCCGTAGAAATATGGGGACAAAATTATGCTAAAAACTTTCCCACTGAATTACTCTATCTATTAAAATAAACCGCATTAAAATCCGTTGCGTAGTTTTGAAGATCTAATCATACATAGGGACATGGGGACATAGGGACAGAGAAAGCGACTTTGTTTTATACTATGTATTGATATTGCTCGAATACTGACTTAATATCATGATTACCACTAACTACGAAGGCAGTATTCTATTTATAGTTGTTTCCTCTACGCCCCGGATATATCCGGATTTGGATATCCAAGTGAATCGAATATCCGCGATAAGACATTCTTGAGCATTCACCGGAATTCTGATTCAGTGCCCTAATTAGCACAACTGAATCTAATAATAATTCTATATTATGGGTGACGTGACTGATTAACATAAGACAACATTACAGTTGGTTTGGCATAGATATGTATGAGAAACTGGTGGCATGCCCCGGATTCTGATGGGACCAAGTTTTTTGTGGATTTTCTAAAATTTCCTTTTTTATAGATAGAGCATCGAATTATCAATTGACAATACTATAGTCGAAATTATTATTACAATAGTTAATAGAAAAGCAGGGTTATAGTCCAGAGTTATAAGGCAATCGCTGTAAAATATTGATTGTTTTCCAAATCTTTTTAAACTAAAAACCAACCTCAGTTATCTTGGATGAAGAGTGCTGTTTGAGATACAAGCTTAATGCTTAGTTCAGACGCAGATGTTATATAATTATTGTAAAAATGTTTTCTGAAAAATAAACTATTTACTTATTATTTATTTATTTATGTCCCACAGTTTGGACTCAGTCCAAAGTACCGTAAACTTTGTCTAGACAAAGAGCCCGGTGGGTGGAAAAATGTCTAATTCCAATTCAAATAAAATAAAACATAGATTTATTGTGTTGTTTTTTACATAAAATTTTAAAATAAATGAAATGCCTATGTAATGTACATTTGTTTAATAAACGTCGTTAGGATTTTAAATTGACATTGAAGTTTATTTTGTTATTCTATTTATTTTCTATTTCTATTATCGAGTTAGAAAAATAATAGAGTTAGAAATAAGTTAAAACTATAGGATTGATTTTTTTACATTGAAATTAATCGTTTAAGTGGCGATTCACCTTATACTGCGAATGTTTAACTGAATTGTCCAAAGCTTACTAGAATTTTATAGTATGAAATTTTGCAGTAATCAAAATGAAACTAAAAGGGAATTACTTTTAAACTATTCAAAACTTTATTAGGTTATATTAATTAGCTCGTTATTGCCATAAACTGCCTACTTACGAGTACATACACACAAAACATAGACTTACAAAGTTACCGAAAAAATCAATTATGTCCTACTAATATTATAAATGCGAAAGTTTGTGAGTGTGTTTTGATGTTTGTTCCTCTTTCACGCAAAAACTACTGAATGGATTTTAATGAAATTTGGTACAGATGTTCCTCATACCAAGGAATAACATATAGGAAACTTTTTATCCCAAAATTCCCACGTGGGTAAAACCACGGGGCACAGCTAGTAATTAATAAAACTTCGTTACTTTTTCATTTAAAATCTGTTAAAAAAGTTCTCTCCAAATTTTTGAAGAGATTACATTTCCTCGCATATTGAAATACCGATCTATATTCCAAAAAAACCTAAATTACCTTTGATGAGAACTTTAAAATAGCTTTTCAATAACAGTGTTTTTATTACATGCATTTTAATATTCCGTATTGAATACAGTTACGAGTATGTAGAAGTTACTAACGACTGTAGTAGTCATAATTAATTAAAAGTTATAACAAGTTGAACATATTTATTTAGGACAAAACGACATATTTATACTAAAAGTTTTAAAGTGTACAAAATAAATTATGGGTAAATATAATTGATTTCACTGGTAATTTGTAATCGGGTAGTTAGAGCCCTCAAAAGTCTAACATTTGGTTTAACCAAAAAATATCGTATAGCCCTCTGGGTTGTGAAGGTCTGATGGCAGTCGCTTCACGTAAAATACTGACATGCCGCCAAATTTGGTTAAACTGAAAACCGACCCCAAAATAGACATGGGATAAAGGTTCGGAAAGAGAGAAACTGGTAATTTGTAATCAACTTTAGAGATAATAGTCCTACTTTTTGAATTTTGGATTTACTAAATCATATCTAAGGTTATAGATACCTTGCTTTAGTCACAAACATCACGCATAGGGATGTTTTTTTAAATATTTTTGGAGAAATCATCATCATCATCAGCTCATATAATGTCCCCACCGAGGGGCACGAGCCTACCCTGAATTAGGGTGATTAGGCCAAAAGAAGAACTAAAATAATTTTATATACTTTTTCCTAATAACCTGTAGAAATAATCTATAAAGATTGGCGATCTCAGATTTGGCTTCGCAACTTTCTATAGGTAATCCGTATAGTAACTTTGCTAAGTCGCAAGTTAAGCTAAAAGTTATAAAGAGAACCTAGTTTTCAATTTCAGTTAGTAATGTCTATGTTTTATCTGTGTGTCACTTCCATATATAGTATAAAACCATAGAATAAGGATCACGACCAATATTCTCTCTAGTATAAAATAAAGTCGCTGTCGCTGTCTGTCTGTCCCTATACATGCTTATATCTCTAAAACTACGCAACGGATTTTGAAACGGTTTTCTTAATTGATAGAGTGATTCATGAGGACGGTTTTTAACATAATTTTATACCTGTATTCTCACGGAAGCGGGAACTACGCGGATGAAACCGCGGGGCGCCGCGCCACTAGTACCTATCATTATATAACTGATACCTAAGATGTATCTAGGCTAGGTTATCAGTAACACAATCATTCACAAACACACACACAGATCGAGACACAATATCGACCCCGCACGGGAATAGAACCTGCAACTTTACTGATAGCTGTCCGGCATGGTGACCACTCTGCCATTTAGGTCGTAATGATTTACGTTTTTAACCGTTTTCCATACCCTTAGGCTGATTTCCACACCCTAAGGCCGCGGCTACCAAAGTCCACTCTGTTTCACAGTGCACCGCTATTCGCTAAAAAAATTAAAGAGCTCGAGCGAAACCGCAGGCAAATACCAGTAATAAATAAACAACAACGGAGTTTTCCTTGTTCCAAGATCTATTTTCGTTAATCGAGTTTCCATTAAACGTCATAGTTGATATATCTCAGGGTTGCCACGCATAATTACTCATAATTTTTTTTATGGAAATAAGTAGTGTTATTATGTACCTTCAGCGTGTGCAAACTTGCTCGCTCGTTACATGGGCCGTTTCAGGTGCTAACAACAGGTGCTGAAGACTGGAAAAATAGTCGTAAGTTTTCTTATCTTAAATTAAAAATTTAAGAAGGCTGATTATACGTGTTTTATAAAAAAAAATCGTTAAATATTAGTAATCAACGTTATCAGAACCTTCCGTTAAGCTGTGACTTTCACAATACACCTCAAAACCTAGATCGTTTGTGCCACTTCACTTAAATTCTAAGTCTTGAATTTGTACATGTCATACTTAGAGAACTATTTCAAAGCTTTTTAGCAGACCGATCAGCCAATCACCCCCAGTTATATTTTGTTTTATATTTTCTGACGTTTCAACATGTACTCGTATTACCGTTAAAGTAGTTTTATTTCAGTGTGTAGTGTTCGTGTAAATCAAAGAAATCAATGTGTATCAAATGTGTGGCTGGTGAAAGTTACCTTCGACGAAAACCTGACACTTTTATTGATTACTAATTTAAAAAATATATATTTGACATTAATGTCTAATAAATAATTGTAAAAAGATTTTTACAATTATTTTATCTTAATACTCAGAGCAGATGCTCTGAGTATTAAGATAAGTTACCATTATTTCTACGTGACACATAGGGTAGACTTTTATATCCCAATATTAAAAGAGCAGGGTTTCTCAAACTATGTCTCCCCACACTCCTGTAAATGTTTCTAGATGAACAGCGAACCCCTAAAAGATTCCCACTAAAAAATTAGACATTAAGAAAGGAAGCTCTTTACTTTAATAAAAGTAACACGCGAGCAAAATAAAAGGTAAAATCTGAAAAATATGTTAAAAAGAAATATCATTTATACCCGTTCCGTAAATCTTGTCGCGAAGTCTGAGTATTAAGATAAGTTATCATTATTTCTACGTGACGTCAGCACCTGGCACGTGACAAACGGCTCGTGTGACAAGTGCATATGCTGAAGGTATCATCTTCAAAATTATTCAAATTTATTCTTTTATTTTTCTAATAAAATAAGTGAGATTTGGCACCCCTGATCCTGCAATATTTGCTCACTCAATGTTATAGGTCACTGCGTTTTATCCTCCCACCATCTTAATTTCAACTGAAGGGTTCTGAATATTCATGAGGGAAAAGATTTGTATATAAAGGGGTGGCTCCCTGAGGAGCGCACATTCGTCCACAAGTCTCCGAAGAAAGAACATAAACTCAAGAAAAGTCAAGATGAGAAGCGCATTGTTGTTGGCGGCGGTGGTGTGCGGGGTAATGACGAGTACTGCGGGTAAAGAGCTCGTGCGCCGGCACTACTGCGGGCGTGTCCTGGCCGAGGCCGTGGCGGAGATATGTTACGGGCCGCTCAACATGGTGAAGCGGGCGGCCGGGGCGCCTCCAAGGGACTCCGCCCCGTGGCCGTCGTTCGAGCCGGCGCCCGCTCTCGACGACTCGCACCTCAGCCTGGTGAAGCGTGCGGCCGAGCTGGCGCCCTACCTCTCCGACGCCGGGGCGGCCGAGCTGGCGCCCTACTTCTCCGCGCTGACTCAGAAGTTCCCTGCTCCGTGGCTGTGGCACGCGGCGGCGCAGGCTCCCCGACCGCCCCTTGCCAAGAGGGGCATCGTCGACGAGTGCTGCTACAACGCGTGTACCACCGACGACCTCGCGACGTACTGTGACTAACCTTGAGATCTACACGACAAAAAGCTTGATCAACACGGGAAACTAATAAAAAAAAACCTAATTAAACCTAAACAACCTATATAATGTACTCGTGTGTTAAAAAAACCAAATGACCAACGCTTGTAAAAATTTACTTCGAATATAATCATATTATTGTATCGCAAAATTGTGTTTCTTTTAAATACCTTTATCATATAAGTATTCATATACCTAAGTAGAATAATTAAGTATCGACAACAAAATTAAAAATTTAAAAAACCCTTAACACAATTACTTTCAAACCCCCATAACTTTTAAACGGGTTAACCGATTTTCATCAAACATGTCTAAGAACACTCGCACGTAAGTCCCCTGTAATACAAAAAAAAACTAAATTGAAATCGGTTCATCCGTTCGGGAGCTGTGATGCCACAGACAGACAGATACACACACACAGACACGTCTAACTTATACCACCCCTCTTTTTGGTTAATTTAGTAGTTAGTTTAGTTAAGTGTGGAATTTCATTAAGACCTAAATCTTACTAATATTAAAAACGTGTAAACTTTGGATGGATGGATGTTTGTAACTCTATCACGCAAAAACTACTAAAGCGATTTAGGTATATGGTAGAGATGTTCTTTATAACTAGGAATAACACATAGGGTAGACTTTTATATCCCAATATTAAAAGAGCAGGGTTTCTCAAACTATGTCTCCCCACACTCCTGTAAATGTTTCTAGATGAACAGCGCACCCTTAAAAGATTCCCACTAAAAAATTAGACATTAAGAAAGGAAGCTCTTTACTTTAATAAAAGTAACACGCGAGCAAAATAAAAGGTAAAATCTGAAAAATATGTTAAAAAGAAATATCATTTATACCCGTTCCGTAAATCTTGTCGCGAAGTCTGCCATTGAATAGCGAGCCCCTAGGGGGTCGCGTTACTGCACTTTGAGAAACCCCGGCTTAGAGCACAGACCAACATCTAATTGAAACCTTACCAAGAAAAGAAGTTGTAAAAGAGAACTGACTTAAGCCTTAATTACCTTAAAGTAATTTCAATTCAAGTAAATACCCGCTACAATATTGTAAGACGTATCTAAGACATAACAAAGGGAAGATGAGAACTTAATTTTTATTTAATATTACGAGGAAAGAAGTAATATTTAAAAAACTAGAGCGCTGATACTGAAAATTCTTTATAGGGATGCAATGAACGTTGTTGGGTATTTTAACAAGAAAAATATTCTTATTATACAAGACGGGAACTATGTTCCGGACCGTTTGAATAATTTTGTTCATTTAAGTACATAAGAATATTTTCAACACACTTGTTCATATAGTTAATAAATATCTTGACTAATTGAATGTAGATTGTTGAAACATGATCAAATAGTTAAAGGTATATAGAAGATTTAGGTACTTAGTTATTAAACTCTCGAACCAAAGTTTTGTTTGAATATTTTTCTTTATATAGTCGTTTTTAAAGGCTCAATTTAAAACAAAATATATTAATAAAATGATAAACAAATAGTTTAATATTTTCTTGTCAAAGAAGTCGGATTTTAATAGAATAATACTCATAGTTGTGACGCATACTTTTCGAAGTTAGTTCGTAAGTTCAAACTAAATGAAAGCGACTCACGGGTGGTTAGGACAACAAAGATTATTTTTTATAGAAATCAAGTAAATTAAAATAATTGATTTGATTTCTGAATAAACTTAACAATAATAATCAATTTTAAGTTTTAAAACTTTTACCTTTTGAATCGCAGTGAAAACATTTTTGATACGGATAAAATGATTATATTTTCTTACTTAATTTATCGCCGTAGTGTGTTTGCATTAATTTTTGACATGCAATTAATTTAACCGTTGCTCTATAAATCTTTTATTCTTTTGTAAACCTGAATACTTTGTAGGTTAATTTTAAACAAAAACATGAAATACATTGTTTTCATATCATAGTAGAAAGCCTTCAGGTTTTAAATATTCTTATATTTTTCCAGATATTTACACGTTAACGAGATCCATCACATAGAACCAGATACCTTCTCAAACATGCCACGGCTTGAAAGATTGTGAGTACACCGAGAGTCTGAGCTCAGTAAATTAAGATTAAAACATCTATCCTGTGTTTCTATCGAGTGTGTAAACAAACATTATTAACTTGTTTCAGGTATCTGCACAATAACCACCTGAAAAACATCCCACAAGGCTCGTTCACAGCGATGCCTAAATTACACAAGTTGCGTTTGGACAGTAATGCGTTAATTTGCGATTGTTCGATGCTGTGGTTGGTCCGGATGCTCGCTAATCACAATCAGATCCTCCATCTTGCGGCCACGTGCTACGAGCCCGACCGCGTCACAGGCATTTCGCTCGCCGCCATGACCGAGAACGATTTCCACTGCCGTACGTACACGACTCGACTAGTTGTAAACTCTTTTCCTATTAACTTTAGACTTCCTTTTAATAAGGAACACAACTTAATTAAACTTTTCCAAGTTAATGCGATATTTTACAGAATTTCCCGAGTTTTCAACTGAGCCCGAGGATGTTATTGTGAGCTTCGGTGAAGATGCCGTGTTTACTTGCGCCGCGACCGGTGATCCTACTCCGGAAATTATATGGCTACGAGACTCCAACGAGATACCTCTGAACACGACGCGGTATGAGATCCTGAACAATGGAACTCTGATGGTTCACGACGCTGATGAAACCGACGAAGGCGTGTTCGAATGTATGGCCAAAAATCCATCTGGACAAATACACTCGAAACCAGCTAAAATGATTATTCAGATGCCTGACAACATGGGTAAATATTTTGTCCCAATATTAATTAACATATAAGTAGGTACATAACATTTCCCATATTTACTTATTTTTTTCCCGCAGCTCCCGTATTTTCCGTTCTACCAGAGAACCAAATGGCCAAAGTGAATCACTCATTTGTTAGCTTTGACTGTGCTGCTAAAGGAAAACCAAAACCGCATATAACTTGGTTTCACAACGAAGAGAGAATTTTGCTCACCGAACGAATTTCAATTCATCGCAATGGCACTTTAATTATTAAAAACGTCCGAGTATCCGACGCCGGCACATACATGTGCCAAGCTGAGAATATCAATGGAAAAATTGCTACTCCTGTTCTTCTTCAAACTATAAGTAAGTATCGTATTTAATTTCAGACATTAAAATGACATAGGTATTTACATGAATACCAACTAAGGTTTTATTTTGCAGTTCCACCGTATTTCTCTGAGGTACCAGAAAATCAAACCGCAGCATTTGGGGACAATGTCGAATTCATATGCGTAGCTGAAGGTCGCCCTAAGCCCGGCATCACCTGGTATAAAAACACCTTGCCGTTACAGTTAGATGATAACATTATCATTACACATACAAACCAGAATTTAACGATCCTTGAGGTTAGTGAAGACGATGACGCATTGTATCATTGTAGGGCCGATAACATTGCAGGTTCCATTGAACATACCGTAGTTCTCAAAGTTATAGAAGCGCGAATTATTCCCCCGCACATAGTTCTTAGACCTGAAGATACAGATGCTTTTAAAGAAACAACCGTTTTGATGCCCTGCGAAGTTGAGAGTGAACCACCGGCTTTAATAGAATGGAGAAAAGATGGGTCTCGTATCGATGAGAATGAAAAATATTCGATTACAATTATTGGTAACATTATTATCAAGAACGTATCCTTAACGGACGCTGGGCGCTACGAATGCACAGTGTTCAATGAGTACGGGCGCGACACTGCATCGGTATATTTAACAGTCAAAGATCATGTTCTTCCGGGAGATGTGTACGTAAACATCGCACTAACACAAGCTATAAGGGACGTCGATCAAGCAATTTCCAGATCAGTAGACCAAATATTTAATAACAATTCGTCTAAAGTTGACATTAGTGACCTTTACAGAATGACTAGATTCCCCAATGCACCAGCAAGAGAGGTAGCTCGAGCGGCTGAAATATATGAAAGGACTCTTGACAAAGTGAAAGGTTATGTCCAGACGGGGAGAAAAATTACTTCTGTTGAACCGTTCAGTTACCAAAATGTCCTATCTAACGAACATCTCGAAGTTATTGCTCGGCTTTCTGGGTGTGTGGCACACAGGCTTGAACGCGACTGTTCCGATATGTGTTACCATTCTAAATATCGTACTTTTGATGGAAGTTGCAATAACTTTGCCTTCCCAACATGGGGATCTTCTCTCACCGGTTTTCGAAGAATTTTATTACCTGTTTATGAAAATGGTTTCAGTCAGCCAGTGGGTTGGAACACAGAAATCAAATATAACGGATTCATACTTCCCAGCTCCCGTTTGGTGTCTACTTCAATTATAACGACCTCTATTATATCAGAGGACGTACAGATAACTCACATGGTCATGCAATGGGGACAGTGGTTGGATCACGATTTGGACCACGCTTTGCCGTCTGTAAGTTCTCAAACGTGGGATGGGGTTGATTGTAAGAAAACTTGTGACTACGCTCCTCCTTGTTTCCCAATTGAAGTACCAGAAAATGATACTCGTATTACCAACCGTAGGTGCATTGATTTTATAAGGACAAGTGCCGTCTGCGGTTCTGGTATGACTTCTGTGCTATTTGGTGTTCTGCAACCGCGTGAGCAAATAAACCAACTGACTTCCTTTATTGATGCTTCTCAAGTATACGGTTTCGAAAATTCTGTAGCCCAAGACCTGCGAGACCTTACCAATGACAACGGTTTGTTACGAGTAGGTGCTACTTTCCCCGGAAAGAAACCCCTACTGCCCACAACTGGTTTGAATGCTATGGACTGTAGGCGTAACTTGGATGAGAGCACTCGGAGCTGCTTTGTAGCTGGTGACATCAGGGCTAATGAACAAATCGGTCTTGCGGCTATGCATACCATCTGGATGCGAGAACACAACCGGGTAGCACTGCAGCTGAAAGCTTTAAATCCATTCTGGGACGGTGACAGAGTTTACCACGAGGCTAGAAAGGTAGTCGGAGCTGAAATACAATACATAACTTATGAACATTGGCTTCCAATTATTCTTGGGCCTCATGGATACCAACAAATTCCTAAATACAAAGAGTACAACCCGAAGATAAATCCATCCGTATCAAACGTGTTTGCTACTGCTGCTTTAAGATTTGGTCACTCTATGATCAATCCGATATTGCATCGTTATGATGAAAACTTCGAACCAATACCACAAGGTCACTTACTGCTGCGCCATGCTTTCTTCTCACCGTGGAGGCTGGTCGATGAAGGTGGAGTAGATCCCTTGATAAGAGGAATGTTTACCACTCCGGCGAAACTGAAGAAACCGACTGAAAACCTCAACTCTGAGCTCACTGAAAAATTGTTCTATTCGACCCACGCCGTCGCTTTAGATTTAGCCGCTATTAACATTCAACGAGGTCGTGACCATGGTATCCCACCTTACACTAAATGGCGTGAAGTATGCAACATGTCTGAGGTTAACGATTTCGATGATCTAGCTGGTGAGATATCAGACAAGAGCGTCCGGGACAAACTGCAAGAGCTGTATGGATCTGTACATAACATTGATGTTTGGGTAGGAGGCATTTTGGAAGATCAAGTTGAAGGCGCGAAAGTAGGACCACTGTTCCAATGTCTATTGATTGAACAATTCGTTCGCTTGCGTGATGGAGATCGGTTTTGGTACGAAAACCCTTCAGTCTTCAAACCTGATCAACTGCGTCAAATTAAGGAAACAAGCTTGGCTCGAGTTCTGTGTGACAACGGCGATAATATCGACACTATTGGAGAAAACGTGTTCTTTTTGCCGGACGTTCAGGATGGTTTAATTTCTTGCACCGATTTGCCTTCGATCGATTTCCGTTACTGGGCAGACTGCGAGTCGTGCGGTGAGGACAATGAAATTGGAAGGAGCAAGAGAAGCGTGACGCGGTTTGTCAACTACGTGGATATAGGAAAATCATTCGATACTAGCCGATTTGAGGATATGTTGGAATCTCTGAATAAACGCCTCGACCATCTGGAAAAGCTCGTGATGAACGGAACCGACAACCATCTGTAAACGGATATGGCAAACAATGTCATCTGTTTGGAGGCAAATGGGGCACAAACCAGACCCCCAGCAGCGGTGGAGGCGTTAGAACACCGACTTCGTGTACATCTAAATAGATCAATCATCATATTTGCCTTCCCTTGATCACTTTTAACCGACGACCCCAGGCGACCTTGCAAGGCTTAGACGGAACATTGGAACACTCCCAACGCAATGGAATTGATAACTTTGGACCGCTGAGGGACAACTGATACTAAGTAATACTTGTAATCTACGGAATTGAACTAGTTGCCTATTCTTAAAAAAATAGTGTCAACTGACCCGAATTATATGGATCGGTATTCATACTTAATTCATTCATTAGGTTAAGTCGTCCTATTATTTTATTATACTATTTTAAGTAGAAGTGCCAAACAAGTATGTATACTTTGGGAGTTTATAGTATCACAAAACAATATATGTATAGTTTTTATTTTGTTAATTAATGTGCCAGTCAAAATAAATTGACTACTGGCTCGCTGACTTGAAATACTTAGGACCAGTTGCCCCCAAGCATGTAATTCTTAAATCATATTATAGTTATGTACTGTCTATTATAATGAGGTCCAAAATCTTTGAATTTATTTTATACTTTCACATTTCGTATTATATACCTATTAAGTATCTGATACCTATTTATTCTTAATGTACCTTTCTATTTTTCGATGACGATTGTATTTGCCTATTTACACTTCTTACAACCCCACGTATTTAAGATTTACGATTATAATCATACATTTTAATCCATTATAACATTATAATAGCAAATAAATCTAGTCGAAACAATGTTTAACCATAGATTAAGGATCCATTATCTCGAATTTCTTTTTAATTTACTGGTGGACAGTAAACTTTTCGAATTTATTTTTTGAAAGGAAAAAAAAATATTGTTTACTTCGAACAGGCTCCCAAACTACCAGACCATTTTTAATATTATATTTTTCTGTTAGAGAGAGAAAGAGAGAGAACACAGGCTATATTTTATTCCGGTATGTACGCGGGCGCGGGTAAAACCGCGGGGCGCTGCTTGTAAATCATAAAAATAGGAATGGCATGGCAGGGGAATAAAATTAAACTAAAAAATATTTTTTTGTCCGCTAGTTAATTATCTTTCCATATTAATATACCTATCTAACATTATATACTCAGGACAGTAGAATTATTGTTAAAAAATAGAAGTAATGAAATGGAAGTAATTTAATATTTAAGTTCTGAATAAATAATTTCAGTTTTCCCTATTTAATTTTTTATGTATTTTTAAACAATATTTCTATTATTGTTATACTAAACTTTTATTCCAATGTTTAAACTTTAATTCTATGTTTAATTTGATTTAAAATAATATTTAATTATTTCTTCATTAATTTAAACATTAACATTGTATGTAACCAGTAAAATAAGTATCTTTAATAGTGTTATAATTGCTTCAAATATTTAATCAATATGGCGGATATTTAATCACATAATTAATCAATTTAAAGTTATTATCAAATACATATTATTCAGTATCTGTAATTCCATATAATTGTCAGCAAAGCCCACTATGAAGTTCGGCAATTTTGCCAAATGATTTTATACTTTATTGAATAGCACTTACGGTCTGTAATTGAATTGATAATAATGGTCGGAAGCGCCATCGTAAATGAGGTTCTTTAATTAGAAAGAGAGAGAGAAAAGAGACTAAAAGACGATAAAGTTAATAAATAAAACGTTGGAAATTGCCGGTGCATAATGAGTTTTGTAATGGGTTAAATTTTAAACAAGATCTTGATGTTGTTCAATAATATCTTAATTAAATCACAGTTGATGAAATGTTAAATTAATAATTAAGTAGTCCTACTTGTGTATTGGAATAATACTTAAGCATTTCTTTTTAATCTACCTAGTTAAAAGAGCAAAGACGATAATTTAAAGGGGTACAATAGGATGCTTTGATCTACAAAACACACAGAGACGGTACCAGGAAAGTTTCATTGGCGGGAAATAGTTAATGTTCAAGTTTGTATGCAATCCCTTATGGCACGGCATCGGTGTGATGCAGTTTCGGGAACCTTCGGGCTACCTCGGCACTCGTTAGCATACTCATAGATAGTTCTCGAAGGTTTACTCCTAGGCATACCGTCTTTATGCGTACTAAAATTTGGGTTGCATTGATATAAAAGTGTAAATTGAAACTTCATTCAAATTAACTGGTGAACTAATAAATAAATATTATTTTTTATTTATTTAATTAATATACAGGTACATTTAGGAATACGCATTTTAGGTGTAAACATAAACTCGTTCGAGTATAATAGGCCACTTTATCAATGAAACTGGTTTTTTTTAATCATTTATTTGAAAGGGGCTTTTGGCCCGCAGTATGGCCGTGCCAGCCCCGTAGGTAATCTCTAATTTTTAACTATTACAATTAAATACTGCAATACCTAAATCGATTATGTTGTGTGTTAAATTAAAGAAATATGTAATTAATTAATTTGAAATTAATAAACTTGTATTCTTTGCCATACACAATAAACCAATAAGTACTTAAGTATATGAATCATTTTAGTTTATGATTCCATCCATTAGTTTGGAGTGGTCTGTTTTGTTTGTCATTAGATAAAAAATATATAAACAATTATACTGTCCTATAGTATTAAGTATTATTTCAATATATAAGTTGTTTATGTAGTGAGTTTAATGAATGTTCAATGTCAAATTTCAAATGTGTTTTATCTGTGTATAACATGATTAATAAAATTAATTGGCGTTTTATTTACACTACATAATACCTAAGATAAGATAGTTAATTAATATAACTAAGTTAGTTACTCTGAGGGCCTATTTCACTACCTTCAATTACAGTTACTCACCAAGTAAAGACAGTTTGCTCTCTTTCTTACTTTATGTCAAGTGACAAAGACAAAACATGTGAGTAGGTATCGGAATGTTACTTGAAGACGGTGAAATAGGCCCTAAGCATTACATTTCAAATTATAATAAAAGAGATAGATTGAGTTTTGTACACATTTATTGCTTTTTACATAAATAATATACAATCTCAAGGAAATAACAAATATTGACTAGTTTACTAAATACTACTACATTAAAATTACAGTAACAAGTAACCAAATTTGATGATACTCTTAAATATATTATAACATAGGTATCAGAATATTTTGTTCACAATATAAATGTATATTGATTCGTGCTAAAATGTCATACACCAATGTATTTAGTGTGCCTCCCTGTAGCGAGAAGTTTTTTGGTATTTTTATTACGAACCTCCACTTCGAGAAAAGCAATTTTTTTACCAAGTTTCTTTGTAACTGCTTCTACTTCTATATCATCACCGTCTTTAGCTGCCGTTAGATATCTGGAATTATATTAAAGACAATATTTAAGACAATAAATATGAGTTATATTAAAGACAATAAATATGAGTCCTGTATATTTTTGAAAAATACGCAGGTTAACTATATTGATTCAAATTCAAAAATAGAATATGACAACTCTCTATATGAGACTTAATTTTTTTTTATATCCTTATAATTAATTGATTAACATCAAACAAATAATAAGTACCTACTCAAATATTGCAACAAATTAAATGAAAGAGCAAACTTTACAACAGGGATAATCCTGGTTTCCATACAAACACTAAAATAACCAATTCAGAAACTATGTTTATCTTAACCATCTATCTATAAGACACATTTAAATTATGAATGTTACTTACGATACGCTAAGATCAATAGACACTCCTCTAGTATCAACTTTTTCATTAGATGTTAGAGCGTAAGTTGATATCGCGTCAACTAAGTGAGCTATAAAACCTCCGTGGAGCGTCCCTCGCTGGTTTAGATGTTCCGGGCCAACTTTAAACTCTGTTAACATTCTGCCTTCTTCACAACACACTACTTTTACCTGAAGATATTAAATTAATTTACTTTTAATATTTGTTGTTATAGCGGCAATATTAATACATCATCTGTGAAAATTTCTACTGTCTAGCTATCACCATTCTTGAGATACAGCCTGGTGACAGACAGACGGACAGACAGCGATATCTCAGTAATAGGGACCCTTTTTACCCTTTAAGACAACAGTTTAGTCCAAGTGAATAATGAATGAAAAGTCTTTTACAAAACCACTAAATTTATCTTTTTAATAATACCTCACACTAATGAATAAAATTTAATAGGTAGGTAAGTATAGATAGGATTAATTTAATTATGGTACACAAAACTTATGTAATAACTTGTAGGTAATTATTATTATAATATCATACTTGTTAGCGGTTATGGTTAGTGCTGGTTACGTCAATTAAATACATAAAAAAATATGTTTTCCTTACTTTACGTAGATTTTGATCAAAACATTTGGTTGACGCTATAACTTTTGTAAACAACTCGGCAACTTTGGCACCTTTACTGCACATTTTATCTAATTTTCATTAGATACTTGATCTTTAAACAATGTCTGTTATCTGCATTTATAACACCAGCTCCTAGATTTCCTTAGTTGCTTGGTATTTTGTTATTAAACAAATTAGTTTAAATTATATAAACGCTGACTGACTGTTGTTGTATTTATTTAAGTGCGTTACGCCAAGCACTAAGTAAGACCTAATGTAAATCACAACATATATCAGCCGCTTTCTGCATTATATGAAAATAATGAAGTGCGTTTGCGTTCACTTTTGAATAAGGGACTACGCACACTTATTCAGCTCTATTTTTATTTAAATAGATACATATTTAAATCAAGTTTAACCAATATTTTTTTGTATATAATGTCAACCAATCTTCTTCCTTATTTTAATTAATTCGCTAATCGTTTTGCTTACAAATTGTAGGCAAAGCGAATACTTAATTCATTTTTAATAGGTATTGTAAGTTAAAATACCGTTTAATTACGTTGAAGTGGAATGGAATCCACGGTCGTAAGAGCTGTAATGCTTAGGGCGTATTTCACGATCTTCAAGTAAAGTTCCGATTACTTACTCACAAGTTTTGTCTTTGTCACTTGATATAAATTAGGAAAGAGACAAAACTCACTTTACTTGGGGAATAACTTTACTTGAAAATCATGAAATTAGGCCCTAAGTGGAACACACCTACGAGTAAGAGGTCGTCTCATTAACGTCACGTGTAACAAGACTAACTGTCAACGTCAATATTTTGTCATGTTCAATTTACGTCAAACCAAAGAGGTTGGAGTTAAATAGTACCATGGAATAATAAAATTATAATAGAACTCGATGTTAAGGTTGCTGGTTCGATTCCCGCGCGGGGTGAATATTTGTGAGAACCACAAATGGGTGTGTGTGTGAATGAGTGAGTGCGTAGTTTCTGAAACCCTAGATACAGGTCTCGAACTTAGTTATTGGTTCTTATAATACTGTTTGTCGTATGCACTTATTTCATTTTCCATTTCATAAGTTTCACACCCCGATGGTCCATTCCTGCTTGATAAGAGCATATATTTCTTAACTTTTTGATTCTTTTAAAAGGCAAATATTTGGAATGCGGTAAGTTTGATTTTATTCTACCATAAAATATGACCATAGGAGTAGGGAGGGCAATGTGCAAGTCTATTATGTTATGAAGTAAATTTTAAACAGCATCTTTTGGCATGAGATTGGGAAAATGGTATTTTTTTTATTCTAAGCAGCGTAAGTATTAAGTAGCTTCATCTCATAATTATGTCCCCACCAAGGGGTTCGATTCTATCATGAATGAGGTCTTAGCTTAGCTAATTCAATCCCGCTAGCCAAATGGGGGTTGGTCGACTTCGCACAGAACCTTAGAATTTCTTCGCAAGTGTTTGCACGTTTCCTAACGATGTCATCCTTTACTGTAAAAACTTCGAATAAAGCTTCTTGTAAATACCATACAATTGGTAAAGAAGGTGATAGGTAGGGTCGTCCAAGAATAACTTACTTGAGTCATATTATTATATATCAAAGGATTAGCAGCGCCCCGCGGTTTCACCCGCGTAGTTCCCGTTCCCGTGGGAATTTCGGGATAAAAAGTATCCTATGTGTTATTCTGATGTATAAGCTGAATTATTGTAAAGTTTCATTAAAATCCATTCAGTAGTTTTTGCGTGAAAGAGGAACAAACATTAATACATCCACACTCACAAACATTCGGGTTTATAATATTAGTAGGATAAGGTCGATGTCGTGTCGTATAAGGAGGTGAAGGAGGCTGCATTGGATAGGGCCAGATGGAGGGAGTTGCACCTGTTACACCGACAAGAGCACTGCTATTAAATTAATGATGATGAGGTAAGTAGGTATAAGTATGAAATTTAATCCCCCGGTGCCAAGTCGATCCTGATTGTCAGGTCGTATCAGAAAAGCTAAGTTCACACTTTTGAGAACATACATAAGTACTCGTACAACCTACTTACTTTTAAATGAACTTGATGTACTTATGCTGCGGTTTCAACCACGTTGATATTTCAACGTTTATAGCATTCTTAAACAGACTAGTTCCTGAGATTAGCGCGTTTAAACAAATAAATTCTTTATACTTAGTATAGTACCTTTAGATAAGTCTCCACTAACCACCCCTCGACTATAATAAAGAAAATCACATCTACACCTCACCCGACATCAATATAAAAGAAGGGCAAACAAACAAACACTTTATAATTCATGGGACACGGCGATACGTATTCTCAATGGACGTAACATCCACTTCGAAGCCACTTATAACTATATCGACCTTGTGACTTCGCGGTGGATAAAGTGTCCTGTCAGAATATTTAGTGATCTCGACTTTACTATAAATACTTTATCACACCTTTCTTTCTACTTTAAAAGTTTTCGAAAACGCCCACGGAAGAAAGAACTATCTGTCTCTTGGCATGCCCTTTAAAATCTAAGGTTACTTCTATAGATTTAAACATTTAATAAGATTTATAGAACATAAATGGAAGCAAAAACCAAACATCCTGTCTTTACAATTGCCTAACCTAACGTATTTAGCATACGCAGTACTTTTGCGCGTAGGTAGATTAAATTTTGTTAATATATCTATCACACGAATAACAAATGAAATGGTTGAAGCGGAGCGGAGACTACCTAATTGATTATTCTAAGACGCATTTCTTCTACTTTACAAAACGTTTCTACGGAAATTTACTGTATCGTAGACCGTTCCAACTAACCTAGGTACCATAATTTAAAATAACCGCATATTTGGCAGTCACATCCAGTTCTCCCATTTTTTTTTATTCTAGGCGTACCTATGTATTTATGGAAAGTACCTACATATATTATTACGAGTACTAGCTACAGACAGAATACATAGATACTAGCTATGTGTATGTGTATGCTCAGTTTGGGACCAAGTAGTTAGTGATGTGTGATATGCGTCCGGTATTCATGTACCTACAATTATGTGGTTATTGAAAAATATCCGGTATGACCATCGACAATGATTTCTACTTCATCGACCAGAGGGTGTTCACTGTTGAGCAAGCTAGGGGGAGTTGTTATCGACACAATGCCCGCACTGCTTTGCCATTTTGCATCGGCTTACTAACAATTAATAAGTACTTATAATTTCTCCTTCTTATATAATACCTTTGCTATTTGAGAATAATCTCTTACACGTGTCCCACCCACATGTTGTTCAAAAAGTTTTTCCTAAATAATAAATCTTCAAGGGTATTTTCCACAAAAAAAAAAATCTATTTCCAATCGCCACACAAAAAGAAAATTCTTACACGTGTACGCCCACACTGTTTACCAAATTTATAAATCGGAACTTTCCAGAAAAAATAAGATCACATAACACGTTACAGATATATAACTAGTTATCAAGGGAATTCTTTTCTAAATATGGATACGTAAGTTTCCTATTGTAATACAAGTTGAAAAGAAATTTTGTACACACTAAGCCCTTCAAAGAGATGTTCCCGTAAAGGTGGTGTGGGGACTTAGATTTTTGGAGTTAAATTTAGATATCGTATTTCGCATCCCCGAATACAACACAATACATGAACTCGAGGGATCGTATGATTCTGCGTGTGTGTGTCGCTGTGCAGATTTCTATAGATCCCATTGTGGTGTATGCCCCTTTCAAGGACATAAAAAGGGAACAGAAAAACAAAATATTTTAGAATTACGCAATAAAACACCATCTGGATGACATATTGCTGTTGACTCATAGTGTTTACGCGCATATTCGCTGTACTTAATCTTCATATTTCAATTTGAATTTAGCCGTATTTAGTCTAATTAATTAATATTAAGTCTTCTTTTGTAAGATCTTTGGCGTTAATAAATACTTTTGAGACCAAAACTGAATAAACGATTATTTAATTTGAATATTGGTTTAATTCGTGTGCATAGTTCCTGGTACCCTAGATACAAGTTACGAACTTAGGGGTCAGATACTATAATGAGATGATGTAGTGAATGATTATGTTATGTTTGAATTCTCTAAGATTATTTATAGCACTATCTCCCTATTACATAGGTACACCATTAACTAAGGTCATATCTATTCGTGTATTAAGTTTTTATAACTATCTACGTAATGATTAATCATCTTGCCATCATTAATAATGTACTTATCGTCACCCTCACTCAAAATATGAGTAGGTATGGGGTGCCATTATAGCTATAGTTGCCATAGTTTGTTATTTTCAACTGGCCGAGTTCATTTATAGTAATTGGCAATATGAGAGCATGAACTCATTTTACAACGTAATGAACTAGGAATTTGTGTATTTTAAATAAGTAGTGTAGTAATTAAGATATACTGTTACGTTAATTATTTTTATTCTAATGGGCTTAAACGGGGGTAAAATATTTAATTGCAGTAATTATTATAATCCTAATGTAAAGCAAATATCTTTAAGATACCTATTTCATCCAGCTACTAGATAACTGTTCGATACCCATTTTATTTATAACTTCAGATACATATTATATTGATTAAGCCACTTAGGGACTCTCCAGGTTGGATTCCTTCGACACAAGGTAAATATTTGTGTGATCCGCAAATATTTATACAGGGCTGATACCTAGACCTGGATAAACATTTGCGGTTTTACCTATACGTACAAATATTTACTCGACAGGAATATTAACCCTAGGTTCCGATACCCAAATCCAAAATAGGTAGTAAACCTAAGTAAACATGAATTGCTAAATTTAAATGATAATAGAGTTATAGTATGAAATCGAAACTATAATGTATTCTATGATAATCTTGTGAATATAGAGAAAACGACGCACTAAGTTTCGTTAGAACCAGGTTTAAAGCATTTAAACACTTACATACGGTTAACCTTACTATCCGTAAGTTTGCAGGTTCGATTCCCGTGCGGGGTGAATATTTGTGTGAACCACAAATGTTTGTCTCGGTCTGGGTATGTGTGTAAATGAGTGTGTGCGTAGTTTCTGATACCCTAGATACAAGTTTCGAACTTAGTTAGGGGTCAGTTACTATAATGAGATGATGGAGTAACTGATTATGTTATGTTATATACGAGCAGTACAATACAAGATCGTAGATAGTAGGAAATGCTATTAAGTATTCTATGATGTTATCTAGTCTTGTAAATATCGAGAAAAGAAGTCCTTGAAATATAACCTTCGTAAGAAACGGGTTCCAAACATCTTATTAACAGGTTTTACGATATTCTACTACTAATATTATTTATACGAATAATTTTAATTCTATTTCGTCCATGCATCCAAAGTCAAAAGTATACCATAAACATCAGCTTTGTCGTAAGCGTCAAGGTCAACGAATTTATCTTTCAGTGCAGGGGTGGAAAGAATGGTTCTATATAAAATGGATATGTCTTTGAAGGGAAAAGTACCCAATTACTCATCAAATCTGTCGATGTGCTCAGAGATGCAGGCATATAGTTACTAAGACGTAGGTTTGAGCTAATAAAGGAAATAGAAATGCGCATAACCGCGGGGCAGTGTTAGTTTAAGTATTTTCATTAAAAACATACAAGGTATAAAAGTTTCCATTTATAATCTACGCATTTAGTAAAGTAGCAAGTTCTCCACAATTGATCATATCCACGTCGTAAGGCAGGTCATTCAAAAATATCACGAATACAACAAAGAGTATTATCTAGGGTTTGTTGATTTCAATAAAGCCTTTGACTCACTTGAACATAAATACATATGGGAAGCACTAGGAAAACAAGGAGTTCACACAAAATTTATCCGCATATTAAAAAATATATATTGCACTAGCACCGCCCAAATAAAACTAGAAACGACTGGAAAAGAATTCCCGATAGAAAGGGGTGTCCGTCAGGGTGACCCCATCTCGCCAAAATTATTTACGGCGGTCCTAGAGCAAATATTCAGAAACATTGACTGGAGCCAAAAGGGTCTTATTATTAACGGTGAAAGGCTAAGCCACTTAAGATTCGCAGATGACCTAGTTTTATTTTCGGAAAGCCCGCAAGAATTACAAATTATGCTCCAACAACTCTCAGACGAAAGTGACAATGCAGGCCTCTCTATGAACACCTCTAAAACCAAGATAATGAGTAACAGTAGCCATATAGTAATAAAAATAAATAATGATGATATTGAATATGTAAGCGAATATATATACTTGGGACAGCTAATTTCGACTGAAGACACAATGCAAAAAGAAATACAGAGAAGAATCACAAACACCTGGAAACGATATTGGTCTCTCAGCGAAATCATGAAAAATAACGAAATACCTATTAAAGACAAGAGAACAGTTTATAACACCTGCATACTGCCATGCCTCACATATGGATGTCAAACGTGGACACTTACACAATACCTATCAAATAAAATAAGGACTTGCCAGAACGCGATAGAAAGAAGTGTGATCGGAGTAAAAAGGAGAGACAGAGTAAGATTGGAAAACATAAAAAATAGGACAAAATTTAAATGCGTAGAAAAAACATACAGAACTCTAAAATGGAAATGGACAGGACACATAATGAGAGAGAATAAAGAAAAATGGACAAAAATAATTACGGAATGGTATCCAAGGGGAAGCAAAAGAAGTAAAGGGCGACAGATGAAACGATGGGAAGATGAAATAAAAAATGTTACAGGACCGATCTGGACGCGAATAGCTAGAGATAGAGAAAAATGGAAAGCCTTAGAGGAGGCCTTTGTCGAGAGACAAGCTGCCGAGGAATAAAACGTTTGCCGATTTAATACGATTTATATTAATTTAATTTTTATGTTATAGTTTTTAGTTTATAGGTAGTTAAGTTAAATTTGTGTAAAATTATAAAGCAGAAATAAAGGCTTATTTTATTTTATTTTATTTATTTTATTTTAACTAACAAAAGATACCTACGTATCTATTAGTCATATCTTTAAATAAATTTAAAATTTTCCTATAAACTTTTATAAGGCAACTAAATTTAAAATTTTCCTATGAGGTACTTTAAAAACTTTCCTCGTTTAAATAAATTAGTTTAAATTAAACTGTTTACCAAATAATGCGAATCTCGTCCCGATATGGAGTTCATATGTCAATATATACTTAAAAAGTAACATCGTAAACAACTTCATTAAATACAAATGATAGTTATTTAAATATATAAGTATTTCAAAATAAACATTTTAATCAATAAAATACAATTAGCGACTGTTTCTGAATGCATCACGACTGCACTTACATAATTAATTTGGGTTATCTATCTTTTTGGTTGACCTCGACAAAAATGAACTTTCTTACAATTATTAAAACAAAACTGATGGAAAATCTCCGAAAATCTGAACGATAATTGAGATTAGGATGGGCGCTAGATTAGAGTATTAAAAATGACTATAATTAGATACTTATATCATGCATACCTTTTCACGCCTAAACGACTGAACCGATTGACTTGAAATTTGGTACAAGGGAGCTTATGGTCCGAGGAAGAACATTGAATATGTTTTATCCCAAAATTCCCTCGGGAGCGGGAACTACGCGGGTGAAACCGCGGGGCATAGCTAGTGTTATATAACTACAAGGTGAAAGATGACCGGATGGAGGGAATCTAACTGCGCAGTAATAAAATTGATAAAAAATTTAGGTATATAGAGCATTCAATAAATATAAGTAAACTAAATAATAATGTATCCTATGAGATAACAAAAAAATGGCCAAGCTCGTTTCGGGCGCAGCGTACGGTTCCGTAGTAACATTATTTAAGTTTGTTTTCTACATATATTTTACGACATTTCAAAAGATTACTGTTTTAGTTTTTAAAAAATATTTTTTTGAACTTCAATATGAGTTATTTTATTTCTCATACTTTCAAGGAAGAAAAAATCAGATTTATAATAATCTGATTTTTTCTTCCAAGTCTCCTTGAAAAGGTCACCCTGAAAATACCTTCGACGTAATTAGAGCAACAGACAGTCTCGGGACATTAATTCAAATATTTTTTCATATTTCAATTGGCAAATGAACCAATCAAATATAAGTCTTCGGTAAGCTCTTTAATTTGTAAGTCTCTCTTTTATTAATAAGTACTTCGTCATGACGATACATAGAAATGATATTGGTTATTAATTTGGGGATGCGCTATCGTATATTATCGATTGGAAGATGGGTCCAAGGTCTTTGCCAGAACGTGTCAAGGGACCGTCTCGGTGACTTAATACTCGCTTCATTTCGAATTAACGATAGTTATCATAATCGCACAGTAAATACCACACGCTGACCAGAACTCATTAATTGGAGACAATATTTATTCTGTCTGAGGGCTAACATATACTATGAATCGCCTAAATGTAATCGCATATCTTCAGAATGTGGTTCCAAATTAGATAATTACAATTTTGTTGTTTGATATTGTTGGAAAAAGGTTTGTGTGAAAGAAAATTATATTGAACTGACGAAAAATGCAACTTTTCATTTGACAGCGTTCGCCGCGTTAATTAAACCGGTATCTCAATATTACTTACTTACTTTCATCCCTCTATGCTTATGGGAAAAATAACGTGGATCGATAATTCTAAAAAAGTATTAAATACGGTATAAAGTAACCAATATAACTATTTTATTTGTTTTTTAGTTGTACTTACTTTGCAATACATAGGTATAAATGTAATTCTTCAATGATATCATGTCAAATAATTGTGTGATATAGTAAATAGATTATTATCTATCACTTTAAAACACAAAGGAAAAGTGTCTGCTTGTTACTGTACCTATTACCTACCTATACAATATGTAGATCTCAGAATAGGTAAAATTGCTCATAACAAGTCCTTTGTGCTCTTGCTGTTCAATGTGACAATACCAGGTACTAGTTGAAACTGACAGTGGAATATTTATTACCTATTACCTAATATTTCCCCGATACGTACCCAGTCGCCTGCCACCTACATTTCACGAAGGGCATCGCGAGGGGTTGCTTCAAAGGGGCTATTGATCAATCCTACGTGTATCTATTATTAATTTCAAAAACGTTTTATTTTTATAAATTGAAATGAGTTGAAGATTAGACGGGGGCGCCGCTAAAGAGCTTAAAGAATTTCTTAACTTATTTGAGAAAACGCCTTCGCGGGCTTACGTCTGTCTGGAGCTAATTAAAATGTTATTTTGTTTCTCTTTTACAAGACTTTTTTTGCGAAATGTCCTTGATTTGTCAGAAGTTAAGTCAGGTTTAAAATGTTTTTAACCACCGGGAGTCACCTCCCGTTCTCGAATCCTGGTGGTATGCTGTTTAATGCATTTTCCCAACGTTAAAAAAAGGTTTACTTATAATGTTTTATCTAATATACAGGGTGTCCGGGCATCGATGTCGGATACTTTAAATGAGTAAAATATGGTATTTTTTATCGACAAATCACGATTCCAATTTTCTCTAGCTACCTCCATTACAAAATGGCAGCCATTTTGTTTTTTTCAACTCGACGCGCGGGTGCTTGTACTGATTTAGTCATTGCTATCCATGTAAACGTCTTAGGAAGATGAAAGATGTCTCATTTGAAAGTAAATAATGTAGGGTATTATTAAATGTAAGATTTTATTCCATATCTTAATTACAAAATAGCAAAAAATCATTACAAAAATAAAAATCATTATTTTTTTACAGATTTTTTCTGCATTTTTTTAATTTTTGTTAAAATTTGACTTATTAACCTACGTTTTTCATCTTGTTTTTTGATAGTACAGAATATTTACTTAAAAAAATCATACATCTTATAGCCTTATGTATGATAGTTCTAAAGTTACGATGGTTTGAATATGATCCTTAGCCAAGAAAATCGTCTCGTATTGCGAGGAGTGTTCGACGTGCTCGCCCATGGGACTGCGTTGTTGGGATTATCTGACTTGGACTATTATTTAGTCCGTCTAAGTGAAGGTAATTAATAAAAAAATGCTACATTTTATTCCATATCTTTATCAAAAAATAACAAAAGAGGATGATAAAAACAAAAACCATTATGTGTTTTCGTATATTTTTTAGATTATTTGTCTTTTTCTTAAAAACTGACCCATTAGGCTAATTTTTTTTGTTGTTTATTAATAGTACAGGATATTTACTCAAAAATAAGCCATGCATTTTATAGCTCTATGTATGATAGTTCAAAAGTTACGGAGGTTTGAATATGACCCTTAACCGTGAAAGTCGCCTCGCATTCTCAGGATTACTCGTCCGTGGGACTGTATGGCTAAGGGTCATATTCAAACTGTCTAACCTTTTGAACTATCATAGATACCCTAAGTAAATATGCTGAACTATCAAAAACAAAGAAAAAAGTAGCTTAATGGTAATTTAAAAAAAAAAGACAAATAATCACGACAAAAGTGATTTGTCGATAAAAAATACCATATTTTACTCCCTTAAAGTATCCGACATCGATGCCCGGACACCCTGTATATAATACCAAATGTTTGAATCTTACTAAACATGCATAGTTGACCTTGAAATTGGACGTGTGTCACACCACTGGACGTATTCTAATCCCTTTAAGCGATTACCAGAGACGGAAAATCTTGTTTTGGTAGCAATATTTTCCTTTAATTGAGATAGTCCATTTTACTTGTTTTAAGACTAATTATTTTATAATAAAGTCACTACAGCATCTCAGTATCTTCAGAAGACCTCAGATAAATCCAAATGTATTCATACTGTGACGTATTTAAGCCAAACTTGGAATTTGTTTTTAAAAATATCGTATTCTTTTTTCTTCCATTTCAACTTTGCACCTAAATTTTTAACAAGTTCTTTGACTTTTGTAAATCTTGC
This sequence comes from Timandra comae, assembly GCA_958496195.1. Lineage (NCBI taxonomy): Eukaryota > Metazoa > Arthropoda > Insecta > Lepidoptera > Geometridae > Timandra > Timandra comae. The sequence goes on from OY292353.1 coordinate 16,708,462, forward strand.
AGTATACCGTTGAAATAAGGGATAAACAGAGAAGTTTTAAATTCTCGGTTACAATTAGTTTTCTTTTTAATTGAGTTGAATCCCCTATAAGATTTCAATTTTTCATTTCCCTAGCGTTAAGTGGTCATAACAAATTATTTAGGCCTTGTAGGGGTCTGAAAATGCTGTGAGCAGACCAAGTGATATCGGAGACCATAGTCCATAAAAAATTTGATTGGAACCCAGCTCAAAAAAAAGTTAACCTATGTATAAATAGTCGCAATTTCGGAAAGAAATATAAATTTTAAATTTTGGCGATATTTTTTTTATTTTAACAACTAGGAATTTTTTAGCCTAAATTGTATCTCCCAAATAGGCCCAGATACAGGCCCACCACGTTTGGTCTACCCTCTACCAAACACCCGGTATAGAATTTCTCTGCGTCTCAGTCTCTGTACAATTGTGACCAAGATATCTATACTAATATTATAAAGAGGAAAGATTTGTTTGTTTGTTTGTAATGAATAGGCTCCGAAACTACTGGACCGATTTAAAAAAAATTTTCACTAATGGAAAGCTAATTTATCAGTGCGTGACATAGGCTATATTTTATCCCCGTAATCCCACGGGAACGGGAACTACGCGGGTGAAACCGCGGGGAGCTACTAGTAAAATATAAACCGACTTTCACATTTTGGATGAATACGGCAGGATTTGGCTGAGTTTAGTAACGATGGTACAGTTGAATTTTGAACAATGTTATGTAATTTTTAGCAAGTTAATATGTTTGTTTATTTAATACAGTGCGCCCAACGATTTCACTCGCGTGTTCCCATTCCCGTGGGAATACAGGGATAAATTATATTAGCCTTTGTTACTCAAGATGAATGTAGCTTTCTAATGGTGAAAGAATTTTTGATATCGGTTTAGTAGTTTCGGAGCCTATTCGTTACAAACCAACAAACAAATGTTTCTCTATAATATTATTATATCACTACATAGTATAAAACAAAGTCGCTTTCTCTGTCCCTATGTCCTTATGTCCCTATGTATGCTTAGATCTTTAAAACTACGCAACGGATTTTGATGCGGTTTGTTTTAATAGATAGAGTGATTTTATCCCCGTATTCCTACGGGAACGGGAACTACGCGGGTGAAACCGCGGGGCGCCGCTAGTAGTATAATAAAGATATGGAAATATTAAGGTGGTGTGAGGTTTTCCTCTACTCGAGCTAAGTAGAGCTCGGAATACTGAGCGTCCGCCCTGAGACACTCAAGGAAAGGAGCGCTCAGTTCCCCTCTGAACAAAAATTAATATTATAATTATTTTATATCGAACTATGTATTAAAATTATTCGTCGTGTCCCGCTGTTTCATGCGCGTTAATCCCAATCATATGAGAAGAGTTAAAAGTACCATATGTTTTATTTTTTAAATTCTACTAATTTACCAAAACTTTCCAAAAATCAAATCTTTCCTCTTTATAATTTAAGTGAATATTTTGAGATACAATATTCGTATTTTAATATAAAATATATCTACTACTTCATTTTTATACCCATTTATTTATTTACGGAGGATCTCTAAACTACTTTTAAATTCAAACGTAATTTAATCTTGTATGTTTTATTCGTTCTAATTTTATAACAATTATCATTTGTGTCGGTTATTAAGACAATCTAAATAATGGTAACAATTCTAACTTTCAAAATTGTAGAAAGCATTTTACTATTACACTAGAATTATAATTACTTATCTTTTTTCATCTAATTTGAATTCCAAAATCATATCTTCATTTCAGGCCTCAAAGAAACCATTATGCTAACTACCTACGAATTTTAAAACATTTAAAAATAATTTATTCCTATTTAACAATGAATCAAAGTAAATATACTATTCGTATGTAAAATAACAAGCTAGCATGTCAAAGATCATAAAAGAAGATTTAATAATAAATAATTAAGTACCTAAATACTCGTACAAAACTTTAAATCAAGGACGTGCCTACTTTTGATCTCAGTGAATCTAACGAGTATAACCGATTCACAAATTACATCATCTTAGTAACATCTGTATATCATGTGTTACCTATTACTTGAAAAACAAGATAACGCAAACTACGCTCAGTTTTAATGATGCGTATGAACTTGAAATTTGGTAAATAAGTTTATCAGTAAAGTATCTGTATAAATAGTTATAATATTTAACGAAAGTTCACGCTTTAATCAGTCAAGTTAACCTGTGACGGGTCAGTTGATAATGTAAGTATTATGTGCTAATATTAAACTGTAAACAATGTTGTTTTGTAATTGTACGCATGTCCTAAGTTGAAAAGTAAGCCATTACAGGTGCACGGTGTACCAGTGTGTCACGGCACGACTCGATTATATAAATCATACGTTCATTATATAACATCGAACGTGATTCATGCGACGGGTCATGTCATGTAGTTCGGTAGTGGCCTTGTTTCACATTGATAATATTATATTTATTTTCGAAAACATGTAACATTTACTACCCAAGTGCCAAATTTGAACCGACATTTTTATCAGTCACCTTAAGATAGGTCAATTTAAACACGCCTAATTAAGAAGGCATAACAACGTTATCCATGTTTACGCGTTTTCACACTTACGTAATTATCGGCTGTTTAGCACTGTTCCTATACGGGTCGTAGCGTGATATTACACGCGACACGAGAATGTTTTTTTACAATTGAGTTCCTGAGATTAGGGTGTTCGACAAAACAAACACTTCTTTATAATATTAGTATCGATTATTTGGAAAGTGTGGATTATCATGTTCTGTAGCTATTTCTCATTTATTGATAAGCCGAAATAAAAAAAATCTTATCTACATACAAACTTTGAGACAAGCCAATCATCAACCATTTTCTAAACGACATAATTATGTACAAAATAACTTTTCGTTTAAACTTATTAGATTAATACCTATTCATACACGATGACCCACTTTTTAGCAAAGTAATAAAGAATTATGAACATAAATTACCTACTTCCTAAACTAACCTTTGTTCTAGAAACTTATGACACAATCGACACATCCAAAAATAAAAATAAAAGTTGTTTCCGAATTCGTAAGGTGCCCGAAATAAGTAACTATAAGCGGATGTCCTCATATTAGATAATACATAGATATATATCACTATCTAATCTACGGAATAATTATTGAGTTTTCCCCCTAATTATCACCACTTTATAATTTTAGCCATGCATGTACTTGGTCAACTATTTCAAGTATTTTCGACACGTAATAAATTATGCCTTAATTACGCCATCCATAAGCGGTGTGGACGCACAACACACCATATAAAAACTGTTGTCTTGTTATTATTCCGATAGTAGAGCAATGACAAAATGTGACGAATATATTATTATGTGTTATTTTGGTATGTCCTCTTTAAAACACACTTAACTATTGATTGAACCACTTACTTAGAAGTCAGTTTACGGAAAATTGTGTATTATAGTTTCCTAATTGCTTCATTCGAATAATTGATCGATATACGTAAATACACACATCAAAAGTGTCTAGGGATCAACATATATTTTTGCAATAACTTTTCTCCTGATTGATATTAATTAAAATTTTCTTTAAGGATTCATCAAATAAAGTGTTTTCGTTTGTCACAGTAACGATAAACCAAGTCACCTTTGCATTAATAAAGAAATTTGCCATTTTCCTAATAAAGGGATTTTTGACATTTGAACCACTAACATTAAAGTTCGAAAAAAAGACTGAAATAACAGTTTTCTTTAAAATTTTATTGGGTAACTTAAACAATTAATAATCCGTGTTTCTACCGCGAACACTAACAACACAAGAACATCGGTTTGGCATACTCAAAATGAGTTCATCCAAATCACGCTGTGGAATGGCCGCCCATGTTCGTTGCAACAACAAAAAAAGGTCTTCTTGCGACTGGATACCCTCCATATTCGGCAGAGCTCTTCTCTGTAGCATATCCCATGCATGCTCAATCGGGTTCAAGTCTGGCGACTGAGCAGGCCAGGGCAGGACATTGACGTTAGCTGCGGCGAGAGTCTGTCTTACAACTCTTGCGGTGTGCGGTCGTGCATTATCATGCATTAACTGAAATAAGGGACCGATTTGCACTTGTAGAGGAACGATGACGTCTGATACAATCGTCTCAGCATAAATTTGAGCGTTGAGGTTGCCTCTGATCCAAATCAACTCAGTTCTTCCGCCGATCCAAATACCCGCCCATACCATGATGGTTCCACCACTATAAGGATGGACTTCCTGGCAGGATTTTAATCGCTGTTGGCGTCCAGGGGTTCTCCAGTGTCGTATACGTCTTGTATCCGGTCTCATACCAAAACGAGACTCATCAGAAAAGCACACGAAACGCCATTGTTCTTCTGCCCAATTTCTGTGTTCAAGAGCCCATTGATATCGAATCCTACGATTGTGCATTGCTATAGGTGGTACCCGTAGCGGTCTTCGGGAATGAAGGTTCACTTCATGCAAGCGGTTTCTGACTGTTTGGTCGCTAATTAAGTTCCCTGAAGAGTGATGAAGCCGCACGGCTAACATCATGGCGGTTATTGTTGGAGCTCTTCGAGTTAAGATTTGAATGTATCGGTCTTGTCTCCGTGTGGTGCAGCGATACCGTCCTCCATGGCGCTCAGCCACGGTACCAGTGCTTCGGTAACGTGTCCAAAGTCGACTGATAACACTCTGACTTGTATTCAGAGCTAAAGCCACAGTACGTTGCCGGGAACCAGCTTCTATCATTCCCACGGCTCTGAGCATTTCTTCCCTGCTTAAATGACGTCGCCGCTCCATAATAACGTTGGTTTTAATCAGTAGTAGGGAAACAGTAGCACTAATAATGTCTTCAATGCGTTGTATGTTTTTATAGGGAAAATATTGACAGCTGATTTTCATCTTTTACTCGAATTTGATTCACAGTTCCTGATTCAAATTATGAAATGCACCAAAAAGGATCCATATAAATTTATAAAATCATAAATTTATTACAAAGCCACATCTCAATCTCAAGAAATCCGCATAAAAATGCTTGATCCCTAGACACTTTTGATGTGTGTATCTCGCCCGATCGTGTCAGTTGACTAATGTGAAAATTATTTTTGTGGGTCAAATGACACGAATACATTTTTTCCTACAAATCTGTGAAAGTACAGAGAGTTAAAAGGTTGGGTGAAATAATCGTAAAAGTAAAAGTAAAAACCAGTCTTAGGGATTACAATATATTTTCAGAATTCACCACAAGTAATATGACATTTATTAAAATAATTAATACCAGTATAAAAAATCGATATAAAAATGACTGTTATGATGACCCAAATGACACAGTGATCACCATGTCTGTCTGGTAGACTGAGGGCTAAAGGTTCGATTACCATGAGAAGTAAATAATTACGTCATCGGTAAATGCCATAATGTTTTTCTTGATCTAGGTGTGTGTAAATATGCGTAGGTTATATCCTGTTATCCGAAAATAGACATAATTAGGATACAGTCGCGACGTCAAGATGATAGACTAAATGATAATATTTATAGTCATGTTATGCAAAAATCTTAAGTAGGTACTTACTTTTATTGTATTATAGTTGTACATTTTTTAAAGTATTATAAGTACGTAATCAAAAGCCCAAATGAAAAATAAAAGATAATAAATTATTCATCAAAATACTACACAGTAAATATTGACTATTTTTAAAAAGAAAAGTAAACAAAGTGTATTTATTAGTAATGTTTATTAAAGAGATGTTATAGTAAACAATATTGCATACTATATCATTTCTTTTAATTAAAAACAACTAAATAAATTAAAGGACACAAGTTAAGCAATATAAATAATAAATATTTATATAATAATAAAAATAGTTTAGATAAAGTTCACACTTTAAGATATTTTAACTTATATTAGTTAAAGCACATAGCACATGTTCTAGACAAAACGTATTCGTGTCGGTTAACCCATAATATATTCTTGAACTTTGATTAACTGTCACTTTTGGACGATGTCTTATGTGTGTGAGTTGACCTTTCCTTTATTCAGTAATAAAGTATATTTTTGACAATTAAATTGAGTTATTGGTCGGCTCACATGAAACAATCTCTTTACAACGTCGAAATCAAATTTTGTAGGCTACCTAACTGACAGGAGCACATTTTATAACAGCCAAGGACTACACAATAACAACAATATGATTCAAAAGAATAATGAAAAGTAAAAGTCCTAGATAGAGATGTTAGTATAAGTATAAATTATTATTTTAAATTATTGAAATTAACTATAGTTTTTGCTTTTCTATACATTTAAAGATTTGCATATAGACACACCTCTCATAATCACAAAATAAACCAGGTCACGTTATTCTTTTGTTTATATGGATTATTTATTAATTTGATTTTTGATTTATAAAAGTAATGATGCCAGTTAGCTCACACAAATTTAAATGGGGTCAACTGGCACTTACACGAGACATTTTCGTGCGAGTTGACCCTCATTAAACCCTCCTTAAATCAATATCAGTAGTTAATAGTAGTGCAAAAAAAGTGAATTAAATTAACATAGAACAAAAGCACTTGTATCTGTTGAAAGTAAAACAACAACGTCATTGTTGAGCTAACTAAATCGAGTTCAGGTGAGACAATGAACTGCTTTTTAGTTGTCCGTGTTTGTTTGTATCCGTGTTGCGTAATGGCGTCTAAACACCGCTAAAGGCGAGTAAGGTGGGTAGCGGGGACCGCGATACTGTGTGAAAGTCATTCGACCTGTTTGACTGAGGAATCTCCTTCCGCGTCCATACAACTTCACTTCGCCTACCTCCCGCACTTCCCAGCCTTCCTACCCGACACTTCCTGTTTCGAGAACCTGTCACATTTGCAATCAGGGAAATGGCAAGATATTACGAATGCCCTTTAGCGCTTACACTTTCCGCTGTGACTTGACTGCTCGCCAAATTTATTTTGTTGAAGTTCGTTTTTATATAAAAGTTACTTTAAAATATTTATATAAAAACATGTACTTATTTCTTGCTCACTGTGAATATGATGTGAGAGGGATTTTTCTTTGCCGTAGGATCCTAAAGATCGATACTACTATATATTTTTGTTGAAGGATCAATCATATTATTAGAATGCTAATTAGAGTTAATTTACTTCAAACCAGAAGTAGATGCTTATCTATTTACTCGTACTTTTCTCTAATCTAACACAGAATTGTTAAACATACTGTTTATCTAATTCAAGTAATTAAAAGCCAAGAATATTTTTTGATTAAAAAGTTTCTTTGAAAAGAAACATTGCTAGCAATCCTTTATGGGTAAACCGAGTTCAACATCAAAGGTTTAATAAAATATGTACTAACTTAACTTCCTCGCGTAAATAAATAAAAAATTAGACGCGAAACCATTTGTATGAAAAGAATCTCTGGGATTTTCCAATTCAATTACTTAACAAAGCAAATTCATGCATAATTAGTTTCACCTTTCATTTAAATAAAAAAGGAACGAGAAAAGCACAATCGCAATATGTACTTAAGTAATTCATGCATTATGCTATTGGGCTGCATGTCGGTGTGATGCAATGTGACACATATGACAGTCATTTGCACCTCGCGGTCCCAGCGCGGAGAAACCCGCATAACATTTTGCATAATCTTACAATTTGGTTACACCGCGTGGATAGATGGCACATTAGGTACATTATGTGTTTTAAGGTTATATAACGTGTCACCTCTTTAGGTACCGAATTATAACAAAGTATAATGCAATACGGAATTAATGAGATTAATGTCCGATTTAAAATAATTATCTACTCATCTCCGCTATCTGCATCTTGCTCTCAGATGGCCCAGTTTCAAAAATAATGTACTTATAAATATTTAAAAGTTTTATCGTTAATGTTTTTTGTGTGTTTGTTATACAATGTTATGTAAATGTGAGTGATACATTTGCTTAAAACTGGTTTACTTACTTACTCACCTACATGGAAGTGTGTTTAAAAATATTGTATTTTATAGATTTTTTGTTGAATGACCTTAGAAATAATCGAAGACGAAGCTAGCAATTTTAATTAGCATATGGTTAAAAATATCAAGACTTTTACAAACAAAATTTTGAAGAGGCAAAAAACCTGAATGTTTAAAAATAAACCTCTTTATTTGTGAAGTATCTAGTAATTGATGCATTTTGAGCGATGAAAGAGGATTTAAAACAGGGATTGAAAAGAATGATTTTATTGTTATAGATTGTATCGCACCAATTAAATATCTCAACGATACATCGTTATTATTTGAAGATGTGGATTTATTTTTTTCGTTCCAACTTTGACATTTAAAGTATTTTTTGCTAGTAAGTTCGAGTTTGACTTGTTATTCAGATTTTTAGGATCATTTGTTTTCGATAAGTATACCATAAAATACTATTCCTGTAGAAATATTTGTACCTGGATCAGTCTTGTACTTCATTACATGAGCTACATACAGGGAGAAGAGGTAGTACCATAATGAGATAGGTAGAACTTAAATAAGAGGATTATTTTAACGACACAACGTTCCAAACATTTCAGATTATTGAAAACACGTTACCATAGGTAGGTATTCCATGCATGTTACATACAACATTTTCCATGCCGACGGAAAATATTGAAAATATACTAAATTATTTTATTTTCAACAAATTAAAATGTAGACGCTATAAGAGTCTAAGAAGTAGTCTGTCTGACTCCTACACCGTTATTGATAACTGAAATAGCTACTTGATCGGTGAAGTACTACAAGTGTTCTAAATGTTAATATTTCTTTCACTCAATTTGATGTCTAGACTGTGCGAAAATAGAAATTAATCTGTCTCAATAACTTATAATTTATTACTATGTATATGCACGGTTTTACTTCGTAAAAAATGTTCCCTGATTTTTAAAGGTTTCTTGAAGGTTCTGAAGTTGACATTGAGTTTTGAAAATCAATATTTTTAATGGCTATGCTTAAAAACGAAACAAAAACTAAATTGTTCTTTTTATGCTTACAACAAGAATATTTCTTTTTTTTATAATAATGCGTATCAGCGTCGAGCTCCGACCATTGATCGGAGGCGGCGAGGGATGAAATTTTAAAAAGAAATGATGGTTCAAAAAAGGAACGTGGAAAAGAACAAATCCTTAAAGCCAAAGAGGTTGTATTTTTACATTGAGTACAAAAGTTTCAATTTAAGTGTCAAGATCCTTTTTTTGTCACTAAAAATGCGTTGAAAATAAATAAGCTGCTTATATTTTTATGTGGCTTTAATTAATATTTTTTAATATTAGTATGAAATGATGAACACAATAGCACCACCAAAACAGGACGATGACGTTAGAAAATCGGAAACATTATGTAATGTAAGTCTTTGTATATATGTATGTAGATACTCGTTAGGGTCCGTTGGGGAAAAAACATACTTGAGGCAGTTTTCCGCTCTCGGTATAAGAACGGAAAACTGACTTCTAACTTGAGTTCTTCAAGTGGGCTGCGACGAAATTTTGGTTACATTTTTTAGGACTCATAGTAGGTACCTGTAACGACTGTCGACAATATTTTACGTTTATAATACATACTTTCAACGACAAGAGTTGTCCTTTTTAAACTAGTTTGTGTTTGTGTATGATGAACTAGTTTGTGTTTGTGTATTGTGAACGATTATTATAATCGTATGCACAAAAAGTGTAAGTATTTAATTGAATGAATCAGTCTGGCTGGTGCGTAGAAATAGAAACTGTTGTATCTGACCACTTTTTTACTAACCGTCTACATAAAATTTAAGTAGGAAAAAGATAATTCTATTTTATTATTAACTAGCGGCGCCCCGCGGTTTCACCCGCGTAGTTCCCGTTCCCGTAGGAATATGGGGATGAAATTGCTAAAAACCTTCCCACTGAATCACTCTATCTATTAAAACAAACCGCATTAAAATCTGTTGCGTAGTTTTAAAGATCTAAACATACATAGGGACATAGGGACAGAGAAAGCGACTTTGTTTTATACTATGTAGTGATACTTTTGAGTCATCGAAGTCAGTTATGGCGAAATAGAGCTCCATCGTCTCAATACTGCAATGGCAAATTTATTTATAAGTATTTTTATATTTAAGTAAGTGTATAATTCATAATTTAAATTACAGTTACAATCAGCATTTACAGAAAGTACATTTAAACTCTTCCATACTTTGTATCCGACAATACTTTTTAAAAATAGTTTCGCAGTACTACAAGGTAACGTGAACCCAAGTCTTACTTAAAATGTTATCCGTTTTAATGATTAAGTAAACAAACATTAAGATGCCTTCGAGAACAGGCATTCGCTTAGTAACTGGGAATATGACAATGTGTCAGAACCACGCGAAATGATAAGTACCTAATGGACTAGATGTTGAGTATCTATCTCCGATATTATTTAAGTTGTCGCGTCTTTACCGAGAATTTTCTCAATACAAACTTAGGATCTCCGCTACATTTTAAGGGGAATGAAGAAAATCTTTTTTTGAAGGCCTAAGTCATAATAACTATAACTTAACATAATCAAAGTCAAAGTCAAAGTCAAAAATCCTTTATTCAGTTAAGACCTCAATGAGGCACTTATGAACGTCAGAATTGATTCTACAACCGATTCGGAATTACATTAGCCGAGAAGAATCGGCAAGAAACTCGGGCAAATCATTCACTACATCATCGCATTATAGAAACTGATCCCTAAGTTCGTGACTTGTATCTAGGGTATCAAAAACTACACACACACACTCATTCCCACACACACCCAGACCGAGATAAACATTTGTGGTTCACACAAATATTTACCCCGCACGGGAATCGAACCTGCAACCTAACAGATGGCAGTCCGGCATGGTGACCACTATGCCATCGAGGTCGTCGTGTATATGCTTGCAACATTTCAGAGCGCAATCCGATCAATAGTTTGAGCTGTACATCGATAGATCAGTCAGTCAGTCAGGACTGCCATTTATGTAGAGATAACGTACATTACGGATGTATATATCTTAGTTGTGTATAAGTATACAACATTGAATGCAGTTAGTTGCAGTCAAAGATCAAATTCAGCTTTCTCTAGGTTATCATACGGTTAATGTACCTACGAACATACGAGAATGTATCTGCATAGTTGTTATAGTAGATACATATATGTCTCTGTATGTATAGTACCATGTGTGAAAATGTCACGTATATTATGTTTGATCTAAGCAATGGAATATTATTGACTAATATGCACAGACAGACAGAGTTACTTTCGCATTTATTCGAGTTACTATATAACTCGAATAAATGCGAAAGTAACTCTGTCTGTCTGTCTGTTACCTTTTCACGGCTAAACTACTGAACCGATTGACTTGAAATTTAGTACAGGGGTAGCTTATGGTCCGGGAAAGAATATAGGCTATGTTTTATCCCGAAATTCTCACGGGATCGGGAACTACGCGGGTGAAACCGCGGGGCACAGCTAGTAATATATAATAGTGACTTAATGAATATGTAAGAGTAATGATTATAACTTGTAATATTAAAAATAATTATCGCTTGCATAATTTTATCCATTGAGACCAGTTGTAAAGTTTAATTATTTTTAACTCGTTTTCTTTACTATCAAATCTGAACAAAATATTTTTGGATGGAAGACATTTATTTTTAACCGACTTCAAAAATATGAAGTACTAGCAGCGCCCCGCGGCTTCACCCGCGTAGTTCCCGTTCCCGTGGGAATTTTGGGATAAAAAGTATCCTATGTGTTATTCTGATGTATAAGCAAGATTATTGTAAAGTTTCATTAAAATCCATTCTATAGTTTTTGCGTGAAAGAGTAACAAACATCCATACATACAAACTTTCGCCTTTATAATATTAGTAGGAAGTACTAGATTCACAATTAAGTTACATTTTTCTTCGTAACTCAGTAAATTAATTATGCATTGATTGACTTTTTTAACTGAAAGGATATATTTTCCGATAGAATCTTTTTTTTGATGTAAGATTTTCTTGTTCAAATTTTCATTACGATTCATTTGAAGATTAACGCGGAAAGTTTGGAAATTCACCCACGACAACGAAGCTATAAAATAATGATTATCTTTATAATAGATTTTACATTGGTAAAAAGTGATTTTATAATTGATAGCAGCGTCGTGTAGTTCCCATTCCCGTGGGAATACAGCGATAAAATATAGCCACAGAGGCTATATTTTATCGCTGTATTCCACCGCTGATAATGTAGATTTCCATCAGTGAAAGAATTTTTGAAATCGGTTCAGAAGTTTCGTAGCCTATTCGTTATAAACAAACAATCAAATCGTTCCTCTTTATAATATTAGTATGAATTATGATTTTATATTATGAAGTTATCTATAGTTCCTATACAGCTAGCTCAGTCTACATTAGTTTAATAGTCACTGTTTATCCTCTCAAATATCGCACAACAGACCAAAATTAGTAGCATGATTGATAATTGATACATTAACGTATCAGAACATGTGGTTATAACGCCTATTGTTCTAATTAAGCTAAATATATGAGTACAGTGCGTTAATTAGTTGAAATTCTACTAATATTTTATATGTGAAAATTTTTTCTTTGGATGGATGTCCAATATTTGTTAGTTGAAAGAGGCAGTTGAATTTGATTAAATTTGGTATGATGAGATTGTTCCAGATTATTCCACAAGATTGGGATGTACGCGGACAAAACCGAACAAGGGCACCGCTAGTCTTCTTCTACATAAAAATATCCGTTTACATCAATACATAGTATAAAACAAAGTCGCTTTCTCTGTCCCTATGTCCCTTTGTATGCTTAGATCTTTAAAACTACGCAACGGATTTTGATGCGGCGCAACGGATTTTTTTTAAAAGATAGAGTGATTCATTGGGAATGTTTTTAGCATAATTTTATCCCCACATTCCTACGGGAACGGGAACTACGCGGTTGAAACCACGGGGCGCCCCGCTAGTACGCCAATAAGTTGCACGAGTGCACCAAAATGAATAATTCTTTTTTGTTATATTCGTTTCTGTTAAAACAACGTTTCTTCTTTGCGTATCGACGGGACAAACGTGTGTTCTAGGACAACGCTAGAATACTCGTTTGTTTGAAAGATGTTAGAACCTGCCCGGGAATGAATCCGTGCGAAGCCGAGACTGGCCGCTAGTTTCAAATATTTTCACCAAAACAAGTTATTTAGTAAGTAAATGACGTGGAAAACATCTAAATATATCACCCCATACCATTTGAGGTGGTCCCCCCTCGTGGAATTAAAAAAAAGGACGGCACGTGTAAGGATTACTTTTAAATTTCTTTATCAATAAGTGTTGGCTATATTTAGTGGCAAATACCCTTGATGTGGCGATACTTATTTTCTTCCAAATATATTATTTCGTGACAAGATACTTAAACATTGAAATAAAACACTTAAACGGATTTTTGTCGTGGTTATATTTTATTTTACATTTTCTTGAACATCTTAACTCCATTCATCCTAAAATTAACTTTACTATGGAGTTGGAGGCTAATAAAACACTCTCTTTCTTAGATATTTTAATTAAAAGAAATCCCAATCAATCGTTGAGCCATACTGTGTATCGTAAAGTAACTCATACGGATAAATACCTTAACGGTGACTCTCACCACCATCCAAAACAGTTAGCTACTGTGGGCCAATCCCTGTTTCAGAGAGCACACGGCATCTGTGACAAAGAACACCTGCCTGACGAACTTCAACATGTCAAGAGAGTACTGAGGGACAACAAACTACCAGTACCACGCCCCCGTCACAGATGCCGCAACAAACCAGCGATGGTCGAGCGACAACCTGCTGTCTTACCATACCTGAAAGGAGTCACGGACAAAATTGGGAACATCCTGAGGCGAGCGTCCATCAAGACCTACTTCAAACCGCCAAGGAAGATAAACCAATTTCTAAGACCTGTCAAGTGCCACATACCCCTTCAAGAAGCAGGTGTTTACAAACTTGATTGTGACTGCGGGCTCTCCTATATAGGTCAAACTAAAAGAAGTATCGGAACGCGGATCAAGGAACATATAGCTGATGTCAAGAATAGACGGGACTACAAGTCTGCTGTCTGCGAGCACACTCTGGACAAACCCAACCATTACCTAAGGTTTGATGAACCCCAAATCCTTGCTAAGGAAAACAGATATCTACCCAGGATGATACGCGAGGCCATTGAAATTAAAAAACATCCTAATTTCAATAGGGAAGAGGGTTGGAAGCTACCACCTGCTTGGGATCCTATCATCAACAAATTAAAACCCAAAGCACGTCCAACAACTGCAAGACCGCAAGATACTGTCAGTTCTGTATGCGTAAATAGGAACGTTTCAAATTGAAGAAAAAAAAATGTTGTATTGATTTTAAAGTGCATTGTAATTTATTTTATTTAAAAAATGATATAAAAAATAATTCCAGACCGAGTTTCTTGCAGATTCTTCTCGGCTGATGTATTTCCGAATCTGTGGTAAATTCACAATGTATTTTAAAAAATTATATTCAAAATATTGAAGGTAGTAATCTTTTTACATTACTTTGTACAGACGTCTTCCATCTTAGTCTTCTGTGATCACGGGTTCTGTAAAGAATCCGAAACGTCAGAAAATGTAAAATAAAATATAACCACGACAAAAATCCGTTTAAGTGTTTTATTTCAATGTGTAGTGTTCGTGTAAATCAAAGATATCAATAAGATACTTAAACCCGCGGTTTCACACGCGCAAAGTTCATTGTTAGGAAAATAGCGAGACATATCCTATCATAATCTTTAGCTTTTATACTATGCATGTGCAAATTTTCACGCAAATCTATTTGGTCGGTTTAGTGCGTGATTGCAGGACAAACCAACATAAATACAATCAATTTTTCTAATATGGAGGAGAACTAAGGATAATAATTTTGTATGTGTGAGTATGTGTATCGATATGGCTATTTCTGAAATAATACAAAGAATTATGCGTAGGTGTATTTTGTCTGTGTGTGTTCGTGATCAAGTTATATAAGGAATGTTATACAAAATTTGTCTATCGGTATGTCATAGTAATTTAATGAAAATTTTGTGAATACTGTTCTAATACCATCGGTGAGAGAGCGGCCTTTGCCCTGCAATGGTGTCTTACTGACTTATTTATGTAATACTTCCTGTTTAAATAATTTGAGCATACTTATTAGCTACAAATCAGTAAACAAGTTCCTAATAATCATTCGTGTATTAGTATAAATGGCTTGAGAAAGACAAAAGCTTGATTTTTCCGACTGAATAACTTATGGCTCTCAGGATGTGTATCCGTTAACGATTGTATCATGAAGCTAGGAAATGGCACAGATATGGGCATTGTTTTAGAGAGATTTTCCCTAAATAAACCCTCTATCTCCTTGACGATTGTATAATATATCCTTTACTCATTTATACATATAGGCTAAGTTCCTAAGGGAAAATTAAAAATACTCTTTTTTATTTATTGACTGGGAGAGTAAAATAGTATTGTATGAATCAGTCGAAGTACGAAGCGTTCACCAAAAAGTTAGTAAAAATTATGCACAACCAAAGTCAGGAGCGTTACTTAGTGTCCATAATTTCTTTTATTTATAGCACAAAGGAATACATAGAAGTTCGATATAATCTTAAATGTGTGTGGGCTGAACGGACTCGAATCTTATTGGTGGAAAAATTCTGGGTATTGACGAATCGGTATGGAAGAAATTGCCAGGGTTCTAGAACCTTCGAGGGGGATCTATTTTCGTAACAGGGTGTACGTGACCAAGGGCACGTTCCAAAGTAAAAGTATTTGATATTTTGTTCTAGAAATTTACAAAATATTTTCCAGGGAATAATGCGTCTAACACACGGACGGAAAACTTCCTAAGATCACGACTAATTGCTTTTGTCAAAGGTAGTTAATATTAATTAGTAATTTACAGCGTATAAACACTTTCCAGTAATTAATATGGCCTTGGCTTTGAAGTAAATTATAAACTGACGATTTTTCAGTCCTTAATCAAAGGTTTAGTGCGTATAATTAATTCCGTTTGAGAACAGCTTTAATTGTTATTTGCTTATACTTTTTAATTATTAAGTCAAATATAGACAGGGATTTTCCTACATTAGTTTAAAACTCAAATTGAATTAACAGAAAGTGAGTTAGTACTCGTTTCCGGGATTTACAATGCAAACAGAACCGGAAGACATCTGCGGAGACTTATGACGGACCCCGTTAACTGGACAAACTGGACTTCAGCCGTCTAGTTTGCAAAACTTCCACGCCGATTCAAACAACTATTTACACCCTACACAGTTTCCCTTTAGGAAATAAATCGCAATGCAATTTCATGCAAATCTGATGCAGATTCGTGAACGAAATTAAATATTTTTTTGTGATAATGGAAACTAACTCAGTAGCCACATGTCCTCGAATCCTTAAAAGAGCAACGTTGGAATGATAATTGGCGTAATATTTGCGTGGGATTGAGGTTTCCACGAGGCAGGATGGGCGGGCGGCGCACCGAACGTCCTCGATCGCCTACGCATCCCGGCCTCCCTCGGCAGGTGTAACCCAGGCGACGCGGGGTGATGGAGAAAGTTACCGCTCCCCCCTCCGCCTTCTTATGGGGGTGGGCAAGAAAGTATAAAAGGCGGTGCCTCCGGAGAACAGTTACCAGTTGGAACAGTTTCGGCACCTCAGCTAGTGGGACGGGCTCCCACCATCATGCGAGGCATCTGGAGCCAAGTGGTCAGTGAATTTAATTGTGCTTTTCGGATTCAATTCTAATTTTAAATTCAGTTCGGTTTAATTCTTTTTAAATTTTTTATTTATTCCGGTTAATTTATAGTGATATTTTTTAATTTATTTTAAAATAAATTTATTTAATTTAAAAATTGACGCCTAAAAATTAAAAAAAAACGGTGCTGTGTTAAAATTAATAATAAATTAAATTTTAATTACGGTGGTGGAAAAGTAACTTAATTTTTAGTAATTTTTGTGTGCTTTTCAAAATCGGTGACGTATTATTAGTATTAGTTTACATTTTATTAGTTTTAAATGAAGCGTTTTATTGTTATTAAATTCCGGTATTATTTGAATATTACATTGTTGTATTTTTGAGTAAGTTTTTCCGATAATCCGCCGAAAACTTGTAGATAAAAGATAAAACCTTATTTTGATAAGTTCCGCGCCGGGCGCCAACATTTGCAAACACCGCCGCGCGCCGTGCGGGTGTTTATTGTCGTGATAACAGAACTTTACGCGTCAATTTTACTGTTTTACTTTGTTATATTTTAGTTTTTCGTAGCTTCTTGCTTATTATCATATTATTTTACAGTTTTAAACGCTTTTATTTGCATGCAGGAGAAATTAGGATAAAATAGGTATAATTTGTTATTTTATTAGTGAAACAATTTCCAAATTTATTTTTTTAAGATTTTCCAAAAGCTTTTCTATATAACAATAAATTTCCTCCCCACTGTAATATTCCAGTGAATAGAGGCCTTTACCTTGCAGTGAGATCTTATATACTGATAATTAATACTACGTATATTTAATTAGTTTAAATTGTTAGAAATCGTCTTTTTAGAATTGTTCCCATGGATGCAAACCCCCAAAATTGTTCAGTCAGCCGACGATATAAATGTTGAGACATTCCTATTATAATTGATAATTAATTAATACTAGGTTCGTTGGTTGTCCGCCTGGCCTCGCCCGGTCTGGGACCGCCTGCAAGAAATGTCACGCTGGGTGAAGAAGAAATTCTTCAATGGCGTAAATATTGTCTCCTTATCGCATGCTAGCTAGGTGTTGAATATGTGGCACACAATTATTTTGTTAGGTACCGTGTGGCTAAAATGCTGCTTGCTTTTCTTTAGCAGCCAGGGATAAGGTAAGGCAGGTAAGGTTTAAGCAGCATTTTAGCACTGATATTTATCCGATTTTTGTTTTTTATCTAGCTAGTTCTTCATTTGAATTTATGTTGGTTAGGCGTTTTGGTTGTTTGTGTAGCTTTATTTTGTGACGTTATTATTTTTTTATTCTAGCCAAGTGATCTGTCAGCCGTTGGTCTCCAAAAGTTCATCATCAAATCTCTAAATAAAAAGAAAATACCCGATTCGTCAAGCCACTTTCAAGATATTCGCTTACACGCGAAAGACATTTCATTTTTCAGATTTTTAAACAGCTTTTGTTGTAGGAATTAGTCTATGTTTTATGTTTAGGCACTTATCTATGTAACCCCCCACCCCCCACCGCGCTGTATAATAGCATTTGTACTTCCTAAGCCTAGCTCCGAGTTCGATTCTCAGGTCAGGTGAAAATTACGCTTGATACTCCTCAATTGAGAAGCCTTTTTCCTTGCAGGATTGTATACACCGATATAAATATAATAAAACTATACCGTCGGTCAGTAAAATAAAAAAAAATCTGTCGTTACTTGTATAAAGATATCATGTATATAATAAAGTACCTATGCATTTAGAACAAAAAAAATAGTATATGTGTTATAACTGTTTAATATTATATCGCGGATTACACAACTTGTAAATATTTCGGTCGTCCATCATAAGATATAAACTTGCTAATTCTAGATTACGTAAATATATTTTAGATTTAGAGATAAAGCGTTACATCATAGATGCTCTAGGTAATAGCCGTATCTTATTTCCTCGGAAGTCATTATGGTTACGAACCGTTTAACTAGAAAGGAATAGGAGATTGTTAATTACTCTTCAACGCTAAATATAAAATATAAAGACTAAAAGCAATTAAGGCATTTCAATAATAAGTAATTAAGACCTAAAATCCTTTGAACGCGCTAATCTCAGAAATTACTGAATCGAATTTAAATTTATTTAAATATTAGTTAGCCTAGTTATCGAGGAAGGTTATATATAGGCTCTATAGTATCACGGCCATCAGCCAGCCTCAGTCCACTGCTGGACATATGCCTCTCCCAATAATAATAAATCAGTTTCTAGCTCTACCAATAGAATAATTATTAAAAAGTATTAACAACTTTACACCATTCACAATATAATTGCATTCACTCGTTATTAAAAAGTAATCTCATTGACATTAAAATCGTTTACAAGATTAATTGTTTATTGTTCTTCTTACGTTAACTGTTCCTGTTTATAATGAAGAGAAAATATGTTAAACTAACGGTTCCCCGCTGTTTTACCCGTGAAACTTATCCCGTGGGAAATTTGGGATAAAATGTAGCCTTTCTTCCCCAAGCTCTAGTTTATCTCGGCACCAAATTTCATTTTAATCGGTTTAGTAGTTTTGGCGTGAAAGCGCGATAAACAGAGTTACTTTCGCATTTATTATACATTACGAGTACATTACTTATATTGAGTAACAATTTGTTCCGATTGCAGTACAATAAAGTGTTAGTTATATAACTTTATAGCGGTTCGTTTAAAGGATATGTAGTAGGACGCGTGATATCATATTGTTAACAAAACCATATATGGACGTGTTTATACTTTTTATTAAGGTTACGTTACGACAAAAAAGAAATTCACGTTTTAAATTTGATATTTTTGCGTAGGTTCATTGTTTGGTCTTTATAAAAAAATTAGTTGGGATAAAAGATTTTATAGTTGATATAATAGAGTATATTTTCCTTAAAAGTCATTATTTCCCATTGGATTAGTAGTTCCTTGCATTAGCGTGTCAAAAAAAATGAACTAGTTGTCTTCATATTATTAGAATGATATTGGATTTTAAGATAATCTTTCCAAAATAGTAAATCAATGAATAGATGAAAAAAAAACTTTTTTTTTATTAAATAATTTTAATTAACGTTTTCAAGTGACTTACTTAAATTAATTCTTCGAATCAGTTCTCACCTAGCAAAGACATCGACGAACGTACCGGAATAAAAATACTTGCAGTCAAAATCGTTTTATAACAAAATCTTGTTTTAAAATCGATTAAACAAATAAATATTTAATTAGTTTCTTTATTTAATATTACATAATTAAAAAATAACCCTCATTACATTATTCTAATTAAAAATACAACATAAAAAATATCTAATGCATAGAAAAGAGCCTTAGAACGCGCAATGTTATGTTTCTAAATTCAAACCAACTAACATTAATAACAAAACAAAAGACAAATAAACATAACGGCCAGTACTTTCTAGTGTTTACAATTCGATTGGCCCGTGAATTAGTTGGACAACATAATTGGCAGGTTGTATTGTTGAACGCAGCCAAGTATTAGCTCCGCGGGACTTGAATACATAACTAGTTAAAGTTGATGGGTCGTTAGTTGTTCTCGTATGCAAGGGGTCATTAATTGCAGGTGTAGGCACAAATCGATTGGCATTGTGTGGTCCCGATGTGACACCGCTTGTGTAACAGTTGCGTAATGCCGACCCGTTGTTATCGAGAGTATCATTTAGCGTCTAGTGTCAACTACGCTAATGCACTAAATGTACACTTTCATATTTTCACCGTTCACCTACTTTTACACATACATAATTGACCGCAAAAATCCTTTTTTAACATTTATATAATAAATATTTATTTTTATACATTATTTATGTAAATACATTTTGTTGCCGGCAATAAATAAATTGTAACGTAATCGATAAGGTTGCTCACATTTACAAAAAATTACGTTCTTAAAATAGTATCGTTTCGGAGATTCTCGATTTAAATTACCATTAACGAGTTTCACATTATTGAAGTTGACATTAATTAGTTTCCCTTTTAAACGTGATAGCTGTTACGTTTCTTGCGTGTAGCGTGTAAAGAAGGGACTTAATTAGGTACGAGTACTAAAGCGGAACCGGTCTGAGCGACATTCTAGGTGTAAAGCGGTGTTTCGGGAAGCGAACCACTCCACTCCACTTTCAGATTCAACTATCGCATTAATCTCGTGTGACTCAGTTCACGTATCAGTTACATAACGCGCTCCGAGACCTCATTTAATTTATATAATCCAAAACAAGGGCCAGGTGAAACTGTTGTTGTTCTTGTTGCAAGTCACGAAATTGTTTATCTCCTCTGATGTGGAATGAATATAACATAATTTTAAAGTTTTACTTTCTTATTGTGTTAGTTACTTGTTCATTTTGGCGTGAAATTAAGGCTTATATGATCTTTCAAATTAACTAGGGTCAACTAGCATCTCGCTCCGCCTTCATTCGAGCACAATTTCCTGAATTTTTTTTAAACTTTTTATATTATAATAAACTTATTCCCTGCCGTTAAAGAACATAACGAAAAAAGCGGTGCTCTTAAATACTATGATGTTTGGGATCGATCGTTAAACTGACATTTAACTAGAGAATGATGGATTTTCTAGTGCCGTTATGTGTTTAAACATGCCATTTCTATTGTTACAGGTAACCCTAGTGGTAGTTATTCATATAGCTCTCGTTTCGGGTAAAGCTTTGATACAACATCGTATTCAACGGGATGCGCAAGTTCAGCCAGAACCAGAACCACTCACGACCACTGCGGTTGCGATACGCCGCAGTGGCTACGAGTACCCCCCGCCGTCGGCACCCCCTCACGACCTCGTCAGCCCCTTCCAGGAAGATGTAGGCCTTGAAGAGCATCACGGGCACGACGACCACGATGATCACGAGGTTCACGAGCATCATGAAGATCATCACGACGCCGGCTACTGGAAGAAGAAACTAGTATGGAAAACTGGATGGAGGAAAATATGGAGGGCTTCCAAGAAGCAAGTATGGAACCCGTCTTGGAAGAAGATTTGGAAACCGATATGGAACCTCACCAAGATACCCGTATGGAGGCCCATTCAAGTCCCTGGCTGGAAAAAAGTTTACAAACCGGTGTGGAAGCCAATCAAAGTCCCCGCTTGGAAAGACGTGAAGGTGCCGGACTGGAAGAAAGTGACCATTCCAGTCTATAAGGACATCAAAGTACCTGGTTGGAAAGAAATACAAGTTCCCGCATGGAGGAAGGTCTGGAAGCCCGAGTGGGTCAAAATTGGCGTCCCCGGAGAGAAATACTTAGGAAAGGATCACGACGGTTGGGAGTACACCTCGCACGACTTGTGGAAGAAGAAGCTGGTGTGGAAGCCGTTGTGGAAGAAATACTGGAAACCCGCCAAGAAGCAAATCTGGATCCCCGACAAGAAGTTGGTATGGAAGGATGAGTGGAAGCAATACTGGCGGACTGAGAAGAAGCAGATCTGGGTCGACGACAAGAAACTTGAGTGGAAGGAGGCTTGGCAACAGATTTGGAAGCCGTCGAAGAAACTCGTATGGGTACCTAGCAAGAAGTTGGTATGGCAGGAGGCTTGGAAACAGATCTGGGTGCCCGGGTGGAAGGACATTTGGGTTCCTGGGGTGAAGAAAATCTGGCGCCCCGTATGGATCTCGGAATGGTTCCCCTCCCCCGACCACCACGAACACAGCCTGGACCGCGCTGACAACGAGACCGCCATCGACAACACCACCGAGGAGCCCAAGAAGGACCAGGCCCAAGAAGGACCCCGTGCTCCATGGGCGTTCCCCAACTAAATTAATATTTATTGCTTTGTACCCATAAGATAATAATAGATCAGTGCTGATAGCACTTCGGGTGTTATTTTGCCATATACAATGAAGACTGCAAATCCGGTGTCGAGCCCCAGTTCTGAGATGAAGGAATACTGACTTCCTCCCGTTGATTCGTTCTAGGGTAACACACTTAACTAATAATTTTGTTTTAAGTGTTAATTAAATATTTAAACATTCCCTTGCCCCACTCGGGGCTGTTTTGCGATCTAGTTATTAAGTAACTTTTGGCACTGTCACTACTTGACTGTTGCATTTATCTACTTATATTTTACCGCCCAATGAGGCTCTAGGTTAGAAACATTGGCTCGCTCGCAACATAAAATACTCAATTGTTAATTAATTATTAAAATTGTTATTTAATTTAATGTATAATTTGTTAACTGTTACACTTTTACTCAAAACCTGTTATTGTTTATAACTGCTTTGTGAATTTAAATATAATTTTGTGCAATGCGTTATAGCGAGTCGAAGCAATGCGATTTGTTTCCTGTTTCAATATTGTTATTAGGTTAAGAAACTAAGCTATACCAAAATATCTTGAATTAAAATGGTTTCTCCTCGAAATGCACTTTTTATTTAAGGATAAAACCTATATTTTCTAATTATACAAATTAGGTTAAAGTTAGCTAGATATCACAAATGAAATAGTACTTACATCAATTTTCAGCAATAAGTACACATTTCAAATTAACGAACAATGACTCACACATATTTTTTTAAATAACAAAAAAAATAACTAGTAATAGTAGGTATTTTGAAACTTCTCAAAGTTTTATGAAAAACATCAAATTCAGTGTTATCTCTAAATAAAAGAATTAAAAAATATATAAGGCCAACAATTATGAAAAACCAGTAACAGATATTATCAAATTCTAGAGCTACTAACTATTTGATCATTCATTCTCAAACTCTTGTATAAAATAGGCACTCGTCATTTACTGACTGACTGACTGACTCTGGATGAATTGCGCCAAAATTTGGCACTAGAACAGTTATTGTTAGCGTAGGTACCTAAATTTATTCTAAAAAATAGCAGGTATAACTATGGGGCACAGGTATTTCTCTGTCACTTGATTCTCTTACAATATTTTTAGTAAGTAAACTTATTAGAAAAATATAGTTGGTTAGCAAAGTGTTTAAAAACGTAAGTATATTTTTTATGTTGTGTATACAATTCGAACTAAAAGTAATCCCACTAATATTATAAAGCCGAATGTTTGTGAGTGTGGATGTATGGATGTGTGGATGTTTGTTACTCTTTCACGCAAAAACTACTGTATCGATTTAGATTAAATTTGATACAGATGTTCCTCATACCTTGGAATAACACATAGAATACTTTCTATCCCGAAAGTCCCATGGGATTGTGATTCACGCGGGTAAAACCGCGGAGCACAGCTACTGTGTTTAAAAATGAATCTAAATCGATAGGTACAGTAGTTTTTGCGTAAAAGAGTAACAAACATCCAAACATACAAACTTTCGCATTTTAATATTACTAGGATACATATTGAAAACTTCATAAAATTACTTCAAATCAAAACATATTTTCGCCTACTTCTATACTTATATAAATACGGGAAGATTCTGCGAAAGATGCTCAAAAACAACTGAACCGATTTAAAAAAATCGTTCACTAATGTAAAGTACGTGTTATTATACTTTATGGACATTTCAACCTATTTAGTGATGGGCGATGAATCATAATGACCACGGACTATAAATAATCGATAATTTAAATATTTGTGAATATTTGTGTGAACCACAAATGTTTGTCCCGGTCTGGGTGTGTGTGTGAATGAGTGTGTGCGTAACTACGCAAACACTCATTCACATTTTTTTTCCAAGTAAAAATACTAAATGACTTCAGTCATTTGGTCGAAAAAATAGAGATTACCTGGAAACTTTTCCGGGAGTTTTGAAAATTGGCAATTTTATAAATTTTGATATGCTCTTTCCAAATTTCAACTTTTCCACCTCGTATGTTTGCACTGCTATATTGAAAATATGTAGGAAATTGTAGGAAATTTCCTCTACTTTTTTATGTACAGTCTCGAAATGAAAAGTTTCGTCAATTTTCAAATTAATTCGTATAATGTGTCGCGAAAACATATTACCTTTTGAAACCATAGTACAGAATAGACTCGGGTTAGGGAAAATAATGTTCTACTGCTCAATAATAAAGTTCAAAATTATTTTGTATCAGCCTTGTTGGTTCAGCCTGCCATTATTATTTCTGTTAAAACTATTGTCAATCGGTCAATGTCATCATTGCAAAATATCAAAGATGTTTTTATAAGCCGCGCGCACAAGGCAGTGTTTAAAAATGGATAGAAAAATTAAGCAAAACCTTATTCGATAGCAAACGTCATTCTATTTATTTAAATGTTAGCATCACTGTTTCTTACACTTGCATGTTGGCATAATTGTTTCTAGTGCAAGTGAAAACCAACTCTAAGGTGACGAACCTTTTCATTCCGTGACTGTACATATGTTTTTTCTGTAAAATGCGTCCGATAGGAGTTATTATCAAAAAACTGCTTTTGGGCGCTATATTTTCAATATGGCGGCGCGATTGACAAACATACGAGGTGGCAAAGTTGAAATTTGGAAAGAGCATATCAAAATCTATAAAATTACCAATTTTCAAAACTCTCGAAGAACTTTCCTAAGTAAAAATACTAAATGACTTTACTATTAAAATTAAAGTATATTTTAATTTTATCGTTTATTTTAATATCATAAACGTTATTTACATTTGATATAAAATAATAGTGAGTAAATAAAACCAATTTCTTACTTACTCATGTAATATTCCATCAGAAACTGATTCTGTTCTCAGAAAATTGTTTTTTTGTAATTAAAATATTCGTTTAATATAATAGTACCTAGCGTTTAATCTCAATATAAATTACATTAGCATTTGTAATACATCGATACTTTCTATCGACATAGATTTAGATCCTGACAACCCTATGAATGAAAGTTTGACATATGTCACAGAGATCATCCTCGATTTTACAAACTATAGGTAATTTCGACAACCTCGGACTCCATGCCGGAATGCCCATGTAAGGTTGCGGGTGAATATTTGTAGGAACTACAAGTGTTTGTCTCGGTCTGGGCCTAGCTAGCTCGCTGAGTAGGGTGAGCGTCGAGCGGCGCGCGGCGACCACGTGTCATTTCATATTATGTACAGTCTCGGAATGAAAAGGTTCGTCACCTTAGAGTCGGTTTTCACTTGCACTAGTATTGCAAGAAAAAATTATGCCAACATACAAGTGTAAGAAACAGTGATGCTAACATAATTAAATAGAATGACGTTTGCTATCGAATAAGGTTTTGTTTGATTTTTCTATCCTTTTTTAAACACTGCCTGGTGCGCGCGGCATATAAAAACCTCTTTGATATTTTGCAATGATGACATTTACCGATTGACAATAGTTTTAACAGAAATAATAATGGAAGGTTGAACCAACAAGAAGGTTTTAGTTTATCAAAAATCTTGTTGACAAGATATTTATCCTGTCAAACAACATTGATCTGAATAATTTTGAACTTTATTATCGAGCAGTAGAACATTATTTTCCCTAACCCGAGTCTATTCTGTACCATAGTTTCAAAAGGTAATATGTTTTCGCGACACATTATACCAATCAATTTGAAAATTGACGAACCTTTTCATTCCAAGACTGTACTTACTTTTTAAACTCGTGATATCTTTCGAATGGAATGTCCGAATTAAATAATTCAAAAAAGTATTGAAGCAATCTTGAATATGAAGCAATTTATTTTCATAAGGATTAATACCAAGACACAAATAAAGACCGTTTTTCAAGCGGCAGCAAATCAATTAATGTTTAAAATAAAAATAGTTAGACATATACCATCGCGATATTTTATGTAGATAATAATGTGTTCTACATAATTGTAGTACATTATTTTATTCTATCATGGATAGTTTTTGCAGCGCACGCGATATTAAGAATATTTTAGGTAATTTTTTTACACCTTGAGTTATTGAAGTTTTAGTAAGGATCCCATTTTTTTATATCCTATGACACTCAGAAATAATGTAGCTTTCCAATAGTGAAAGAATTTTTTAAAGAGGACCAGTAGTTTCGGAGCCTATTCGTTACGAACAAACAATCAAATCTTTCCTCTTTATAATAGTAGATTATCAATATAAAATCGATAAACATTATTTAGTTCTTGGCAGACTATAAAAATGATTTTAGCTTTGAATGTGATACTTACTATAATTTTATACATACATGTATGTGTACAATCAGCATCAAAAGTATATAATCACATAAAAATATTAAAACATGTTTATTCTTTCAAAAGCTTGAGCAAATTGTTTATCTATACTAATATTATAAAGAGGAAAGATTTGTTTGTTTGTAATGAATAGGCTCCGAAACTACTGTACCGATTTCAATAATTCTTTCACCATTAGAAAGCTACATTCACCCTGAATAACATAGGCTATATTTTATCCCCGTATTCCCACGGGAACGGGAACCACGCGGGTGAAACCTCGGGGCACAGCTATCTATACTAATATTATAAAGAGGAAAGATTTGTTTGTTTGTAATGAATAGGCTCCGAAACTACTGGACCGATTTCAAAAATTCTTTCACTAATGGAAAGCTCATTTATCAGTGCGTGACATAGGCTATATTTTATTCCCGTAATCCCACGGGAACGGGAACTACGCGGGTGAAACCGCGGGAAGCTACTAGTCTACTATATTTATTTTAATACACTTTTAATAAGTATTATCAAAAAACAGATAGGTACTTAGTTTTCTTTAAGAAAATGTATTTGAAAAAGTATTTTTAACCCCCGACGCAAAAGAGGGGTGTTATAAGTTTAACGTGTCTGTGTGTGTGTATTTGTGTATCTGTCTATCTGTGGCATCATAGTTCCCGAACGGATGAACCGATTTCAATTTAGTTTTTTTTTTGTATTAAAGGGGACTTACGTGCGAGTGTTCTTAGAAATCGGTTAACCCGTTTAAAAGTTATGGTTGAAAGTAATTGTGTTGGGGGATTTTTAAATTTTTTATTTAATGTTTTTATGTGTTTACATACTTTAATAGTGACTGTACATTCATACATATTTGTGTGAAATGTGTATGTTGTGTACTATAAGACTCAAAAGTAAGTATATAAACACATTAATATTCCATAATTTTTATGATTATCCAAAAGCTAAATATGTTTTCGAAAGTGTTTCTAATAAAAGATAATTAAAAAGAATATATTTTTATTTATTATTAAAAAGAAATGAATTTATGTTAAAATTATATAAAAAAATAAAAATAATCACTAATATTTTTAAGATTTTTTATTAATAAATGATTTAAATGTAATAAATATAAAATCGAAAATGATATTTAGCTTTTGGAAAATTATAAAATTGTTTGAATATTTTAATGTT
Organism: Timandra comae; assembly: GCA_958496195.1. Taxonomy (NCBI): domain Eukaryota; kingdom Metazoa; phylum Arthropoda; class Insecta; order Lepidoptera; family Geometridae; genus Timandra; species Timandra comae. The sequence goes on from OY292353.1 coordinate 16,736,486, forward strand.
TATATTTTGGATACTGAATGTTTATGTTGTTAATGTATGTGTTTTGTTTTTAAGTTAATATGTAATTTTATCGAGTTGACTTGTAACTATGTGTACCTAAAATATTTTACTTCTACCTAAAGTGATCTAAAATGTTAACTACTTATAAAATAAATTAAAAATAAAAAGGAAACAAAAAAATAATATATAAATCACACTTTATTATACTAAATACATATTTCAATTATGAATTATTATTATGAATTTCATTTATTACTAAGATATAATTCTAATGTGTATTCTATTAAAGCTTGTTATTGTAATTTATGATATACAATTTATATAATCCCATAAAGTAACTGTGTGTAGTCACAGAAGTACAATACTAGTAAACAAATTAAAAAATAAAATACGATCGATATACAATAGACAGTAACAAAACAATTAAAAACAAAAAAACCTGATATGATATGAAAAGTATTAAGATGAGTCTATATTATGTAACAGAACATGTTATATAATTAACATGTAATAATGTCAACGTGTTATATGACAAAAGTTTTGGAACATGTTACATAACTAGACTCACCTTTACACTATAAAAACACAGATGTTCTTAAAAAAGTACAATGCAATATACTTTACATTGGCAAAGTTGCGGCAACATTGCCTGCAACTAACAAAAATAATAAATCAAATGAAAAAAACTATAAACTATAAGAATTCTGTTCAGAATTAGTTAACTACTACTAGTTATTATATGAAAATTGTATTATGTGATGTATAGTTTAGTTACTATACTTTTAAATCGTCCCCCTCACCTACGTAAGGTAAGGGGGATCATCATCATCATTGCGTATGGCATTAATCCTGCGAGGATCAGATTTGAATGTCCAGGTTATGAATCCAGCTTATAACGGCTGGTGTAAGCTTATGGACCTCCGATATTCCGCCGGGGAAACAGCGAAGGGGGATGATGGAAGAGAAAGAAGTAACTATACATCACATAATATGCACAAAGTAAAGGTATTCATTACCTTTACTGGTGTTGTCATTGTTGACAATGATCGTACGACGGCACGATGCGTTTTCATCGTGCGATGAGTCCAAACACGGATGTCATCAAAGTGTCCTTTTAACCCGTCATGAATGCGGTATGATCAATTCATCGCACCATAAAAAGGCATTGTGCACTCGTACCGATCATCGCCAAATAAGACACCTAAGGGTTGGTTTCACCATATTAAATGAGCTAAAAAAACGTTCATACGTTACGTTTACATTAACTGGAGTTCAAATGTGTGTTCGACGTTTATTCTTAAACGCATTTGGTTTTAGTTAATGAAAATTGTATCATTGAACTCAGATAAAGTAAACGTAAAGTGTCTTAGCTTGGATGGATTGCATTAAATTTCAACGGTGAAATCGACCCTAAGTTATTATTAATTCTAATTTAATTCCCAAACGCACTGATAGTCACCCTCTGTTACCTCAGGTAGGTAATTAATTACAAACAGTAGGTACTCTACTAGTTGTGTTATGTGCATGGCGATAGACAACATATTTTAACCACTGATTGTTGTTCAATCAAAGTGCCCCTAGCGGCCAACAAATAGCTCTGATACTAGGGGCCATCAAATATTTAAAAAAAAAATTGCTTTCCATAGGGGAAATAATTAAATCGGTTCAGTAGTTTTGAGATTATCATTTACAATTTAACATTATCAATTTAACAAATATTTGTCGAAAAAAAAACAAAAAAGATACCAAAAGGTATCAAAATAACTTTAAAATACAAACACTGAATCTCCCCCCGTTACTTCAGGTACTGCATAGTTCTGTTAACAGTAATACAGTTAACAGAACTCCATGAGTTGTCTACTTGAACAAGGTTTTCGACAACATTGGTCAACCACGGATGGTTGACCGAGTGTGTCCCTCGCCATCAAGTTCTTCTGGACCCACAGGAGGTTAGGGCCGTCGGGAGTGACATCTGAAATAGACAAAAACATTAATATCGTGTTGTTAAAAAGATAGTTTTTTGTCAATACTAGAGCTATAAGGTTTACTTAAATATAAAAGGATTACAGTCATTTAGGATAAACAGTCCCAATGAGGGAAAAAGTAGCTTAACCCTCATGAATATTTATCTAAATCGCTGCAGCAGCAATTCCAATATTAACTTAGGAATTAGCTTAAAGGAAAATATTGAAGTTATACTGAAATACAATCCACTGTGATGTGAATGATTTATAACACATTCATAACAATTATTCATACTGCTCGCATTTGGCTCGCATTTGATAACATTTATACACCACACACATAAACAAATAAAAGTAAAGTATCGGCCTGTAAGATCCCACTTCAGGTCAAAAGTCTCTCTCATTGATGCTATGAGTATACTAAGGGGGAAAAGCCGTAATTACCACGCTTGCCTAGTAAAACCGTGCCAAACCTTGAAATTTACAAATATGTATTTGAGCCAGGAATTGAACCCGGCTAATGAGGGTTAAAAACCTAAGTGATATTTTCTCTATAGAACAAACAAATAGTCAGACAAATTAATTACATTCTAACCTGTCCCTATGTAATATATCAATAATATCAAGAAAAAAATAACTATTTAACCAACTCCGAAAAAAAGAACGTATATTTGACCTATATATTTTTTGTTAATTCCAATAGTTCATCTGGCCCAACAATAACGCAAGTATTATCATATATATATACCATATAACGCAAGATAATATTAAGATAATATCTGTAAGTATAAATATTTCGACACGATCCACAAACATTGAGGTAAGTATAATATAAAAATGTTTGTAAATCATCTAAGTATACTAAATTGATAATGAAAACTGACTTTAAAAAAGAACTTTAAGGAAGAATTTCTATCTGACCAATATATTTTTGTACCAATATATTGACACGCTTACATACAAAAGAGCCTATTAAATATATAACTCGTATATGCGACGTTTTGAATGATTGACCCGTTTAGCTTCATTTGCCTCGCGGTACCCTGTCACAGACCTCTGCAATATGTAACATTGCTTATTTCCGGCTTACATAGCAATATTATGTATGTATGTAGGTCTGATAGTAACATCTGTATGTTAGTACGAAAAAGTGATTGTTTAATTCTAAAAGGACTTCTTTTTATAATTTTTTTTTTTGTAGATTAGTCTGTCTGTTAGTATATACATTTTTTTTGAGTTTTTATGGTATGTTCTTTTTAAAGGACGAAGTATAAAATGTCAATCGCAATGTTTTTTTAATTAAAAGGCACAATTAATTTGCGGTTAAAAAAGGAATATGAATATGAACATATTCACTTTGTCTTACTAAAACATACATTTCGCCGCAATGCAAAATTAAAGCTATTACCTAGTTAACAGAGCGAGGATAATCACTACATAGTATATAACAAAGTCGCTTTCTCTGTCCCTATGTATGCTTTGTTGGCGATGCCTTAATAAATAAATAAATAATAATAATGATGTTTCTTACCGTCAGTATATGGATTATTGTCTTCGGCCATCGAACATAGTTCGTTTAATACCATAATCAACTCTCTCCCACAATATGTTCTTGGAGCCTCTTCCGCCCCCATCACAGCACAGAAAACCAAGAAACTGTGGAAAAAAACGCGTTTAGAAAGTGTTTTAAGGGGGCACAGTTAATAATAAACTCTAATGTTCTGTGTAAAAAATGGACTTGTTTTTTTTTTTTAAATTTTATGAGATAAAAGTTTTTTCATGTTAAAAATAAAAGCATGAATTGAAGTGTTATGTTTTGAGGTAACAATAAAAATATATATACTTTTTGCTTCTCTGATTTCTCTACAATCGACTCTATCATTTGGGGCAAAAATCAGAGTGTTTTGAAATTTATGAAAAACACGGGTTCTATTCCCGAATAGGGCTTTTTTATGACAAATACCAAATGCACCACTAAATGCACTTTTTAAAATAAATTAACATATTTTTTTTTTTTTAAACTTTTTTTTTTCTTACGATTACGTTTATTTTCATATAGAGATAAGTGACGCTTACCATAACGTACGCCACGCAATCATAGCCGAAGTTACTTCAAATGGAGTTTCGTAAAATGGAGTGAAAAGACCTGAAAATTTTTTTTTTTTTAAATAAATTATTATAATCTATTCTATAATTATACGTAGTAGTGGTTAGTGGTTATGACGGAGAAATTGGAGCTCTAGTTTGGGTTTGAATCTGGTAACAGAAGGTTTTTTTCTTTCAAATTTTATATGGATATTTCTCTAATAACTAACTATAAAAGAAAAATATAAAATCCCAAATTCAGTCCCGGCGTAGGTAAAATGTAGTATAATTTAAGTAGACGTAAAAAGAATATTTAATTTTGATACTTATTACAAAGTCATTAGGTTGGTTTTTGTTGTATAAATTAAGATGGTAATGATATATAGATATAAATACATTTTAATAATATAAACTACTAATGTAAACTATGCCCACGCCCGCAAGTTGACTTGTATTAATAATAAAGATTTTAATAAAAAATATTTTTTTTATTGAATATTAATTAACTTAATTACAATTTTCGTAACAAAATCTATCAGACATGTTCAAAAATAACGGATTTCCATAATAACTTTGATCCCCTATTTAATCAAATTAGGGGTTGATTTTCCAAAATTCCCTATAATCCCTCACTAAGAGTACAAAACTAGCCCGCTTGCAAAATTTTACGTTCCTATCGTCAATAATTTAAACTTTGCAATTATTGATCAGTCACTCAGTCAGGAAAATAATATATGTAAAAGAATACAAACCGGAAAACAGAACAAAAAATAACGCAAATAAGTTGGAGTAAACTCGTGTATCACTTTTAAAAACAAAAAAAAATTGTCTTTTGATTGTCTAATTAAAAATGAATTGCTATTTCCATAAAGGTGCTGATAGACTTGAGCATTCACTTGTAACAGAACATCGAGCATTCGTCGTTTTTATTTTGTCGGACTGAACAACAAGCCGAGCCGAGTATAGAGCCGAACATTGCTACGAACATTTTCACGAGCATTCTAGAGAACGCTATATGCTCGCTAGAATGCTCGCCAGAACGCTTGAATGCTAGAATGCTCGTATGATTTCGTATATATATAATGTTACATTACAAGTGAATGCTCAAGTCTAACAGCACCTTTAGTTACGCGGTCACTTAAGAACTGCTGAACCAAATTGGTAAATGAATTACTTTTTTGTTGTGTACGTTATTTTAAGGAACAAGATTTAATGTGAAATCAAAATGATTTGGTGAAAATCCCGGGAATAATGTTTTCGTGTGACGCCGGGGAGAGTCACTAGTAAATTAAGAAATAAAATGTTATAAAAATTGGCTATGTCTGTCTGTTTGTCACACTTTTTAACTGATGTTTTTCGTTTTTTTTATACATATATATTTATTACAAAATTAATATAATCATATTATTTGAATTCTGAGTTAATTTAAATTTATTTAATTTTACCCCTGAAACAACTGAGTAAGTTGGACTCTGTAAAACAGAGAAAATCGCGGGCAAAAACTAGTATTCAAAGTAATATTATATTATTTAAACTTAATAGTATGAATAATAGTTAATTTTTTTCACATTCTTTTCTTTTTTATTAGTATTTTATACGAATTTTATTAAAATTAAACCTATTATTTTTTACATTTGTTCGGAATGTTAAAGAAATAAAATAATTTAAATAATATAAAAAGTCATTTTTTGAATTTAGTTCAATTTAAATAATAAATACAAAAATCCGGCCTATAGGTAGGTATGTCCTTTTCTTTCGTAAGTAACCCATTTTATTTACTATTATTAGAACACAAGAAAAGATCTGAATTTAAAACTGAATTTAAATTGTGAAAAATAAGATAAAATTGCAATAATAATCTAAATCACTATTTTTAGGATACTGAAAACGTATTTGCATCCAAATAATAAATAAAAAAAGTTAAAAATTAAATGAATAATAAAAGAAAAAAGAAGTTAAAATATAATAAATAATAAAATAAAATGAGCAATAAAAAATATTTAAAACTTTCCGTTGCGCACTCAGCTGAGATTTGAACCCAGAACCGTCAAAATCCGATTTAATCATTATTTAATTTACTTTAAAAAAACAAAACACCAATAAAAAAATAAAATAAAATCCTAATAAAAACTTACTTGAGAACAAGAAACCACTGGCACAAAATCACGAATAAAAAAAGATGAATTTAAAATTCGAAACTAAATGATGTACCGCCCCGGTAATTGGTGACAGCTGGAGGCTGTTCCAACAACTGAATTCTATGGACCATGGACACACATATAGGAAATCTACTCACCAGTAGATGATAGTGTGTCAATAGAGCAGGCACGTCTTACTCTCACAAATATGAAGCTACAATTGCGTTTGTCTCACTATTTTATCCTATATATAGTATTTCTATTGGTACTTAATCGTTTAAATTCTGACCTATGGGGTCGCACGTACACACTTTTTATCGTTCACGCGTCTACCGATTTTTTCCTACGAGATAAACATTTGCATGCGCAGAATCTCGGGATACGATTATTAATACGACGTAATAACGTGCACACATACATACGAGTACCTTAAAAACCACCTAAAACTAGATAAACAAACCGTATGCCGGCCGGCGCGCTTCTTATAACAAAGATATTTCTAAAATAAACTTTATATCAACTAGTATAAGAACTCAATAAGAAAACATGGAGTTGTAGTTTTAAGAACAATGCTCATTGCTCATCGCGGAAAACTTATAAAGTAGACCATGCTTCTATTTGTTCTAGAAGCTAATCCCGTATGTACCTCGTGTCGCCGTACTATTATTTACTTTGTTCCGAGCTAGAATTGCACTTATGGTATTTTCCGTTGTAATGATTAATATTTCTATAAATACATTTGGCTATCGGTTTCGCGTTGGAAGTGTTTATAGAATGTTTTTATACAAAATTGACAAATCCTGTTTGATTAAGGAGGATATTGGATTTACATAGAGTAAATCACTACATAGTATAAAACAAAGTCGTTCTCTCTGTCTTTCTTAGATCTTTGAAACTATGCAACGGATTTTGATGCGGTTTGTTTTAATAGATAGAGTGATTCAGTGGGAAGGTTTTTAGCAAAATTGTATTCCCATATTCCTACGGGACCGGGAACTACGCGGGTGAATCCGCGGGGTGCCGCTAGTTAAATATAAGTATTTGCACAGAACATAACGTTTTTAATTTTATTTAATAGGTTACGTAACGTCCTCTCTTAAAAACATTATAAACATGAGGAAGGCAGAAACACAATGTAAGAAATGTAACCTAGTAACTATACACCTATCTCTTGATACCTAATAACGTGATAAGCGTCTGATGTTAGTTTTATGATAGAGCTATATTTTAATCTCGACTTCACTCGATTTAAATTTGATTTTACTATAAAATGGTTCAGGTAAATAGAATGACATTCGACGCTTACCGTGTCTAAGGCCGTGTCTACCGCACCATGCCCACGGCACGGCGCCGGCCGCCGTGGGGCAGCACGGGGCGCGGCGCCAGCACGGCCTTAGTTACACTAGAATTTAAATAGGTGCGTTACCAACATAAATCCTAATCTTCACAAGACCTGTTTTAAACACACACTAATAAATAAAACCGAATTCGTTCTAACACAATTATATTTTTTTAAAGAATACAGATTTTTAATATTCTCTCAGTGCCTACGAATAAAAAGCGGTACAAATGTACGGCACACAGATTAGTCAATTAAAAGTTCCCAGACATCGGAGCCCGGTTGGAAGCGATATTTTGCTTTTATTTCACGCGAAATTGGGAATATTTCGGTTTAGTTGCCAACTAAGTTAGATCACAAAACGAATATTAAAATAGGAGACTGTAGTTAAATGAACCGCGGTTTCAACGCAAATATTTTTCTTAAAAGACGCACTTTATATAATTATTATTTAATAAAATATATTTATATTATTATATTTATCCTTTTATTGCAACCGGTCTATAATATTTTTTATTACCGGCATTAAAATAAAATTTATTTATTATGATGGCACAATTTTTAATTAAATTTAAGTTAATTTAAGTTTTAAAGAAAATATTTGAAAAACAACTAAAAAATCGAAAATACAACGCCTTATAAAATCGAAAATAAAATTTACTAGGATTCAAAATGTTATTAAAATCAAAGGCACTAAAAATCGAACAATGCAACTGCGAATATTAAACACCCGAATATGGTACGAAAGAAAACTAACGTAAGTTCAACTTACCTCAGGTGATGCCGAGAAGATGACTGATGGTGTGTGTTCCCGCAACTCCTTTTTATACTGTTTTTAGAAGGCCACTGTGATGAAATACTTAAAATTATAAATTATTGGCTAGCGACTATCAAAATGTCGCAAACGCCATTACAACGTGTTCTCTCCTGTAACCTGTATTAGGCTGTATTTGGTAGGTGTTTAGGACTACTTTATAATGCCTGGAATCGACAATAAAGGGGTTGTCACGTGGATCATGTTACGTTTAGTAACCGACAACTTTGTGACAGACATTAATGGCTAACCTTTTTTTTTATGCAAATATAGAATTATGCGCATTTGAAGTAGGAAAATTCCCGTAAACTTTGGAACGACGCAGTATATTGCTTGCTTCCTGTATGGTAATGGCCAGGTGTTCGCAGTATTCAAATTTCGAAGGTCTTTTTTTAGTATTTTGTCTGGATTTAAAGTATTATTTTATTTTTCTATTCACTATTGTGGTACTCATACTAACAACGTTTTGTAGGGTTGCCTGCATTGTTGTAGTTAGGGATTCAATATGGCATAGGTACTTAACCACGAGTTTCAATCTATACTAATATTACAAAGAGGAAAGAATTTATTGTTTGTTAACTACGACGATTAACTTGAATTCTACTGAACCGATTTCAATAATTCTTTATGTATTTTTTCTTTTTTATTAATGTAAAGCTATATTACTATCCAGCGAGGGACAAAGGCTATAATTTATTCCTATATTCTCACGGGATCGGGAACTACGCGGGTAAGACCGCGGGGCGCTGGTAGTCACTACAGAGTATAAAACAAAGGCGCTTCTGTCCTTTCGTCTGTCCCTATGTATGCTTATATCTTTAAAACTACGTAACGGATTTTGATGCGGTTTTTTTTAATAGGTAGAGTGATTCAAGAGGAAGATTTACCCTATGTTTTCCTCGCATTTTCACTGGAGCGGTAACTACGTGGGTGAAACTGCGGGGAGCTGTTAGTCTATACTATATCTATACTTCTATACTAATATTATAAAGAAGTAAAGTTTGTGTGTTTGTTAAATTGTAGGGGTAATCTCGGGGGTAATCTCTTCACTCATGGAAAGCTAATTTATCAGTGCGTGACATAGGCTATATTTTATCCCTGTATTCACACGGGAACGGGAACTACGCGGGTGAAACTGCGGGGCGCTGCTAGTTTATTATTTAGCGAAATGTGACACTAGCCCGATTCTGGTATATATTTTCATACAAATTCTTTCTACCCTCACTTTAACCCCCTAAGGGATAAATTTCCAAAAATCCCTACCGTAAGTAGGGTGCAATCGCTTCATTGTGAATTTCACGCTACTCGGTCCAATGGTTACGATTGATCAGTCAACCACATCCCTACTAATCCCTACTAGTCCCTACTTAATATTATAAATGCGAAAGTAACTCTGTCTGTCTGTCTGTTACCTTTTCACGGCTAAACTACTGAACCGATTGACTTAAAATTTGGTACAGGGGTAACTTATAATCCAGGGAATAACATAGGCTATGTTTTATCCCGAAATTCTTACAGGAACGGGAACTACGCGGGTGAAGCCGCGGGGCACTGCTAGTTACCCATAAATATTATATAGGCAAATATGAATCAATGTATGTCTATTAAGTCGGAAAAATAATCTGAAAATAGTCCTAAAAAATGCCCAAATTAATTTTAAAAAATTAGCCGAGTTTATAGTTCTGTTTTTGTGCAATACTTAAACAAAAAAAGATATTATGGTAGGTAAGTAAGAGATAAAGTTTTAAAAATGTCGGTTAAGATGATAATACAGTATATTATACTTGGTTACTAAGTATTTAGTGTTTAGTTAGAGCTGCTTATTCGCGCTATCCAAACCGCCTCTTACATACTCGTAACTTAATAATAACTCACTACATTTTCAAATACTCTTGTTTACTAGTGTATGAATCTACAAAAACAGTGCTAGGCCGTGACAAATCACTAGTTTGGAATCTACAAAGTGTTTAAATAAATAACTATTAAAAAGTGGCGGATGGTTAACGTAATGAGGGTAAATTTATGAGTCGTCAACTGCCGTGAGATTTATTTATTTATTTATTTAGGACATAAGTGAAAATTACATTTTTGCTTACAATAAGTAACTAAAACTAAAAATAAAAGTAAATGCATTTTCGATTATATGCCACAGCATGCACAAAAATATTAAAAGGGAAAAATTAAAATTTAAAAAAAAATACAGTGTTTTATCATAATCTGAATAAAAAACAAACACTAACAAAAAGCATTAAAATTGAGAAACAGTAAATTAAAAAGATAATTACAAATTAATAAACAACCAGTAAATAAAAATTGAAAAAAAATAAAAACAATCAATTAAAATTCAAAAATAAAATTAAAATTAAGTATTGGAAACAACTGAAAATTAAAATATTCAAATACAGTCAATCAAATAAAATAAAAATTAAATTAAACAAAAATAAAGCAATCACAAATACACGAATAACATTCAACTTAAAATATACAATTTGAAAATATAAGAAATAGATTATTAGAAATAGATTATTAACTAAGGCAACTTAACACTTTCGATTTAAATGAAGTAATACTGTCATTAAATATATCCATAGACTGGTCAAGTGAATTATATGTCCTAGACATACGGGCAATGGGAGCATGAAATTTTAAATTGGTTCTTGATGATGGTGGTGCAAAAATGGTGATGGGATAGCGGGGCAATCGGCTAGGCACACGTATGCTGAACGAGATCGTGATAACATGATAATAAAAGTTGTTTTGAACAGAAAATTTAGAAAAAAACAGCTAGCAACACAAAAGTCTAGAGGAAGTCTGTAAAAATAGATGTCTAGTCGGTTGTTATTATAGTGACATTAATTATGTTAAAATATATCCTACGTGTACTAATGTTCTGTGAGTGTGGTTGTTTGTTCCTCTTTCACGCAAAAACTACTGAATGGATTTAGATTAAATTTGGTACAGATGTTCCTTACAACTAGGAATAACACATAGAATACTTTTTATCCCGATATTCCCATGGGATGGGGATTCACGCGGGTAAAACCGCGGAGTACAGCTAGTTGTGAATTAATAAGAAAAACGGAACATGTTATACTTATATTAATATTCACATCCTTAGTAAGAAATTTGGCAAAATATGTATCCATTTTTGTCCTTGAGCACCTAAGGTACCGTGGATAAAAATAGCTTTTTTTGACACTAGCTGTGCTCGGCGGTTTCATTTGTAATCAAATTTAAAATGCACATAAACCTTCCTCTTGAACTACTCCACCTATTGATGAAAACCGCATTAGAATTCGTAACGTAGTTTAAAAGATCTAAGCTGAAATACATGGATACACGGCGGAAAACAACTTTGTTTTAAAGTATGTATTAAAAGATGTTTGTGTAGATAGCTTATCGCCCTGTTTTGCCACTAAAATAATAAATGTAATAAAATTGTATGTTTGTGAGATTGCACGTGTGGTTATTTGGCTATTTGTTACCCATCCACGTGAACACGGCTGGACGGTTTCAATGACAACATGATAACAGGATAAGGTAGCTAACACGAGGCAATGTTATTACATTAGGTCATGTCATTTCAACTAATGTTAAGGTTAATTATCTGTTTTTTTTTTAACATTCAGATACTTATCTGTGCATGCACACCAATTTAGAGTATCAGTTACTCGACACGCACATTTGTCGCACAACAGAATGTAAAAATACATAATATTTCTTAATTCTTACATCGTTATAGATAACTGTGTGATCTATCAAATACTTTGTACCTACATAACTACACAGTCCATGGACACATTGACGTTGTTACCCGGAGTTAGGTTTGGATATAATATTGTGTTATCGATACTTTGATAAACAAATAGAATTATTTTAATTTAAACTTCACTTAGTAAGAACCGTTTTTTTTCGGCCCCTCCATTTGAAAGCTTTTTTGGGAATAGAACATGAGTTTTCTAATACTTACGGTTGATTGGTTTTTGAAGATATTAAGAACTATAACTTATATATTTTTAAACACGCACACTCACATAACCTACGTTATTAATTAAACATTTTCAATACAAGAACACTCCCGGTATAGTCACTTTTCAAACAATTAGTATTTACGTACTCGTATAATTTATAAAATACATATATGTAATTAGCTTAAGTTCTCGTTTTGGCAATAAATGATTTTTTATTTATTTATTTTTAATCAAAATCGGTATTTTTGTTTCAATGTGGCATCATAGTTTGGGAGCTATGATGCCACAGACAGACACACTGTTATACGAATCATTATAAACTAAAATCACTCTTCAAACGCCGAGGAATAAAAATAACACACAAAAAAAGATAACATACTTATTTACCGTCTAAACAATAACATTAGTTGGACTACGTGCGAAATGTTTGGAGATAAAACAAAAACACAGCAATAAAATAGTTGAATAATTAATGTTTCAATTAAAATTAGAGTTGTAGCACAGTTTTGTATCATTAAATTACTTCACTTGTGGAAAACATGAGTTTTGAAACTGTATTCATACGATGCAAATACGAGATATTAATTAAGTAACAACTTTAATTGCACTCTTAGGTTTAAAGTTAGTTTGTTAACTCTGTGTACTGGTACTTGCCTCTGCAAGTACCAGTACATCTCTATCTATGTCAAATTATATATAAATGATTATCAGGTTTTTCTGGATAAATCAACAATTCCCCCATATTTGGATCACAAGCTATAGAATTAATATGATACATGGCAGAAGGAACATCTGTACCAAGTTTCTTTGGAAACCGTTGAGCCTCTTGTATCTGTTTGAAGCACAAACATTTGAAAGAAACCTTTGATATTAACAGTATTTAGTAGGGAGAGGTATTCTTTGTAATTTGTATGCAACCCCAACAAACACGTTTCTTCCTTACATCCAAAGTAGGTTATAAGCCGTAGCAACTGATCCATACTTAAATTGAGCATATCATGTTATAGTTTATCTTATAAAGGATGGTTATGTTTAATCTCAAGGTATACAGCAGCACAAAATATCTACTTATCAAAACATAATATCAACACATATTTATCACTTTCTTGTTTAGATATTTAGTTTGTCTTTGTCCTAATAGACCATGTTAGATTCTTTACTGCTACATTATTTCCTACTGACGGATTTGTAACGGCTAATAGTTACTGTTGTATTTCTAGTGTATACCTGTAATATGTAGGGTAAGGATTCAGAACTAAGAACAAGGATCTGAAGGGCTTATAAAGATCTTAAGAACTACGCAAAAGTCTCCTCATTATATTTTTTGATAACAGGTCATATTAGCACCCATTTATTTCGCTGAGAGTCTGATTAACCAAAGATAAGATGGATTTTTAATAATACTGACAGACGATGAAAGTTCATATTTTTTATCGCTACTTTGTTTTCGTTTTTGCCAGGGTCTTGGGGTCACACTATCTGGCGATACTGTTATCAATTGACCTACAATTTTGTTTTCGCAGTTTTACTTAAAATATTATTCGCAGATAAGCGGTCTTGGTACCTAAACTAACCGTTGGAAAAGGAAGTAATTTTGGTTGTTTTTATACATTTTCTCGGTATTAGGAATGAAATTATTTTAATGAGGATGAGGTTAATACTTATTGAATATTGAAAATGGAGATTGTGAGTTCGTGTGCCTATATTTCCACGTTATTTATACACTTTCTTCTATACTTACATTAGCACAAAAAGTTATCTGATTCATATCTAGGGACTTATATTCTAGCTTTCCCTCTGACTGGCAGTTTACTGTAATTAAATGCTAAATACTGCTAAAACGTCAACATCTACAATACATAACAAGCATAAAGCCAAAAACACGTTAGTCGTATTTAAATGTAATACGACTAACGGCCACCCATCTCTAACTAACCGAGTCAGCCGTTGCTTAACCACAAATATCAATTTGTCGTTACTGGGCAGCTGTCTAGTAATCTATTGAAACTTTTTTATAGTGTTTGTCGGTGGGAATATAAATAACGCACATATCACAGGCATGAAGCAAGCCCAAGGCCTTTTCAATCGAGAGGCCAGAAAAATACGTTTTTGTGCGATGTTCTAAAATTTATTAGCATTTGAATCGTTGTTAATATATCTCAACAACTAGCTAGCTAGGTCTCGTGGTCTAAACTAGTACGTTCTAATTAATACCGCAGATATTTTGTCCCGCTGTTTGAGTTTCTCAACTCCAATTAATACTGCGGATATTTTGGGATAAAACATATTCCATCTAATTTTTAAAAATTGGCAAATTCATTTTTCGAACATTTTATGAACTTATAATAAATAACCGTCTAGTTTTAGACTCGTAATTTCTCCCGGAAAGAAATTTCGGGATATAATATTTCGTGTTTCCAAAAACAGAGAGATAATATAATAGGGATGTCGACTAAAAAAATAATAATTAGTTTGTCAGATAGATTTCGAAAAAATATTGAATACCTACGTATTTTTTCCTTTTTCATACAAACAAATAATAAAAACGATACAGTGCGTCGAAAACTCGTGTGACGTCACAGCTTTTCACCTAGAATTATCGTCAAAAGCCCCCTCTCCTGAACATTAATACGTTATAACTAAGTCAGTTTTATCAATTTGATAAAACAAAAAAATACGTGTCTAATAATTTTTCGAAATCTATCTGACAGACTAGTTAGAATTTCATTTTGTTTACCCTGTCGACATCCCTATTCAATTTTAGCTTTTGATGCTCTACTATTGTCCTAAATATTACTTTTCTTCATTATCTATAATGTACAGATATCTAGTAACAATATTATTATAATCTACACTTCTACACTAACATTACAAAGAAGATGAAAGATTTGTTTTTTTCTTTGTAACGAATAGGCTGCGAAACTGCTGATCCGATTTCAAAAATTCTTTCACCATTAGAAAGCTACATTCACTCTGAGTAACATAGGCTATATTTTATCCCCGTATTCCCACGGGAACGGGAAACACCCGCATGAAACCGCGAGATGCCGCTTGTATTATTATAAGTACTAAATGCATCTTGTGTGACTCACAAAAAATATTATCTTAATTTTGGTTTAAGAGCACCTACTTACTGATACCCTGGGGTTCAAACAAAATATAAAATCATTTTTTGGGTCAGTTCCCATAACAATAATAGTGTTTTATTAAGACTAATTATTTTCATAATAATAATAACATAATCGTAAAGAACGTCAATGAATGTCAGCCGTTATGAAAACAGACTGAGTAGCTAGCATTAACTGCAACAAATTGTGGAATAAGTACTGATATATTCCTAGTTCGGCACACTAGGTAACCTGGATTTGGTACATAGGATATTATGTATTGTTGCGTGAGCGCAGTATGCAATACATGGATCCTATTTATAGTAAATAGGGCATTGCTTCAATGTGTGTGTCCGGCAAATAGTAGCGACTGCAAAAAAAACTTTGAGATCTTTTTTTAGGAATACATGTTTTCATATCATTTTTCTAAATTTTTATACCATGCGATGAATTTTTATACTTCTAGATGAAGGGTAAGTGGGCTGTTTCCGTATTTAGATTTCTCCAGTCTAGCCCTGACAAAAATGCCTATATAATAATGGTAACCGCTATCCACTGACTGATAATAAATAACTGATGTACACAGCCCTGAAATAGTTAATATAGTGGCGTCTCACGGTTTCACCGACTTGGTTCCAGTTCCCGTGGGAATACGGGGATAAAATATAACCTATGGTTCTCAGGGTGAATGTAGCTTTCTAATGGTGAAAGAATTTTTGAAATCGGTTCAATAGTTTCGGAACCTATTCGTTACAAACAAACAAATCTTTCCTCATTATAATATTAGTGAAGATGGCATCCACTACGAAAGAAAAGAGGAGAGATGCCAGCGAAACCACGAAACAGCTACTCTATCTTTATTATTTACTAGCAACGCCCCGCGATTTCACCCGCATAGTTCCCGTTCCCGTGGGATTTTTTTTAAAAGTATCCTATTTTCTTTCCCGGACCATAAGCTACCCCTGTACCAAATTTCAAGTCAATCGGTTCAGTAGTTTAGCCGTGAAATTTTAACAGACAGACAGAGTTACTTTCGCATTTATAATATTAGTTAGGATTAGGATTTAATAAAGTTATACAAATATTATATACGTTTCTGCGTTGGCTGTACCAATTGTTAGAGCCGTTAGTCGACCCCCAATTGGGACAATGACTGACACGCTGGAGTCGGGACATCGGAATAATAAATACATATATTGATACCAGATCACGCGTGAAAACGTTTCAAAAATCTATCATCTTCATCATCAGCCTTGCTCAGATTACTGCTGGACATGGCCTCTACCAATACACGGTTTACCCGATCATCGATAGATACCTACGTCTTTATAATAACTATCTGTGTGCCTTTGAACACAATACGTTCATAGCTGTGATATATCGTCAGTTAGCAATGTACTTGCCTTATATGTAGCGATAGGTATTTATAGCATTATGACTAGCTTACAAATAAACGAGGGGCCGCAAAAATCGTACAACACAATGTCACGATTGAATTTCCCCTCATCAAATGAAACGTTTTATAAAAGGAAGTCTCTGACAATTTTCCCCTTATCTAAATGACCGCGTTTATATCGAGAAATGTGTACCTACTTTACACATTTTGTATGCAGTGTTTTCAATTAGCTGTAAATTACAAATGTTGATATTTATTTGTTTTGACGGGTCGCTACAATGTCAATTAATTTATTGATAACCACTTGCTATTAATAATTAATTATTGTTTGTCTAATTACAAGAATAGATTAGACATGAGTTTAATTTAGTTAATTTGTTACTAGCTGTGCACGTTGTTTACGTTATTGATTACAGATTCCTTGGGTAGTAACATGATTATGTCTTACTTAAAAATTTGACTAGGTATCTAATACAAAAAAACAAAGCATAATTGATTCCTGAGGTAATCGAGTACATACAAACCACTTTGCCTCTTTGTAATGTAGATTGTATACATTTAATTTTTTTTATATAAGAGCTACAAATTCAATAAATCTAAATATTTTATATAAGTACAAGTAACATGAGTCTTGTTTTCGGGAGGAAACGACGCAACGTATAAATTGAATAAATTTAATTGTCAAAGTGTTGATTTAACAATAATATTGTTTTCGGTTGCACGTGCTACTATATTATTCATTTATTTAAATGTAGCCGCGAAAAGTAACGCGTGCAAAAATATACCTACATACTATAAGTCTATTTTTATTGAAGTGCGAATGTTTTTTTGTCATTCCTTATCTCGAGTTCTACTCATAGTTGGTATCGGGTTGTCAACACATTATACGCCAATTTATTGGGCGATAACACCAAAAACGTGACTGACCGCGACCTTTTGCAATCTTTCGTTTGATAAAAACACACGCAATAAACAGTATAATTATCCCATTAATACTATAATTAGGCTTATGTTTTGGCATCCAAGCAACTATATATTTTGTGTGAATAGGACAGAATAAATAACTAAATAATTCTTATATTGTTAGAAAGCAATTATCCCTGAATGATATATCTGGATTCGAACGTATTCTCGTTACATTTCCCTGCGATATAATAAAAATCTGGGTAAAAGTTTCCGTACGAAAATAAAGAGTAAAATAGCAGTAGAATTTGAGTCGGAATTAAACGGTCACGCTGTTGTTGGCGTTTCAATCAACAACAATTGATATTACATTACATACCTACTATACCTATGATATTACATATTATACATAACATAGGTAGGTACATAAATGAATCCCTATACTTATATAAAAATGAATCCCTATTTCCCTAGTCTATACTAATAGTCTATAACATGTTTGTTTGTTTATAACGAATAAGCCCAGAAGCTACTAAACCGATTTGAAAAATTCTTTCACCATTAGAAAGCTACATTCACCCTGATTAAAATAGGTTATATTTTATCCCTGTATTCCCACAGGATCGGGAACTATGCGTGAATAATCGTGGGCACAGCTAGTTAGTAATAAAGTTCAATCGAAAAACATTTAAAAGAGGAGAAAATTGAAACCAGTTGAAAGGTACTTTCATGTTGCTTGTTTTAGCGATGCAGTGAAACAATCCACAAACAATTGTATGGTTTACCGGCAGGTGCCAATACATTATAATGTACGGAACCAAAACTTGCCAAAATGTAAAAAACAGGGGTATTCTCGCATTGTGCTTCGGGCTGTACGCAAACTAAATTGGTATATTCTTTTTTAAAAACATTTTTCCCGATACTGACAGTTTATTAATGAAAAAGTGGTCAGGTTATGTCAATAACAATGTTTTCTTTCCATGATTTAATCGTGAATCCTCTACTTCTGTATACGAGTATAATCGAAAATTGTTTTACGTCATTTGTTTTTCTCGATTTTTAGTAGGCACAGATAGATTGTGGTGACCTGTATGATCCAAGATACTAATAAACAAAATCGGTGGACCAATTGCTACATCCGCTATCTGTGCGAACTCGTTATCTCTGTCACGTTTTTACATAAATATTTTTATACCTAGCTGTACCCCGCGGTAACACCCGCGTTAGTTATGCTCTTATTGTTGATCAGCTGCCTGGAAGTCATCGTGATGTCATACCTATAGCCCATAGCCATCCTAGATAAACTGAAAGAATGTTCTCGAATCGAACCAGTAGTTCTTCATCATAACGCGTACAAACATTTCAGCTCTAAAATAATATTATATACATAGTTTTTATATATATCAATGTTGTTCGGATTTATTTGCAAACTTTCTCAAGGATTTTACGAATTTTCCGATGTATTTTACTCGTTGTAAGAAGATAGTTTTCCACAAATAGACATCTATGATGTGAGTCATTTGTGCGTGTTAAAAGTTCTATCTATGTACCTATGAATATTTAATTTAATCTTTATTACGTAGGTTCTCGAATTGAAATAAAACTACTTTGATGGATATAATTATGTATATACCGGGTGTTTGGTAGAGGGTTGACCAAACGGGATGGGCGTGTTCCTGGGCCTATTTGGGAGATATAATTTGGCTAAAAATTTCCTAGTGGTTATAATAAAAAAAATATCGACAAAATTGTATTTTTTAAATTTTTTCCAAAATTGCGACTATTTATCCCTATAACTTTTTTTTGAGCTAGTTTCCAGTCAAATTTTTTGATTGATTATGGTCTCAGATATCGCCTGGTCTGCTCACAGCATTTTCAGACCCCTACAAGGTCTAAATAATTTGTTATGACCACTTGACGCTAGGAAAATGAAAAATTGAAATCTTATAGGGGATCTTTCAACTCAAATAAAATGAAAACTAATTGTAACAGAGAATTTAAAACTCGTTTAAAAACTTCTCTGTTTATCCTTTATTTCAACGGTATACTACAAGTTTTACAAAAGCCAAAAAACTTGTTGAAAATTTTGGTGCAAAGTGGAAATGGAAGAAAAAATAATAAGATATTTTTTTTAATAAATTCCAAGTTTGGCTTAAATACGTCACAGTATGAATAAATTTGGATTTATCTGAGGTCTTCTGAAGAAACTAAGATGCTGTAGTGACTTTCTTAGAAAATATGTAATTAGTCTTAAAACAAGTAAAATGGACTATCTCAATTACAGGAAGATATTGCTTCCAAATCAAGATTTCCCGTCTCTGGCAACCGATTAAAGGGATTAGAATACGTCCAGTAGTGTGGCACACGCGTCCGGTGGGATGCTATTCCATTTACAGACCCCTTTGCTGCAGAATGATTTAGAATCATCAAATAAACATATCATTCACGAATCTCTTTTTGTATGTAATGGAGAATTGGAGATAGAATATTTCGCCAACAAAGTAGGCTGTAAATGGAATAGCATCCCACTAGACGCGTGTTCCACAACTCTGAACGTATTTTAATCCCTTTAATCGGTTGCCGGAGACGGGAAATCTTGATTTGGAAGCAATATCTTACTGCAATTGAGATAGACCATTTTACTTGTTTTAAGACTTATTATTTTCTAAGAAAGTAACTACAGCATCTCATTACCTTCAGGAGACCACAGATAAATCCAAATTTATTCATACTGTGACGTATTTAAGCGAAACTTGGAATTTGTTTTTAAAAATATCTTATTATTTTTTCTTCCATTTCCACTTTGCACCAAAATTTTTAACAAGTTTTTTGGCTTTTGTAAAACTTGTAGTATACCGTTGAAATAAGGGATAAATAGAGAAGTTTTTAAATGAGTTTTAAATTCTCGGTTACAATTAGTTTTCTCTTTTATTTGACTTGAAAGATCCCCTATAAGATTT
Organism: Timandra comae; assembly: GCA_958496195.1. Taxonomy (NCBI): domain Eukaryota; kingdom Metazoa; phylum Arthropoda; class Insecta; order Lepidoptera; family Geometridae; genus Timandra; species Timandra comae. Next base: position 16,757,163 of record OY292353.1, read on the forward strand.
CAATTTTTCATTTTCCTAGCGTCAAGTGGTCATAACAAATTATTTAGACCTTGTAGGGGTCTGAAAATGCTGTGAGCAGACCAGGCGATATCTGAGACCATAATCAATCAAAAAATTTGACTGGAAACTAGCTCAAAAAAAAGTTATAGGGATAAATAGTCGCAATTTTGGAAAAAATTAAAAAAATACAATTTTGTCGATATTTTTTTTATTATAACCTTAGGAAATTTTTAGCCAAATTGTATCTCCCAAATAGGCCCAGGAACACGCCCATCCCGTTTGGTCAACCCTCTACCAAACACCCGGTATAATATATATTTATATATATAAGGATATATAATTTTCTTTTACATTTTCTGACGTAAGTATATTTATTACACATCGTCATTTGTGAGAATGGATGTAAGTTATGTTTGTTACTATTTCAATCTACTGGTACCTTCAGATATTTATTATAACTATGTATAAAAATATCTAATAATACGTAACGTATGTATAATTTTGTAAACATTGCAATTTAAGCTCATCACCAATTGAGGGATCACTTCAGTTCAATTAAGCTTCATTACTCATGTCGACGGTCAATTATTGAGTCACAATCTTTTCTGTGCCGGTTACAGCGTCGCTGTAATCGCAATTTTTGGTTTGAAAATGTATCCAAATGACATTAAAATCAAAATGACAATAGGAGCTTACAATTTTGGCCGCCGGCACAAAAAGATTACATTCGACGATCAAACACGACAATACAAATATTGTTTACTGTAAATATAATTATCAACAATTAGAGCACGAGAAAAACAAAATATTGAATAACCATCGGAAAAGTTCTATTTTAGATATAACCGGCCTTATTTATGTTCTATTTCAATTCCAATTATTTTTAATTGGAATCTTCCAACGAGTTTAGAGCCTATCGTATTATATATTATGAATCTCGAATTATGAGAATCGATTTAAATTGAAAGAGTACTTGAGTTTATGTTAAAGAATTTATCAATTACTTCTATTCTATTATTTATATCTTCTATACAAATATTATAAAAATGATAGATTTGATTATTTGAAACGAAAAGACTCCGACATTACTGAGCCGATTTCAAAAAATCTTTCTCTAATGGAGAGCTAATTTATCAGCAAGTGACATACACTATATTTTATCCCCGTATTCCCACGGGAATGGGAATTTCGCGGTTGAAACCACAGGGTGCTACAACGATACAACTTCTGCTTAGCAAACTCCTTGTACTAAAGAACAAATTACTTATGCCCTTTTTAAAAGTTTCTAGGGTTTACGTTTGAGGCCTATTGCCTTCAGATTTTTTAATCACTATCTGTAATATAGGGTGCTATTTTTATATTAAGTAAAGATAGCTGATAAATGGCGTTTTCATTTCAAGACGAAATAGTCCTACTAATATTATAAAGCCGAATGTTTGTGAGTGTGGATGTTTGTTCCTCTTTCACGCAAAAACTACTGAATGGATTTTGATGAAATTTGGTACAGATGTTCCTCATACCTAGGAATAACACATTAGATACTTTTTTTCCCAAAATTCCCACGGGATAAGGTTTCACGCAGGTAAAATCGCGGGGCACAGCTAAAATTAAAACCCACCTACTGTTAAGAAATGCTCTATAATGACATAAGAAAATATTGATGGTAAAGTTCAAGGAGCAACCGTGGTTGTATGCCACCTACACCTACATAATGCGACAATTATATTCATATTATTACGAGGCCTTACCATATAACCTTTTACATAATAAATGAGGAAAAACAACATTTCTTTCTATCATACTTAAGAATAAATTTACTTAGTTATAAAAGAAGAAAGGAAACGTGTATTAAGTAGATTACTAGACTGTTTAAGCCTCATTTGTTAATAAAGTAGATAAGTCATTATTTATTACAAACTACCAATTAATGTTAGCATCTAAATCTCACACTCCAATACCTCTCATTCAATAGGATCCGTATTTTCGTCTCAAGTATTGACATTAAATACATAACTATGTACATACATCAGACAGGGTAACCGGAATAATAAGTGTCAACATCCCGTCTTCTGAAGCACCCTCACACCAAATTGGATGTAACATGTATCCTACAAAAATGACGGAAAATCCGGACCCAAACACTTAAAGGATTTCAAACCAAGCCGTATCTACATCTACACTAATATTATAAAGAGGAAAGATTTGTATTTTTTTGTGTATGTTTGTAACGAATACACTTAAAAAATTATGTACCGATTTCAAAAATTCTTTCACCATTAGATAGCTACATTCACCTTCAGTAACATAGGCTATATTTTATCCCGGTGTGCCCACGGGAAAAAGAAACAACGCGGGTGAAACCGCGAGGCACTGCTAATCTATACTAATACTGTGCAGCTGCGGAGTTTGTTTGGTTGATCGCGCTAAACTCTAGAACTACTGGTTTCATTAGAAAAAATGTGCTTGTGTTGGATAGTCCTTTCATCAAGGAAGGCTAAAGGCTATAGAATATCACGCTACGACGAATAGAATCGGAGTTGACGAAGCATAGACAATGATATGTAAAAACTTCCTTTTGAGTCGTCCATACACTACTTTATCATTGTGTATATTTCTTTTGATAAGAGAAGAAAACAACAGGTTTCCTGTATGGCCCCATGGCCATACTTTCAATGCATAATTTCTATACAAGTACCGATGTACTTATCAGACAAATGGATATACAGCCTTGGTAACAGGGTTGTTTGAAGACAAGAATATATTATTTCATTAAGTTTTCACTTCTGTTAGCAGTTTTTGTTACTGCGTCTGATTTTTTATTTTTTAGTCCAGTTATTGAACTAACTAGCTAGCACGTGAAACGAATTCACCGAGAGCAATCATAGACAGATTAAACGGTCCGTATGTAAATTACAATCCATCGATTTCCGACCGTCGATTGACTTCAATTGAATCAATTCTTTTAAACTTTTACCACTAACTACTGGCGTGGCTAGGGGCGATACTCCATTGAGTGGAGGAAGCGATATTGTACGAAAATAATACTTAACTTTTAAATTGATATTATATTATAATCTTCCTTCCTAGTTTGACAAAGCTTCGCTTGTCTCAACCATAGTTGAGTCGCTAAAACTGAGGTAAACGTTAGTGCAAGAAGCGTTCGGATCACAGCCAATGTAGATGATGCGGAAAAGGTTTTTGTTTTCAGAATTCATATGCTGTTTCTAATGTGATATTTTTATAATATCTAATTATCAGCAAAAAATAAGACCATTTAGCTGATTTTCTAGTTATCATTTATTACTTATTAAGTTCTAAGGAGCACAGCGTTTCAAAGTCACTACATAGTATAAAACAAAGTCACTTTTCCTGTCCCTATGTCTCTTTGTATGCTTAGATCTTTAAAACTACGCAACGGATTTTAAAACGGTTTGTTTTAGTAGATAGAGTGATTCAGTGGGAAGGGTTTTAGCATAATTTTATCCCCATATTCCTACGGGAACGGGAACTACGCGGGTGAAACCGCGGGGCGCCGCTAGTTAGTTATAAAATCAATAATCTGGTACTTACTTATATAAACTCCTGGCATATAGGTAATGTATTTACGGAAGTTATTAAAGGTTAGAACAATAAATTATTCATATTGACATTTAATGTTAACATTTAATTGGGGTTAAAACCGAAGTTGTAAAAACGAAGTTGTAGTATTAAAATATACTTAACTAGCGGCCCCCCACGGTTTCACCCGCGTAATTCCCGTTCCCGTAGGAATATGGGGATAAAATTATGCTTAAACCTTCCCACTGAATTACTCTATCTATTCAAACAAACCGCATCAAAATCCGTTGCGTAGTTTTAAAGATCTAAGCATACAAAGGGACATAGGGACAGAGAAAGCGACTTTGTTTTATACTATGTAGTGATGATAATTATACTCAGAGGAAACAGAATCTGTTTTCTCTGAGTAAGTATAGGTAGGTTGTTTTAATTTAAGGTAAGTAGGCATCTAAGCCTTTGATACAACTTTACTAAACGACAGCAAAGAAGAAGAACATTTTATAAGTATTTTAGCAATTTTTCATGATTGTATTATAGAAAACATTTTCGCCATTTTAATGGTAAAATAATCTATATGATTTTTCTGTCTTATTCACATCCTAGTAGAAAAATCCAAAGGTGCGAAACACAAGAGCAAAGCTGCATGGTGCAACTCGCTATCATGTCTTTTCCATTCACGGAACTATTAAGGAGTCCCGGTCTTTTGGATGGCTAGTATGGGGCCAAAGCCAACACACGGAAGCCCTTTAGCATATTTAATCGTGTGTAAAGGATGCACAATCCGGCGACTATCCCTGTATAACAACTCGCTGTCATATTGTTATTGCAAATAGGTATGTAGGTAAGTATGTGTTGTGTGTGTGTGTGTGTATTGTACGATATTCTACGACTATCTTTAATTAAGTACTTATATTATCATCAATTTTGTTTACGCAAATAATATGTACCTACTTATGCATAAAGTTTATCAGTTACTTGAACCGAAAACTGTGAATATTTTAAAGAAATCACGCGTAATTGGTATCACAAATAAATAAATCAAATAAGTATCTCAATTAAAGCATTAATTGCCCACATGATTACTGATAATGACAATCGCTACGCAGTTGACGTTATACATGGTGTCCCGTCCCGTAAGTAGTGGACCAACGGGATGTGGGGGATAGGGGAAACCGTCATCTACCAGAATCATCAAAATTTATTGTCTTAGGCCTCATAGTTTTAACGTTTTTTAGTAAGTAGGTTAAATTAGGTATCGTACTATGTGCACATTTTTCTTAATTCTACAAAATCTATTACTTATTTTGATGTTATTTTTATTCATAGACGCTAAGAATACATAGGATTTTCTAATTTAAAACATATTTTAGTGTAATTATCATTAACATTAAAATTAATCAACAGTACAAGTGCAATTGTTAAATTTCAAAATACTCTAAGTGGTATTTGAGCTGAGCTGGTGTAAAAAAATGTATTGTAGCCTTTTGGAACTTTATTTTAAAACACTGTGGTTTAAAATGAGTAGTTTTTTATTTTAACTAATATCAAAGTCAAAGGAAATTTTTGAGAGAAAACTAAAATGCGTTGCTAATTATGGAAATTCGTTTAATACTTTTATTAAAAAAATATAGTAGGAAGCCCAGTTTATATTAATGTACTAATAAGTATCTCTCACTGATAATATCAGTACAGCGAGGAATAGATTGATATATTATTTAGTCTTTCGTTATCCATACATATTGTTAATACCTTTACACAAAATATCTAAAAATATACACAAAAAATCCTACCTTATTCGATACTTCGATAAACCTTTTGTAAATAATAATGCGTCAGATATTTATCGGGGATTTTCCACCCTATAGAATAAAATTCGGGGGCGTTTTCACACTCAAACGAATGTGGGATTATAATACGAAAATGTTTCGCAATATTGAATTAGCTACCTACGTGGTACACTACCTACATAATATTGGAAATCTATAGTTAACTCATACGTTTAATCGAACTCAATCAACTAATATTTCCTCAGTTATAACATAACGTAATCATTGACTTCATCATCTCATTATAGTAACTGACCCCTAACTAAGTTCGGATTTTGTATCAGAAACTACGCACACACTCATTCACACACACACACACACCCAGACCGAGACAAACATTTGTGGTTCACACAAATATTCACCCCGCACGGGAATCGAACCCGCAACCTTACGGATGGCAGTCCGGCATGGTGACCACTCTGCCATCGAGGTCGTCGCCATAAGTTTAATTGTGAAATAATTAAACTTATGGCGACGCGTACTTAAACTTATAGAATGCGAATTAAAAATAGATAAAAAGAAACCTCTAATACTGTTCAAATGTAATAGTCTAATAGCCTAAAAGATGGAGCAAAAATATATTTGAAGCTATTTTAGGCTCACAAATATTAACAAAGTGTAACCATTAAATTAATTAATCGATTACTTAGCCCTGTATTATCGCACCCTATCAAGACTCGCCCTTGTTAGTTGATTCCTCTTCAACTTATTGAACTAACTATGTTGTGTCAACTAATTGTGTTATATATCACAATTAATATTACTTTACTTACTATATCAAAACTAGTTATTTTTACCCTTCAAAATTTCCATTTTAGCTAATATCGTTGAAGTACTTACCTATTAGAATAAAGAATCGTACATAGCCAGCCATGTATGATATTGTGATACCTACATGCCGTCAAAACGATTTTTCAATAATAATTTAATTTAAGTAATTTATTTATTTAGCACAAAACACATTACATCCACTAAAAATAGAATATAACAAAATTATACAACATTCGGTTCTTGAATGTAACGTAAACTAAAAAAAAAAATTAGTAAATAAAAAGTAAATTAATATTAGTATTGTGATGTTTAGTTGTGTTATTTGAAAATTCTTACACGTTCTTTGAAGGAACTAATAGGGCTCAGTAGTTTTAGTGTGAAAGAACCTACTTATTACAAATCTTCACATGTGTTGATTAATTACCTGGGGCGTAGCTACCGCCGTATCAGCCGTATCAATTATACGGGCCCCTAAGCCAAGGGGGGGGGCCGACGTGTGTAAACAAAAATTAATAAAAGCTTCCTAATTTTTTTATCATTACACAAATGACAAAAATAAATAAGGTAATTTCGTTTTTGTGACAGATAGATAATATAGTTATGATATAAATATTTTGTGAGAAATCTATTCCCTTCTAAGGGCCCCAAATATATTTAATACCCACGAAGGCACGCTACGCCACTGTTAATTACCTAGTAGGTAGTTATTATTACAAGGATTCGTTGAAAATGTTTGCTCTCATGACATTCACGTAATGAATCATGTTATAACTAAGGTATTGTGTAACATTCCCAATACCGCATACATCTGCATCAAACATTCGATATGCACTGCTTTGTAAATTCAACGTACAGATTACATTAGCTTTGCAGGATTGCGCTACGAGTACCTATGTCTCTGTGGATTTAATGTCGTATTCAACTTCAATATATCCAACTATCATAACAAGGTTTCATGTAACTTTGTAAGCTCTATCTCTAATACGCAAATAGTCCGTCTAAATTCAAATTGTAAAGTATATTCACTAAATATCTAACTTGTTGTTGAAATCTAGGTCCAAAGTCGAATTACTCAGAATAATTCATACAAATTTAGCATGTGTCGATTGACATGTGTATAAAATTTAAATATTCTAATTTGAAGAATAGGCTACTCCATAATGTATTTTTGTGGTATTGCGTTGGTAGACGTTGTTGTTTTAACCGACGAAAAATGAAGGAGGTTTTCTTGTCGACCCGTTTTCTTATATAACTTATTACAGAGTTGCCTGATTTCGATGATTCTTTCTTTAATCAATAGGGTGGAAGTACCTACAAATGTTACTATTAATATTTCATGAAACTATTTACGACCTTCTGTGAAATATGTATGATTTTCAAAATGTTTATTTATTTATTTTAAAACAGGCACACCAACAGAAAGTACATAAAACATTCTTAAAAATATTGTGTCTATATGTAACAAAATTCAGATGTACAGACCAATTACAGGTGTACACAGCATTCACAAGTAAAATTAATAATCGTAGGTGCAAGCAATTACTTAAAACTATTTAAAACAATAAGAAAAGATAAAATAAATTTAAACAAGTATTAATAAAACAGAATTAGGTAGTACTTAAAATATAAAATAAACTTGAAGATAAAAGAATTACAAACAAAAAAATAACAACAAATTACAACATAAAATCAGCACTCAAATATTTAAATATTTAACAATCTTATTTCTTAAGGCGCTGTGGGAATCAAAAAATATGTCGATATTGGTTGGTTTGGCATTCAATTCGTTGTAAGTGGAACAGATACGGAATATTGGCGACTGACGACCAATATTGGTTCTTGTAAACGGAAGATTAAATGTTCGGGTTATGGGCTTTCTCGGTAGTTTACAAGGTACAGTTAAATTTAGGTGAGGTAGTATTTGTTCACTAGCAAATGTGCCGTTTAAACATTTTTTGAGGAAAATTATATCTGTGACTTTTCTGCGGTCATTTAAGGACATTAACTTAAAAAACTCTAGCCGTTGATTATAGGGACACCTGTGAGAGATACCTTGGGATATGTAAGCTAAATGACGAGTAAAAGCTCTTTGTACTGACTCAAGTCTTTGTGAATGGATGGAGTATATTGGATTCCAAACCACACCAGCGAACTCTAACTGACTACGTACTAATGAATTATAGAGGACTATTTTAGTTCGAATACCAAAGCCCTTACTATTCCTTTTAATAAATCCAAGCATTCGAAGCGACTTTTTGACAACGCTGTCAATGTGGTGGGTGAACGTGAATTTGCTATCCAAAATAACACCTAAATCACGGACTTCAGATACTTCTGACAGGACTTCCCCCCTAATATTATAATCAAAATGCACAGGGTTCTTTTTTCGACTATATTTGATGTATACTGTCTTTTTATTATTAATAGACATGCTATTCCTCTCACACCATGAAACTATATTATCAATATCAGACTGGATATGAGCATTATCAGTGCTATTATGGATTGATGCATAAATTTTCAAGTCATCTGCGAATAGAGCATAATTACAGTGTTTAATGGCATGAGTAATATCGTTGATGTAGCATAAAAAGAACAAGGGTCCCAAGTGAGAGCCCTGTGGAACGCCGGACTTGGCAGAATATGGTTTAGAATCATATCCTTTAACCGAAACAGATAGAGATCTATTGCTTAAATATGAACTGATCCAGCTAAGGAGCAGACCGTTGACACCATAACATTTTAACTTATCTATCAAAATTAAATGATTGACCTTGTCAAATGCACTGCAAAAATCTAAATAGACAGTATCAACCTCATTACCATGATCCAGTTCATTGGCAATATAATTTGTAAAAGAGACTATTTCTAGAGACTATGTCTAGATGTTGTGTAAGAACTTTACAAATCAGAGATTCAAATAATTTTGATACAGTTGACAACAGAGCAATAGGTCTATAATTTTGAACGAGACTAGGATCACCTTTTTTAAATACGGGAATTATGCGGGATTCTTTCCATTGTGAAGGGAAACTACCTGTGGCTAAAGAGTGATTAAATATTTTAAATAGAGGAAAAGTAATAGATGAAGCGGTACGATTCAGAAAAATGGGATGAATATTATCTGGACCTACACTTTTATTAACATTAAGATTTTTTAATGTTTTGTATATATCTTTTTCAGAAATAATGACATCTTCTAAAATTATATCGTAATTTAAAGTTGAATCTAAATCCCTAGTAGAAATATTTGATTGATTGTCTGTAAAAATAGAGGAAAAATGATCTGCAAATAGATTTGCTACGTCTGTACCTTCATTAGCTTTAATATTATTTAGATACATTTCAGAAGGAATTGACACCTTTACGTCCCTTTTGCCATTAACATATTGCCAAAATACTTTACTATTACCAATAATGGAAGATTCGATTTTTAACTTGTAGCGTTGATAACAAATATTGTATAACTTATTACAACCATCGCGAAGTATCCCATATTCAATTTCATCCAGAGGATTTTGATATTTTATATGTTTGGCTCTAACTTTAAAAAAATTAAAAAAAAATTAAAATTATTTATTTCTTTAAAAAGTTTACATATATCTTATTATTATGTTGGAATCTTCTTTTAAGCGTATTAAAACACTTGTGCCAGAAGAATTCCGCTCTTCCATAGCCATCGCTGTATTATAGGAATAAATATTTTAAGTGATGAGAATATTAGTATGTTAGTAATGTTAGTAAGAACAAACTGAGACAAAATTTTTGGTTACAATTTAAAAATTATGAATATTAAAATTACGATTTATGTTAGTTTTTTTATTAGTAATAATAGAGTTTATATAAACTTATCTTTTAAAACTTAGGTAATTGAATTTTAAACAATATTTCTGATAATCTTATTTTGAAATTGAAATTGATTTGTTTGTACATGTTTAGATAAATTCTACTATAGAACAAAAGTTAAAAGTTAACAATAATTGAATATAGAGAAGATAATTAACAATTTGTACTATATATTGATTATAAACAATGTTTCAGTTTCTTCGTAATTTAGTTTCGCTAACCAATCAATAACAGTTTTTTTACATTCATAAAAGGAAAGAGAGCAAATGTTGACATGTTTGTTGATTTTATTGTATATAAATATGGATCTATTTGTAAATTGTCTACTTGCAAAAGAAGTCTTTATGGAATTGGTTGGTATAATGTTTCTGTTTCTTTTAGGGTTTTTAACTTGTATAGAACCAGATAAGATAGACTTATGCTTCTTTGTAATTGCGTGCACAATGTAGAGTTTGCGTATAGAGAGAACCCCTGACTCTGAGTAGAGTAAATATGTTGAGTAATCCCGAGCTTTCAAAAACATAACTTTGAGTAAGGACCTCTGAGCTCTTTCAGCTTCTAGCATTTTAACTTTTGTTGCACCACCCCACATTGAGATACAGTAACTAATTATACTTTGCGCAAGAGTTTTATAAATATATATAATAAGATCTCGTGAGGCAGTATGTCTTAGATTCCTAAATATCCAAATAAACTTTCGTAAGCGTTCGCTTATAAGATCTATCTGTCTATGCCACGATAGTCGTTGATCGATGATAACACCAAGATACTTTAGGGATTCTACTTTGGCAATTAAAGGACAGTTGCATATGGATAAATTTTGGCAATTATCATGCATATGAATACGGAGTTTTAGATCAGCGCTTGGTTGAGTTTTACTAGTGATACTATAACAAATATAGCTCGTTTTTTGTGCATTAAGGGTAAGGAGATTACTATTCAGCCATTTGGCGATTTGTGTTAAGCCCTCCTCAGCTTTCCTATGTACATCCAACCAACTTGACCCTTGAAACGTAACAGCAGTGTCATCAGCGTATGATATTATTTTGGCACCTGGTATTTGAATATTGCATAAATCATTTATGTACACAAGGAAGAGAGTTGGTCCTAAAACGCTACCTTGCGGAACGCCAAAAGAAATAACAGTTTCATCACTCAGATAATTATTAACTTTAACTTGTTGCAAGCGGTTATTAAGATAATCACTAAGTAAGAGAAGTGGTTTGTCTCTAATACCGATGCGTTCTAGTTTTTGTAATAGTATAGGAATGGAAACGGTATCAAACGCTTTTTGAAGGTCTAGAAAAACCGTAAGACATTTCTTGCCTTTGTCAAGGTTTTCAGTAATTTGTGTCGAAAGATATTCGACTGCGTCCTCTGTCGATTTTCCCTGCCTAAACCCATATTGATTTTTTGATAGGATGTCGAAAGCATTTAGGTACTTCAAGAGCCTTTGGTTGATGACTTTTTCAAAGATTTTTGATATGGCAGGGAGAATACATATTGGTCGGTAGTTATTAACGTCACACTTTGTGCCATTTTTATAAATAGGAATAACAATAGCCCGTTTTAAAGAAGATGGAAATACACCTTTTGCAAAGCATACGTTAATAAGATGAGTTATAGCAGGAACTACCAAATTATTCGCTTGCTTGAGAAAAGAGTTTGTGATACCGTCCCATCCAGCAGTGCTCTCTGATTTCAAGCTCATAAGAATAGAGTTAATTTCTTGAGGATCTGTATCAAGAAGGACAAATGAATTTACTTGGACATTTATAAGGTTAAAGGAAAATGCTGAATGTTGTTTGCAATTTCTAAGGATATCTTCCGCAAGGTTCTTTCCGACATTAGCAAAGTGCTTATTTATAATATTTAAGGATCCATTTATATCGTTATTGACTACAAGATCGCTATTACTTGAGCGGTTTTGATTTAAGTGCGTAACTGTTTTTATATTTTTCCAAAGAGTTTTTGAATTAGATTTTGAATTTTCTAACAAGGTTTTCTCATAATGACGTTTAAGTTTTTTAATTAAATTAGTACAATAATTTCGGTATCGCTTATAAGTAATTTTTAAAACTTCATTATTGGGATCTTTTTTTGACATCTGCTGCATTTTATTTCTATTTCTAATACACCGGAGAATACCAGTAGTGATCCACGGTTTAATTGTACGCTTGGTTTTTGATATAGTAACGATTGAGGTATTATCGTCTATACTTTGTTTAATTTTAGATATGAAAGTTTTTATGATATAATCGGGGTCATCGCACATTAATAATAAGTCAAGATGTTTTTCCGCAAGACTTTGTAGGGCATTGGGAATGTTTGTAATTGATTTAGTTTTTGTAATTGCTTTTCTTCCCCTTTTAAGTTTGCCATATTTAGTTAAAATTGTTAAGTGGTCGGTGATGGTTGTGTTAATGACAGCTATTTCAATGTCGTACCTAGATTTATCGCTTCTAAGCATAACATGGTCTAGACAGTTTTGTTCTCTAGTCGGTATAGTATAGGCAGGTAAAATGCCATGTAAGCTTAGCATATTCAAATAATTAGATCTATTTTCTTTTTCATGAGCTTTATCATTTCCATTTATAGTTAAATTGATGTTTAAGTCACCGGTTATTGTAAAGTTAGATTGGTTCATATTATTATCTAGGTATGAGTTAAGCGAATCAATAAAAGGGGTAGCACAAAGATTAGAAGGAGATCGATAAATTCCTAGTATGATTTGTTCTTGTGTTTCGATTCGAAGACAAGAAGCATCTCTTAATTTTACTTCGTCGACTTTTGATTTTAATTTAGTTTTTATATAAACAACAACTCCGTCATTTTGATTTATGTTATTCAGTGTAAAAAATCCAGTGTAAGTAGGAAGTTGGGGAATCATCTTATTTGAGTTAAGTCGACATTCTGTTAAAATTAATATATCGGGATCGAATTTTAAGTTTTGTAATGTTATAGTCAAATCATCCAGATTTGAGTTATAAACACTTCTAATATTTTGGGTAATTATTGTCAAATCTTGCTTCTGTATTGTTAGCAGTTTATCGACATCCTCAATTGAGCAGTGACTAACTCTAGCAATTTGTACCTTGTCCATTTCTTTAGCGGTATATAAATGATTATTCATGATTTAAGATAGAAAGAAACTGCAATAAATACCTCAAGATAAATGGTAAAACACGTACACATTTCCAATTATCCTTACGCAAGTAGCGGTTGTAAAATGTACCCATATTCATTCTTAACTTTTCGTTTACTCTTCCATAAGCTATTTTGTTATTTAAATGTTTAGTTAAATACATTGATACTACATTAACACAATAGAAAACATTACACAATGAAACTCTACTATATAGAAACATAATTAAATGAAAAATAAAAATGTTAGTAAGCAAACCAGACATGAAGATAAAATAAAAACTTACAACTAGTCACATACATTGCAGTTTATGAATTTGACTTTCTGACTTAACTATCTCTATTTTAGATTGTTCATCCTTCCTAAGATACACCTTGCCGTATGCTGTCCAACAGAATTTAAAAGTCTTATTCTTTACTAGGTCCCTTGCCAGAAAGTGTAAGCGAGCTTGCTTGGCTGTAAGTTGTTCAGACATGTAGACCGGAGTGTCTTCCTCGGAGCGAAGACCCAAGTGTTTGGCGCAAAGCTTCGTTTTGTGTTTAATATTATACATTTTGCTTGATTTAAGGATGTCATTCTTAATAATGGTAGAGCGAGTCTCTACAATAATTGGCGAGTTTTTCACGTCAGTTTTCTTGGATTTTACTCTGTAGATATCTGTGATATCTGTAGTGCTTAAGTTTGTATTAATATTCTTTGCCAAACACAAAACCATTTCGATTAAATTTTCCTTTGTCTCATTAATTTTCATTGGTACATTTTTCATTTCGAAGTTGGCTTTACGGGATCCAATTTCCATATTTTCTATTTTTCCCTCAAGAAGAGAAATGTACTTTTTGTCTTCGATGGATTGTTTTTCTAGATTTTCAACTCTCTTTTTTAATTCTTCGTTTTGTTCTGATAGGAAGTTGAGAGAGATCTTTATTTCAGTGTTTGTATCCTGTAAATTTTTCAGGGTGGGAGAAATTTGCTTCAGTTCGCGTTCTTGAATGTCAAACTTTTTGGAAAACATTCCCATTATTTCTTCCTTAAATGTATTTAATTCTGATATGAAGTCATCATCTCTTCTCCTTTTCAGTCGAGTTGATACGAAAGAAGGCTTAGGAGTAACTTTATCTTTATCTTTGAGGAGTTTAATTAAAGTCCTTGAAAACCAAGGCGGTTTATTGGATTTTTTCATTATTTGTTTGGGTACATGGCGGTCTATAATAAAACGAATTGTTGAATACCAAACTGAAACCATATCGTCTGTAGAAGTACATAGAAGAAATTTGGCCTCCCAATCAACGTCATTCAGTTCTGACACTATGGTATCATAATCAGCCTTAAAGTAATTATATCTAACAAAAGACTTGTCACGCAGCATATCAGAATTATAACAGAAGTCTATGTTAAATAGTAGACTAGGGTGATGAGAATCTAATTTACTTAAAATATCTAAAGAAGCAGATAAATGACCGTTTTGCATGCTACTGAGTACCAAATCTAGTATTTTATTGTTAGTATTAAGTACATTATTATATTGATATAAGTTATTGGCGCTAATGAAATCGATCATTTTCTGCTCGAGGGCACTGGTAAAGACAGAAGGGGTTACATAAGATCCACTCTCACAGTTTGACCATTTAATGTTACCCAAATTAAAATCGCCTAGTATTATAACGTTCTTATTTTGCTCAAGTACATTTACTGTATTACTATGAAATTTATTCAAGTTGACTAGTTTTAGTGGAGGAGGTAAATATACTGCACAAATAGCTAACGATCTCTTAAGAGCCGTGATCTACCGCGCGACAACTCAAATTTCACTCACACAGACGCGCACGCGTGTCCGCATGCACACTGTCTATGGCTCGCTCTGAATACTCCGGCCGAACGGTTTTGATCCATTGGAAATTATAAATTGTGTTAAAGTTATTGACAAAAGTATAAATACGAGTATATTTTTTTTTACGATTCGTAGAAGGTAGTATATGATTAGATATAATTTACGTAATACCTTTCGATTCGATATTCCATTATTCACAATAAGGAATAATGAATAAAACAAATACTTAGTTTTTTGTTTTTAAAATAAGACATGATTTTTTTTTGGTAAGTAACGAAACTTTTTAAAAACAAAGCAACATACGAGTAAAAAAATAATCTATAACTTACTTGTGAATAATATATTTTTTGCCATAATGGGGTATTGATTTTTCATATACTAATTGCAGTTTTAGTTTTTATTAAAATCGCTAGCAATTTTCGATATTCCTTTCCTTATAGTTTTGAATATCGTCATCCACGCCTACTTGAAAAATGCCTCGTCTGTATATGTACAACATATATTATCGGGACAACCTTTTAGCGCTAAAAGCAGGACTTTCTAAATTATTTCGTTTCCTTTTTTGTTAAAAAAAACCGACTTCAAAAACTAAAAAGTATAAAATAACAAATATGTAATGTAATACCTCTTATGCGATGTAGCACATAAATAAAATAAAAATGCGACCAATCCAAGCGGGCAAACGTTCGTTAACGGTCATCTCGAATTATAATTTTGTAGTTTATTTTTCTAATAGTTTTATTTCTTTGAGGCTTGGCACCGACTTCACACTTATCAATAGGTAACATACACACAAAAGTATAAATTAGCATCGCATAAAAGGTGTATTAAATTAAATATTTGTTATTTTATACTTTTCAGCTTTTAAAGTCTTTTTTTTTTATTACTTTTGAGTGTCACACCCTATCTGGTTGTAAAGGTCTCATCGATACAAATTAATCAAGCCCAAACACGAGGTAACTGCTGTTAGTCGTTGAAGAGTTCCCTCGACTATCTTCCAGGTCCATCATCAGATCGACTCCAAACCTTCATTTAATTATAATGCTTTAAGATAATTAACGAAAAACTTAACAAATGCACTAATCACCCTACGATTTTCTAAAGTTCCTCTCAATTTCTCTAGAATGCCATCATTAGATCCTGGTTTCCTTGACATGGGACCAAACGGCAAGTCCATTCTTTTGAATAAAAAAAGAATTTTAGTAATCGGTACAGAATTGACGGAGATATCGTTGAACATATTCATAAAAAAAAACATACCGGCCGAATTGAGAACCTCCTCCTTTTTGGAAGTCGGTTTAAAATAATGTTGTTTTATTGCTCATTATTTCTAAAACATTATTTGTTATCATAAATGTTAATATTTTTTTTTTAATAAATAATTCAAATTATAAAACAAAAATTATTATCGAGTATCAAAACATGTTGATGAGTTATCGCATAAAATTCGTACGCGCCGCAAAGGTCAAACGCTCGGTAGGAGCGATACGTCCTCTCTCTAAAAAGCCTCGCGGCAGACTGATTTGAATTGTTTCGTGCGTCCGATTTTATAGTAGTTTTATGATGATTTTAAAATATTTGTAGAAAAAAAGACAATTTGTTTTAGAGATTTTTTTTTAGTATAATTGTTGTAGAAAATATTCTTTTATTATTTGAGGTAATTTTAATAACGTTTTGAGCATCATTTATCAACGTAAATTACGATTTTCTTGAGTGTGATTTTTACAAATTCTATCTTTATATTTTTTTCGATTTCAATAATAATTATAATAACAATTAAATTTTCCTATGAGTATTTCCTTAATAAGGATCTGGACTTTAAGTTTGTTTAATTTTTAGTGCTAAATTGGTCGAATTACTAGAATCCGAAGGCATGGAAGTTAATGCTAAAAGTGAAATTCAGAAAACATATGTTCAGATTTCTTGATATATTTTTTAAGTTTTCTGTATAATATTGTTTTTCTCTGAGTATTTTTTAGATGACAATATTTCCTTTAATTATTACCTAAAAGCATGTTTATAAAATACGCTTTTCATATAATATGACTAGATCAAAAAGTACAAAAACCGTCAATTATCGAGTTTCGGGTCTTAACACCTTTCTGGACAACTTCAATATTAACCCAAATATCTTCACATTCACTTTCACAATTATACATACGATACGATTGATACCTGCGAGAAACAGCTATTAAAACTCCCCCTCCGTCTGCCTTCGAACTTTGGTGTACTTGAAATGTTTTTTATTATTTAACTTTCCTCAAAAGTTACCTTGTTTTTCTCCTTTAGATTTCTTACCATTTCTATCTAATTATACTAATTGAGACGTTTCAAGACGTCTAAACTGGCATACACACTATTTACCTAGCCCCAGGGTTGTTTTACAGAGAACTCTATCGGTAGATCGGTACTAAAACTTAACATGATCACAGCAAGTTTCCAAGTTTTCACTTAGGCGGAGTTTAGATGCTTCTAAAACCGTTAGTTGAGTTAGAACTGAAGTGACGTGCTTGCTAACCTAAATGCAAATTTAGTTTTACACCTATTCGTTTTAATCAAAACTTAACGGCATATACCTATACATATTTATTAAAATAGGTCGACATTTCAATAAACTTAAAAAAACCCTGGTTAGGGCGTACCAAACATTTATTATAGGGATTAACTATATTTATTTTCTTTTGCTGTGTCCCGCGGTTTCACCCTCGCGGATCCTTATCCCGTGGGAATTTTGGGATACAAAGTATACTATGTGTTATTCCTTATTTATGGGACATCTGTACCAAATTGAATATAAATCGCTCCAGCCGTTTAGACGTGAAGAAGTAACAAACGTACACACTCACAAACTATCGGTTTTATACCTAATATTAGTGTCTGAAATACCTATATCTGTTAGATAAGTACCTACTTATGTAATTATGATACTTTTTTCTCAAGAAATTGTAATCCAGTTTACGTTATTTGACTAAGTACTAACGAGTACTACCTAGATACCTAATGTTTTTCTGTAAAGATTTAAATGAATAAAACATTAATGTAGAGTGTTTACTTACCTAATAAAACATACAAGAATTAAAAGCGGGTTTATATTTACCAAATCGACAACCATAAAAATTCTAGATCTAGAATAAATTTAACAAAATACGACGCAAATCTTTTTTCTTCTAATAAAAATTACCATCTCACACGTGTAAGATTTAAAATTGTTATTTTTATTGACCTCGACGCCCATCACGAAACGCAAATCGAACCTAATACATTATGTATATTTGTATAAACTAGTAGCAGCGCCCTGCGGTTTCACCCGCGTAGTTCTCTTTACCGTGGGCATACCGGGATAAAATATAGCCTACTTATACCCAGACCCCAGCGACGCCTAAGTACATCGCATACGGTGCTGCCTAGCTAGCTCGCTGAGTAGTGTATTCATAATACCTACTTACTTTTTCAACTCATCACGAGTCTTTCGAATGAAATGTCCGAATTGAATATTTCAAAAAGTTAAATAAAGGTATTGAAGCAGTCTTGAATATGAAGACAATTTATTTTCATAAGGATTAATAACAAGAAACATTTTTTTTTTAAAATATAATATCGCCTAGGGTTCAGAACCGGGAAATCCCGGAACCGAAAATCCCGGGATTTCCCGGTTCTTTAATAGCAGTCAAAGAACCGGTTCTCAATGAATAAGAACCGGGATTTTCGGTATTTTCGGGAAATAACGAATCATGTTAACTATATAATCATTTGTTTGATTTTAATCTTCTATTAACAGCATTTATTCTTTTTATACAAAATATTCAAGCTAAAACCATATTCTAATTAAAATATTGTATCTGTATTAATCCATCATAAGATAAAATGTGTTACTTAAAAAGCTAACAAACACCTTCTCACAATTCCAACGACTAGCGTGGAGCCAGAAAGAATTTTCTCCTCAGCTGGCCTTTTTTGTAACAAAATTAGATCTCGATTAGGTGATGCAACTTTAGATGCAATGATCTTTTTGAAGACACATTAACAAGAGAACAAGAAAGTTTAATTATAAGGACCAAAATGGAGATACTATTTAGGAGAATCGGCCTACGATATACGTTGTACACATAACACATTGTACAACTTTATCAAAAGTGAATTTATAACTGTATTTTAATAATCACCAGCCTGTTTGCGTCCACTACTGGACTTAGGCCTCTCCCAACATGCGCCAATATGCCCTGTCGGCGGCACGTCGCATCCACTCTCTCCCGGCTACCCTGCGCAGATCATCGCTCCATCTAGCCACAGGACGTCAAACACTACTTTTGCCGAGTCGCTGTGTCCACTCGAGAACTCTTCTGCTCCAACAACCATCGGTTATCCTACAGATGTGGCCAGCCCACTGCCACTTCAGAGAGCTAATTCCTTGAGCTATGTCGGTGACTTTAGTTCTCTGTCTGATCACTTCATTGCGAATGCGATATTTCAGAGAAACTCCGAGCATAACCCTCTTCAGAACTCTTTGAGCGACTTTAAATTGGTGAACCAGCCACGTGAGTGTTCACGTCTCGGCACCGTAGGTCATCATTGGTAGGACGCACTGATTGAAAACTATTGTTGTTAGGCACTGAGAAATTTGCGATGAGAAGACTCGTGGAAGTTTACCAAACGCTGACCAACCCAGCTGTATTCGCTTCTTAACCTCACTCTTCAGATTGTTTCTACCCAATAATGGCATTATTTGCCCGAGGTAGTTGTATTTTTGAAAAATATCGAGAGGGGTACCGTGTACTAGGATCGGCTCCGGCATAACAAGGCTATTAACCATGACCTTGGTCTTGTCAAAGTTCACGCCGAGGCCGACCCAAGAGGCATCTGCTAAGTCATTCAGCATCCAGTGTGGCTCTTGCGGCGTTTTCACTATTAGTACGATATCGTCTGCAAACCGGAGGTGTGAGATGTACTCGCCATTTGGGTTTATGCCCCATCCAGCCCAAGGCAAAGTCTTACATACGTCTTCCAGCGCGTTGGTGAAGAGTTTCGAGGATGTAACGCACCCTGTCTTACACCTCTGCACAGCTGGATAGACTTTAACTGTCGGCACTGAACTTGAACGGTCATTTCTGCGGCATCATACAGACATCTCAACACCTCTACATAAAGAGTATCGACCTGGCATCGCTGCAAATATTCCAGAATAACCCACCCCTTCTCATAGTCCACAAATGCAAGACACAGAGGTTAATTATACTCTTAGATCATCTGTATAATTTGCCTCAATGTGTGGATGTGGTCTGTGGTGCCAATTGCCATAACCGATTCGAAACTCGGCCTGTTCAAGGGGCTGAAATTCGTCAAGTCTTCTTGATAGACGAATTGAGACAATCCTGAACAGCTTGGAAACATGGCTCAAAAGCGAGATGGGTCTATAGTTCTTCAGCAGGGTTTTATCCCTTTTTTTTGAAGTAGAGCATCACGCTTCTGTTTTTTCACACTTTTTATCCCGAAATTCCCACGGGAACGGGAACGGGAACTACGCGAGAGAAACCGCGGGGCACAGCTAGTTTAATATAAATAATATTTTTAGACTATATTTACCTCCAAAACTAAACAGAAGAAAGAAATCCCGAAAGTACCGAAAATCCCGGGAAATCCCGGTTCTGATTAGTACTGGTACCGAAAATCCCGGTTCTGTTTTCTATACCGGTTCTCGATACCCTACTCGGGGATAATGTAGCTTTCCAATAGTGAAAGAATTTTTGAAATCGTACCAGTAGTTTCGGAGCCTATTTGTTACAAACAAACAATCAAATCTTTCCTCCTCTTTATAATATTATTAGTGTAGACGAATTTAAATCGTCTCGGTTATTTTGCACTCAATAACAACTTTTCCGTTTGCAATTCTAAATACCTAGACTAAAACATTTGGCCTCTATGAAACCGGCTGACAATTGGTGGTAGGCATAAATTTACAATTCCTAGCACATGTTTTCGTTTAGTTACCTACTACCTACGACGCGACGTTCAATTTAGTTTTGGCTTCAGCTTTAAACTGGACTAGGTACCTATATTCAGATGTTTAGTACCAATTATGTTCAATTGATACCTACATAGTACTAAATTTATTATGTACTCGAATGTGCCGGGTAATTTGTTTCTCTTTCACGTAATATGTAATAGGTATACCTAGATTGGGATAAAAGTACTTATAAGCTGAATTGAAATTCAAATAAAGTATTATTTTTTATGCCCAACTGCCCACTGAGGGCGCGGTTGGGCCTAGAATTTTTTTGGAGTTGCAACCGCCACCGGTTTCGGGGTTCGCCGACGGTTTCAGGGTGGCGGTTGGGAATAAACCATTTGAGCGTAGGTAATCACGGTCGCCGTAATTGTTATGCACATATATGTACTTCGGTGTTTCATAAACTTTTCTTATTTAAATTAACCTGTTATTACTACCAGGGTTGACTCGTCCGTTTTAGAGCAGCGTTGGGTCACTATACTACTAACACAGTACCTATCTAGTTTCTTAGTACCTAACCTATATACGTATTACATGTATGATTTATGGTCACTACCAAATTGGTTCTCAAACGTTTAGATATTAGAAATTGGAGTAAACTTATGCCTCAACCGATGCCGCGGGACATAGGTATATCAAATAACTACATCACTTTGACATTGGTACTAGGCTTGTACAAAGATGGACATAGCTTAGATAAATATTTGCACTGTGTACAGGTGAATTCAAGTGTTTACGATAGGTATGAGTATTTATATAAAAAATAGTACTGTGTACGGAAAACAGATTTTAGCTTAGAATTTTTTAAATCTAGTTGGTCCGTGGCTTAGCTGCCGAAGGGTTAGCCAGGGCTTTGGGAGCCCCTCAGGCTCTGACTTATGCTGGGGCGCGATAACAAGAATATTTGCGTTGTCGCGCAAATCTTAATAATTTCTGCAGACTGTAAAAGCATGGACCATCCCAACCAAAAACTTCTCCAACCAGAAACTTCCCCAACCAGACTCTACCCCAAACGTGAACTTCCCCAGAAGTAAAATTTCCCAACCAGATACTTCCCCAACTAGATAGTTCCCCAACCAGAAACTTTCCCAACCGGACTCTTCCCTAAATGGATACTTTCCCAACCGTATACTTGCCTAACTGGAAACATTCCCAAACGGAAAGTTCCCCAAACTTTCCATAATGGAAACTTCTCGAAACATTTTTTAGAAAGAAAGAAAAGAAGAGTTAGTTTCAGTTGCTTTTGGACCAAGAGCCCGCAACTGTATTATAAACATTTATATGTATTGGATTTTCCCGGGGTGCGTGGGTGTCACTATTAAAAACGTAAACGTTACAGCTAGCGCCATCTAGCCCATATGCTTGGAAACTTTGCGCTACAAATATTTTTCTGTTACTTTACTAGATGGCCCTGCTATGAATATTATTTTCAATACATATTATTTTTAAGAAGAACCCATGTCCAGCCTTTCCTAAAAATAAAGAAAAATTACGTGGGTTATTATTATTTAATTAAACTTTAAAGAATATTATTATTGATTTGCAAAATAAATAATAATATTCTGTTGGGCAGCTAGTCTGTGGGCAAGAGGAACGGACGGAACAAAACGAATGAATGGGAATGGTGAAGTAAGTGAGTGAGTGAGATTGATAATTTCACTGATGGCGAGAGGCGAGGAGGGGTGAGATTTGTTTTGGTTGCATTGAAATTGCAAGCCCTTTGTTATTAAAAAGGAAAATATAATGAGAAATCAATACACACCTATAATTTTTATTCATAAATTCAAATAATTACCATTTTAGTAAAATATTTTCATACGTGTTACTATAGCAAGTTCCAACAAGTGATTTAAATTAATGGTAAAGTAACTTTTAATAATAAAAAAGCAATTACTTAATAAGTTAAATCACTAAAACTAAGCCAACCCAAAGATTTCGTAAATTTTATAATGCAGCCTCTAATTTCTGTGGGTAAGTCATGTTTTATTTATTATTTAAAAAAACATTAACGGGTAGGTTATGAAAATGAAAGTGTGTAACTTAGTTATTATCTTTACTCTTTATGTGTAATTATTATTAAAGTTTATTACCGAGAACCATTGTTCTATTAATGCATTCATTAATATTCAAAGGAATACAATTGATTATTATATGTGTACAAGAAACCATTACTTCCATGTTTAATGTAATTTATTACTGTTGTTTCTTTGTCAAATATTCAGGGCTAGAAAGACATCTCACTGAATAATTTAAAAATTAACATTTTCTATTACTTTCATAGAAAAAGACAGAGTTTGAACATGGTTATCTTACGAACTACTAATCTCATCTGTTAAATATTTTTGTATAGCATTTATCGAGGACGGCTTTAGAGACTAGACTATACATAATCATGCTACATACTTGCTATCTAAGGAACTTCAAAGTCAAAGTAAACAATAATTTATTCAGTTATGGCCTCAATGAGGCACTTAAGA
This sequence comes from Timandra comae, assembly GCA_958496195.1. Lineage (NCBI taxonomy): Eukaryota > Metazoa > Arthropoda > Insecta > Lepidoptera > Geometridae > Timandra > Timandra comae. Next base: position 16,780,618 of record OY292353.1, read on the forward strand.
ACGTCAAATGAATCTACCATAGTTTCAGACCTGGGTACACTAATACATAGGAGTCCCTCAATTTAGTCCCTGCCCTCTGAACTATGATAACCAGATAATAGTTAAAATATTGACTATACATACTATAAAAATAATATAAGTTGCTGTCTCTTCCATGTTTTAAACAACGGATTTTAAATGCAATTCTCAGCAATAGTTAAAGTGACTTAAGGCCTATTTCACGACCTTTAAGTAAAGTTACTCACCAAATAAAAATAGTTTTGTCTCTTTCTTACTTTATATCAAGTCAAAACACTTTCTGAGTACTTACTCGGAACGTTATTTGAAGATGGTGAAATAGGCCCTAATAGTTTTACATTACACTAGCAGCGCCCTGCGGTGTCACTCGCGTAAGTACTTGACTAGACTACAGACTATAAGTACTAGACCCCACAGTTTTTGCCGCTAAGACTAAATATCAAGCGGCAAAAACTGCGAGGCACTGCTAATATGTCAATATACAAAAGCACTGGCAGTGCTAGTTCATATATGTAAATAAATAAAACTTGTTTATATATAGGTACATATTTTATTTGGTCTTTGTTTTTGTCTGATAGCCTACATAGATAGTACTCGGTATATAACCAATAACTGACAAGGCGAAAAACCAATTACTAGTGCAACAACACTCATAGAGATGCATTTTATTTTTTTAATTTATTTAAAAATAATAGATCTTGGTTCTGTTTCTTTTTCTGGGTTAAGTACCTCATAACCATTTACTTCAGTATTGATTTATTATGTTTTTATCTATACGGGATGTAATTGAAATATTGACTTGCTCCGAAATTTAATTTAAATTCAAATTGCCTTTTTATGTATTGGAATGAAGTTCCTTATCACGTGTTGTGAAAGGGGGCTAGATGGAAAAAAATCTTACGAAAAGTTGTCACGACACTTTTTTCAAATTTCGAACAGCGCGGCGCGCTTTTATTTTTAATTATTAAAAGGTAGGTAACCTATGGCTAACTCTTTTGAGTAGAAACTTTTTTGAAAATCATAATGATTTACGTTCTTCTAATTTTGATCATTGAAAATAATACTTTTTTTCAACACACTTGCTCATAAAGGGGTTCTTATTTGTGCAAAAACAGTTGAATAATGACACGCTTGAATCACTAGTGAGTCATAGATTGTTTTTTTAAATTACTTTGATTTTAAAAAAGTTTCGATACCAAAAAAATTGTGTCCATACATTTTAAAAACAAACTTCAACTATGTTTCCTTACTTTTGGTAGGTCTATGGTCGATTCCATTCATTCATTCATTCGATTTTTTTTTAATAAGTATATTCTTTTAGTCTTTGGCCGATCACCATTGTTGTGTTGGATGCGCGCGAATAGAAAAACTGTTTATTTATTAGCGAAAAATTATAATTTCTTCGCAAATGTGTTGAAAAACGTTGTATGGTACACGCGTGTATTGATGATTACTATCCTCGGCTATCTTCAGACCCTCGCCTGACGGCTCGGGCCTCAATAGCGCCTCGGAAGTAATCACCAACTTACCTCGCTTGTACCATAAATAACTATTAAGTAACTTCGTTCTTACCTGGTGTCCCACGACACCACACTCGGTCTTTTTTTTATCTCATCATAATATTAGACTTAAATTAAAGTAGGTACTTTACATATAAGTACGTTATTAATTAATATTTCTGCTTCAATGGTACTGGGTCAATAACTGTGATACCTGATATGATATTACTATCGCGTTCATAGTAATGTTATCTCCATCTGTATTGTACATGGCACTGATATCAATTACAAAAACCAGACCAACATTACCAGTATGTGGTTGGCTTTATTTAACTTACAATGATCTCATAACAGTATTAATTTATATTTTTTATTTATTTTTATTAGTTTACTTTTTCATAATGGTCGGAATCGAACTTGATAATTTTAAATGTAATATACATTATTATTTTATAGTGTTATTTGTATATTAATAATATTTAATTGCATTTGTACTTGAGATAAGTGAATGTGGTAATGCACAATGTAGTTTTATCTGTATACAAGCGGCTTCCCGTGGTTTCACCCGCGTAGTTTCCGTTCCCGTAGGAATATGGGGATAAAATTATGCTAAAAACTTTCCCACTAAATCATTCTATCTATTAAAACAAACCGCATCAAAATCTGTTGCGTAGTTTTAAAGATATAAGCATACATAGGGACAGAGAGAGCGACTTTATTTTATACTACGAGGGGGGGTCAAAAAGTTCGCGGAACGGAGGGGAAGGGGGGTGAAATAAAATACTGTACTATTTTTCTTTTTCAATATATTCCCCCTTAAGTCGAATACATTTTTCAGATCTCTCTATTAACTTATTAATACCGTCGAAAAAAAATGATTTGTCTTTGTCCTCAAAATAGGCCGAAATCGCCGACTTGACTTCTTCATCATCGGAAAATTTCTTCCCCCGAAGCTCTTTTTTTAATTTGGGAAATAAAAAATAATCACAGGGGGCTAAGTCTGGACTATAGGGAGGATGGTTTAACATTTCGAAGCCACAGTGATGAAGGGCAGCCATCGCAACGCGGCTCTTGTGTACCGGTGCGTTGTCATGCAAAAGCAGCACACCCTTTGTCAACTTTCCCCGCCTTTTCTCCTTGATTGCTTCTTTTAATTGTCTTAGTAGATTAGCGTAGTATTCTCCCGTTATAGAAACACCCTTATCTTTATAATCTATTAATAAAATACCCTCTGTATCCCAAAAAACAGTTGCCATGATTTTTCCAGCCGATTGTGACACCCTGTATTTCTTAGGGGGGGGCTGACCCTTTTTATGCCACTGCATAGACTCTTGCTTCGACTCAGGCTCATAATGATGAACCCAAGTTTCATCTGCAGTAACAAGTCTTGCAAAAATTCCTTCCTTGTCGGCGCTACAGAGGTCTAAAAACTCCTTTGAATACTCGACGCGCAGCTGTTTCTGTGGTGGTGTGAGCATTCTTGGCACCCATCTTGCGCTGACTTTTGACATCCCAAGATTGTCGTGTAGAATATTTAAAATGGTTGTAGGTGATACTCCAACCATTTCTGCAAGTTGTTTCTTCTTCAAACGAGTATCCTCCAGTATAAGATTCTCCACTTTTTCAACGATGTTTGAGGTGGTGGCCTCAATCGGCCGTCCTGAGCGAGGGTCGTCTTCAAGAGACTCTCTGCCTTGCTTGAAAAGGCTATTCCACTTGTACACCATGGTTTTCCCAGGGCAAGAGTCCCCGTATACTGATAACATTTCTTCCAAAATTTTCTGAGGTGGTTTTCCTTGCTTAGTGAGGAACTTTATGACGGCACGAAACTCGATTTTTTCCATGTTCAAGTTTTTCTTCCGGATTCACTTGTTTGATCGACGACAGGTCAAAGGTTATTGACACAATCAGGTTCAAACTTGGCATATATACTCACAAAGAGTTGCTCATTAGTTACTACCTGCGGCAGGTCCCCCACCCCCCGCTATCCCCTCCATTCCGCGAACTTTTTGACCCCCCCTCGTATGTACCTAGTGATAACAATCACTGTCTTGTGTAAAAGATGTTTTACTTTGGTATGGATTGATTTTTGTGTTATTAAGTATATTTTTTGTTAGAATAAGATTTGTGTGAATTGTAGTTGAGAATCGACACCTGTCTCATATCAAGGCTTATACTAGCAGTGGCCCGCAGTTTCACTTGAATTGATATATAGCTATGCCTATCTATAAACCTTGAATTGATTTTATCACTACATAGTATAAAACAAAGTCGATTTCTCTGTCCCTATGTCCTTATGCCCCTATGTATGCTTAGATCTTTAAAACTACGGAACGGTTTTTGATGCGGTTTGTTTTAATAGATAGAGTGATTCAGTGGGAAGGTTTTTAGCATAATTTTATCCCCATATTCCTATGGGAACGGGAACTACACGGGTGAAACCGCGGGGCGCCGCTAGTACTTACTATAGTAAGTATAGTAGCTAGATGTTTTATTACGCTAAAATATTTTTTCATTTCGACCTACTAGAGCGATCAACCAAACAAACAATCTATTCAGCTTTATAATATTAGTGCAGATAGATAGTACATATAGATAGACAATACGACTGTTAAAATTATCAGTTTATAAATTATGTACCTACTACCAGCGCCCGCGGTTTCACCCGCGTAGTTCCCGTTCCCGTTTGAATTTCGGGATAAAACATAACATAACATAATCATTCACTACATCATCTCATTATAGTAACTGACCCCTAACTAAGTTCGAAACTTGTATCTAGGGTATCAGAAACTACGCACACACTCATTCACACACACACCCAGACCGAGACAAACATTTGTGGTTCACACAAATATTCACCCCGCACGGGAATCGAACCCGCAACCTTACGGATGGCAGTCCGGCATGGTGACCACTCTGCCATCGAGGTCGTCATAAAAAGTTCTATCCTTTGTTCTTTCCCGGACCATAAGCTACCCCTGTACCAAATTTCAAGTCAATCGGTTCAGTAGTTAGGCCGTGAAAAAGTAAGACAGACAGAGTTACTTTCGCATTTATAATATTAGTAGGGATTAAAGAAATATTTATGAAGGTCAATCGGAAGTTATGGTAAAAAATAAAAAATAACAGTGTTGTCGGTACAGGAAAAGATAACAATGATTTAGCCATTAGCTTCACAAACAAATGGTTATTCACTATCTTGTTTATTCTAATCACAATATTTAATTAAAAATATATTACTATTAAAATTGTGTGCGATCCGTGATGAAGTTGTGGCATTTGTGTAAAGTGAATTTCAACAATTTAATGAGTGGTTTATCCGGTCCAAGCTTAATCCATGGTCTCTAAAAAATGTTCTTTTTACTTTATTATTCTTACTAAGGGCCGATTTTTCCATCGCCAGATAACTTTATTCGACGAATAACTTTGAAATGTTGACAGTTATTCCATACAAAATCTGTCAAACGTCAATTTTATTCGTTGAATAACAGTTATCTGGCGATGGAAAAATCGGCCCTAATTAGTAGTAAGTAATAGTACTAAGTTCTTATTAGCTATATGCTATGGTTTCCCGCGTTAGTTCCGCTCCTATTGGTCGTAGCGTAATGCTATTAACCTATAGCCTTCCTCCATAAATGGGCTATCCGACACTGAAAAAAAATCAAATCAGACCAGTAGTTCCTGAGATTAGCGCGTTCAAACAAACAAACTATTCAGCTTTATAATATTAGTATAGATTTTGCGAAGTAGTTCAATCTCCAGATGTATAGTGCAGTATAATTTTTTCATTTTATGTTTCGCCAATGAAACAATTTGTAGATTTGAAGCGTACATATTAAACGTACTTATTGATATAAGTACAAATCCTACTAATATTATAAAGGCGAAAGTTTGTATGTATGGATGTTTGTTACTCTTTCACGCAAAAACTACTGAATGGATTTTAATGAAACTTTACAATAATCTTGCTTATACATCAGAATAACACATAGGATACTTTTTATCCCAAAATTCCCACGGGAACGGGAACTACGCGGGTGAAGCCGCGGGGCGCTGCTAGTATATAATATTGAGATGAAACCGAGGGTTGGACACAGATTGGTAAAGCATCTTATTACAACGAAACTAACTTTTTTATTAATATTCCATTTGTTAATCTTCTAAGTATTTAATACTAGCAGCGCCCCGCGGTTTCACCCGCGTAGTTCCTGTTCCCATGGGAATTTCGGGATAAAAAGTATCCTATGTTCTTTCCCGGGCGAAAAAGCTACCCCTGTACCAAATTTCAAGTCAATCGGTTCAGTAGTAATGTAACAGACAGACAGCCAGAGTTACTTTCGCATTTATAATATTAGTTAGGATGTATTTTTATAGCTGTTAAAAAGCAATACTAACTATATAAAATATAATTTTGCAGATCACGAGTTACGGCAAAGTGCTCATAGAGCAGAAGAGGCAGCTCAAAATGCTCAACCGCAGGCCACCGTGTCGGAGGATACGCCCCTTTTGGTGCGATTCCCGCGCAGAGAGAACGAAGATAGGAACCCTGTAACGACCGTGATCGTCAGCCTGCTCTTAATTATGTTAATTACTGGCGTCGTGATTGGTGTTTATCTGCTCGTATTACAAAGTAATTCTGGTGAGTTTTTATTTGTATTTTTTATGAGTTTTTATTTGTATTTTTTTTTTATTTGTATTATAAATAACTAGCTGTGCCCCGCGGTTTCACCCGCGTAGTACCCGTCCCCGTGTTCCTGACAATTGTTCGAATTTTTCTCACCTTTTAAACCTTACCTAGACCTCCATGAACTTTTCAAGACCAAGATAAGATAAATCCGTTCAGCCGTTCTAGAGTTTTAGCGAGACTAACGAACAGCAATTGATTTTTATATACATACTAGCAGCGCCCCGCAGTTTCACCCGCGTAGTTCCCGTTCCCGTGAGAATTTCGGGATAAAAAGTATCCTATGTTCTTTCCCGGACCATAAGCTACCCCTGTACCAAATTTCAAGTCAATCGGTTCAGTAGTTTTGCCGTAAAAAGGTAACACAGACAGACAGAGTTACTTTCGCATTTATAATATTAGTTAGGATGGATAGATAATAATTTTAGTCATAACCCACAATAAAATTTATTCTATTGTTCACAATATCTTAGTATACGGTTTTACAAAGTACAGGCTAAATATGATCCTTTACTCTGAAACTAGTTGAAAAACTGTAATATCGGTGTCAGGTGTTTGTATTTTATTATTTTCCCTATTTAAGTTTGTCTCCTCGAATGTCCATGCACCTATTGCCAAGCCTATTTTCCAAGCGTCGGGTTTGAGTTAAGATCACCAACACGTATTTTAGTCGCCAGCGCTCTAGCTTGACATTTATAAGAATAAATAAATAAACTATTTGACATATTCCTTTTTCCACGCATTTGCTCATAAAGTGGCTCTTATCTCACCGCAATTAGGCATATAAACACACCTGTTATCAAACTGTTACATTTATTGCTATTATTCACAAGTGAGTTATAGTGTTTAGTTTTATCTTCCCGTGCGTCAATAGCGCTTCAGCAGTAAGCACCAACTTTTCACACGTGTACTATAATGTAGTATTACTTGATAATTTCCAGAAAACATACTCCCGCCGATCAACACTCCGTTACAGCTAGTCAGCCGGCGGCAATGGGACCGCGGTGCGGTCAGGCCTTTGGCCACATCGTCACCGGGCGAGGCCAGCCAAGTGATAGTCGTGCAAACGGACACCGAACAATGTTCGAGTACCGTCACTTGTGTCAAACTTTTGAGGGATATGCAGGTACATAATGTATTCGAATCTAGCAACACCAGACAATCTAAATATACATATTTAACTCAAAGGTGACTGTCTGACTGACTGACATAGTGATCTATCAACGCACAGCCCAAACCACTGGACGGCTGAAATTTGGCATGCAGGTAGATGTTATGACGTAGGCATCCGATAAGAAGGGATTTTGATTAATTCTACCCCCAAGGGTATAGAATGAGGAAAACCCCAAATTCTGCCGGAAGTCATTATTCCACGCGGACGAAGTCGCGGGCAAAAGCTAGTAAAGCATATGTCCTAATTGATGATTTCCGGTAGATTTTCCAAAGAAAAATCTAAAAGTATACAATTGTAAATACCTAAAGCAGATAGGGGATTTTTATGACAATACTTAATCATACGTTCGGTGTCATTGAGTGATTCAACTCAACGCCAATATCACTCGCTCGCTATAATAATATGAACTTGGTGTATTACATTACAATGATTAAAGTGCAATCGTTAATATATTACTTACTAGCTGCGCCCCGCGGTTTCACCCGCGTAGTTCCCGTTCCCGTGGGAATTTCGGGATAAAAAGTATCCTATCTTCTTTCCCGGACCATAAGCTACCCCTGTGCCAAATTTCAAGGCAATCGGTTCAGTAGTTTAGCCGTGAAAAGGTAACAGACAGACAGACAGAGTTACTTTCGCATTTATAATATTAGTTAGGACTAGTTAGGATTGTATTAGTCATAGCAGTGACCTGGGTATTCTACTACTACGCTCCTATTCGTCGCAATATGAATTTTAAATAGCCTTTAGTTTTCCTTAAAAATATGTATAAACAAATCTGATAAAATGTCGATTATAACTATTGTAAGTCTTAAAATAATATTAATAATACTTACCTATAAAATGTCATTCAAATAACCTCAACCGTCCATAAGTTGTAAATGGCGTAATTAACCCATTGACATTATTTTAATATACTACTAAAAGCGCCCCGCGGTTTCACTAGAGTGCGGGATTCTATCTGTTTAAAAAAAAACCCGCTTCAAAATCCGTTGCGTAGTTTTACAGATTTAAGTATACATAGGGACAGACAGACAGCTTCTTTATTAATGTAGTGATTGTATAAAAATAATGATTTTATGTAACGCAATAATATTATGTTTTCAGGCCAACGTAACCTCCCCGAGCAAAATGCTGCCTTACAACTTCCTGATATCGACCAATGGTCAAGCGTACGAGTCTCTTGGGTGGCACCAACCTTCTACATTATTCCCTGAATACTCTAACGCGTTGGTCGTGGCTTTTATAGGTAAGTGCGGACATTTATACACCCCTATTTTGAAATGATGGAAATTATTAAAATCAGAATATCTGTAGCAGTAACTGAATCCATATATCCAATAAAAATATATTAAAATCAGAATATCTGTAGCAGTAACTGAATCCATATATCCAATAAAAATATCAAAAATGATAGTCGATTACTTATCTTTAAAAAATACAAAATAAATGCCGTATTACCAGACGGCACACTAGCTATCAAGTATTCTGTGACGGCTCGGGTCGATGACCGCGCTCAGCTGTGTATCGCAGCGTTCGCCTGTTGTTCGGTGTAGAATAACAATAAAATTCGGCGGGATTTTGAAAAACTTTGACTTATCATATCTTTTTAAATAAAAGCAAAAGAAAAAGACTATCTTCACTATTATACTGTCACCCGTCGTTTACATTAGCTGTGTGATTAAGTATCTCGGATTCAAAATAGGGGTGTATAATGACAACACTATTCCGTAAGCATATATCAGTCATAGGAGTCGGAAGTAAAGTGTCGTCAATTAGTCAAGTCGTCTTTGTAAGGCCTAACGCTAAAACACGGGCGGACGTCCGGAGGCGATCTCGAGCGTGTACAGTTGTTTCGAGTAGATTACCTTGGATTATTTACTAATTTATTATTTGGTAACAAGACGTCAACGGAAACAATGTCGACTGCCTGAAAAACCAGTTCGCGTGTGCCCGTCGCTTGGGCCCGCGCCGCGTGCCGCCACACGCCGCGTGTGACAATCCGTCGCATGCCCCCACGCTCCGTGGCACGCTCCTGCGCTATACTATTTTTCATTATACACACGCAAGCGTGCGCCCGCGCGAGTTTTAGCGTTAGCCCTAAGAAATCGACAATTCGAGAAGTTAGAACTAGTTCATATTAAAAAGTTTACAGTTCAACATCACGACATTTTTAAAAGTCGACTGTTCAAAGAAATAAATTCACAATTATTATCACTAAAATTGTCTTACATTATTTTCTCTTCTATCTAAGGGCGCTTACATAGAGAAACAGGTACCGGTTCAGACAAATCTGTACGTGTCGGTACCAAGTACCAATCGGTATCAAAATCAACAGTGCCAAGACACTGAACCATATAGGGATAAAAATTAAAAATGATGGTTGACACCGGTCGTGACGCCGCGCATGATGTGCCGTGGCCCGGCGCGGCGCCGCGCCGCATACCGTTGGCGGCGCCGCGCCGTAGCACGGTGAACGGTGCCGCACCGTGGATATGGGGCCACGGCCTTAGGCTTGTTTCTTTATATGTGAACGCATAGAGTCTATGCATTCACATATAAAGAAGGCATAATATTTCTGTTACTCTATGCCATAGACTAATCGATCGGTACCGACACGTACATGTTTGTCGGTACCGGTACCCGTTTCTCTATGTAAGTACCCTTAGAAGATAATAATATAATACATCTAATATAATAATATAATAATCTAAAGTACTTTATTCTTTCAGGTAATTTCACCGAAGTACCGCCTTCCGAAATTCAAGTAGAAGTCGCAAAAAACGTTTTCTCTGAATCTGTCAGTCAACGTCACTTGTCACCGTCATTCACTGTCATTGGCAGACACACGAAGAATAGGCCGAGACACCTATTTGACTGCTTCAAGGGAATACCACAGTGGAATAGTGAACTTTCTGATGATTGAAGAAAAATATAAATATGAGAATTTGAGAAAAAAAGAGCAAAAACATACTCAAAGGTACGGAATGTTTTATATCTCGTACACCATCTTGTTAATGTAGACTATCAAGTCTTATTCTTCGTAGCACGAAAAAGTTGAATAAAATCTTGTAATACATCGTTTAGCTTAATTTATCAGCGGTTTGAAATCTACACAACGGCTTTGTTATCATTATCACACAATTTTCAATACTTTGCTTTGTATAATACATTTATAACGTTCTTTTAATCATATTGAAAATAAAATATATTAGAAGAATGGTATTAAAGGAGAAAGTCATTACATATTATAAATACTTATTTAATAAAATATAATTTAATATTTAAATAAATTATAAATAGGCTTTTTCACGTGTTCATTTAGTTCTATGACATAGTCAAAAAATACAAATAAAACTTATTAAAATACAACGAGTTACCTGTGATGGCTTATATTGATTATATTATTTCTAGTAATCGTAATAAAGATAAAATGTATGTAAGTTTGTAAGTAGGAGGTAATCTCAAGTACAGTGTTACCAAATTAATAATGCGCATGTAGATCTTCGCTCATTGTCGTATTCCCGGAACCACCCGAATCATTAAATCGTAAGAGCCCTTAACAATGCATTTGCATTTTGCACTTTGTGCGAAAGAAATAGGAGTCAATATCATGTGTACACAATCGAAAACAATTCGGGCGGTCGCCGGTCAGTATTCTCTCTGTATGGAATTACGACCGTTGCCGAACAGTGACGAAGATATCTATGCGCATTAGGGACTAAACACAATTATTCAGCTCCATTCAGCGTTTGTCCATACAAAACAACGATTTTGTATGGAGACGCGTACGCAGGCGTACGCATGCATTCATTCAGCTGAATCGTCTCCATACAAAATCGTTGTTTTGTATGGACAAACGCTGTATGGAACTGAATAAGTGTGCGTAGTCCCTTATCATTTTTGGAGACCTGTCTGTGACTGCTAAAACGATAATCATAACCGATAAAATAAAAACAAAGAAACTATAGTTAGTTACAGTGTTTTTTATTTTATTTTATCGGTTATGGTTTTACCCTAGTTAGTACTAGGGTTAAACCTGGGAATGTTATTAATATAATAAAATAAAGTAATTGCATAATATTATTGTTTATCTCGGTCTGGTTGTGTGTGAATGAGTGTGTGCGTAGTTTCTGATACCCTGTGTACCTAGCTGTGCCCCGCTGTTTTACACGCGTGGAACCTTATACCGTGGGAATTAGGGAAAAAAAAGTATCCTAGGTATGAGGAACATCTGTACCAAATTTCATTTAAATCCATTCAGTAGTTTTTGCGTGAAAGAGGAACAAACATCCATACATCCACTCCACACTCACAAACATCAGCTTTATAATATTAGTAGGCCTTGCAAAAATCGTCCCATAAACATATGTATTAGTTTTAAGTATATTCAATGTATAATATAATAAAATAGTCAAATATAATAAATAATAATTAAAAAATATAATTTTATTGAATGTTTATAATTTTATTAGTTATTATGTGTAATTGTAAAATGTTGTGTATTTTGCTTAATTTTATTTATGTAGTGCTAACCAGTATATAACAAAGTAAAAGTACCTTCATATTTTTTTAGTATTATATTATTTTGTAAGTTAGTAATAAAAAGTTGGCTTCTCCATTGAATATTACTGGCCATTTCTCCAAAGCTGGCGCAAACGAAACAGTGTAATATGTTTTGGTTTTCGAACTTAAAAATACTAGGTGATTTCATTTCATTCAATCACGGAGCACAATAACCAACGTTGAGTGTGAACGGTCAAGTGTTTTTGAAGTGAAAACTTCTTTAGCGGCGCTGAGCACTTTTTTTTGTATGGGTAAAAACTTTCAAACTCGCGTCAGGGTCACGTGATGCTGATCGAAAAAGCGTAAGATCAGCATCACGTGACGTTTATGATAACTGAAGTAAGAAACAAACATTGTATTCTACCTCATAAATGATAGTACTTTTATACTTATAATTAAACACAACGTTAATATTGAAGTTTTCACTTCTGCCGGCACTCCCGGAGTGCTACCTTTTTTTCTATACATTTGTCTGTTCTGGCGTTACGCGACCGATAATACGCGAGGCATGTTCCGTCAGATATAAATAAACCTTCCCTTTTGTGCTCTGTGCATTCAATCAACTACAAAACTCGATGCTCTTTATTTGTTATACAAACAGAGAGCAACCAGTTTTGAAGTTGATTGGGTGATTGATGTTTTATATATATACTACCGGCCCGCCCCGGCTTTGCACGGGTCCAATTTTCCCGTTGATTTTCCAGATTTTTTTACATAAGAACCTTCTACAGAGTATTAGAAAACAACAAAAGAAAAAAATAGCTAAATCGGTCTAGCCGTTCTCAAGTTATAGCGTCAGGAAGGAAAACCCGACTTATTTTTATATAGTAGATTAGGTTGATGTTTTATAACAAACAATTCATTTTGATTCACATACTGTATAAGAAAATTGCGTTCGTGAGACGTATTTTGATGGCGCCAGGTCAGGAGAAATGACCAACACGCCATATTATTACCTGTAAAAATATTTATAGTTCCTTTTTATTATATAAATCGTAACAGACTGTTCTTTTAATGCATTTCTGATATTAATTATTCACAATAAATGATTACTAACTTGTTTATAATGTAAAATAAAATTTAAATTTTAATAGTTACCAACTTTTCTTGATTTTAATGTATATCTCTATCAAAGCTACATATTATCTGCCATTTGTCTTATAACGTCAATTTAAAAAATGATATTAATAATTTATTTGTTGTTATAAAAAAGGTAAATAAGTACATACTTATTAATTCACATTTAAATAATCATTATATTTATGTTATAAGTACTTATTTATATTTGCAATTAAAATATAATGTTGTATTTATTATTTAAGATTGTAAGTAAATATAAATATTATAGAATTCATTTTACCAAATAAATGTGTTAAATGTTTTATGCTTGAGTTATTTTTATTATAATATGATAATTAAAAAAAAGCTTGATTAAAAAGGTACCGAAAAGAAAAAATCAAATTCATTCCTTTTGAGAAACCTTTAAAAAATGTAATCAGGTTTTTGGTAATCTACTCGAAACAACTGTACACGCTCGAGATCAAAATTATAATGGCAGCGCTTAATGAGACGTGCGCCTGCCCGTGTTTTAGCGTTAGGCCTTTACTTGCCAATAGAAGTCCCGTCAAAATCGGTCCAGCATGCAGTAAAAAGCGGCAATATTACAAACAGATACACCAATTTTAATTACATGTACAGATTTTACCTATATTTTTCTTGATATATGTATAGGTAAGTACATATTTAGTTCAGATAAATATTTAAAGCTTTCTTTTCTTCGGTTAGTCATAGCTATAACTAAAAGATCATATATTACAGAGATACAGAATTTGAATTAGACCAATAATAAAACACAAATATACTTTGAAATAACTTTTATTAAGTACTTATAATAATAATAACGAAAGACTAATTTACCAACCTAAATAATTACCTTTACGATATCTAATAATACATTTAAGTACAATAAGAAATACATTTTCTTATGTAGACTCGACAAAATTCTTCAGTTTTACATGAAAGTTTAACTGATATACAGACAAAAAAAATCGTACCGTGGACACGCGGCCTTTAGCTGCCTTATTTGCATTCCATTTTTATTCTGGTTTAACAAAACCTGGTAAGCATTTGACACCTTGTCAGTCAAATCTGTCACTTTGACAGTATTCAAAATTGATTATAAAACCTGGTTTAGTGCTAAACCAGACTAAAAATGCAACGCAAATATGGCAGTAGGCGTTTTGGGCATACGAGGACTCGACAAGTCCTGAGATGACTCCCTGATCTGTGCGCATACGCCCATATAAACGTACTGAATGAAACAAGTAAGTGGGTAATGCTTAAGTTTATGAAATTTTTATCACATACGTAAACGGTATAGTTCTCGTAGTCACAGTGACTGATAAAGCATAAACAATAAAATATCGAAATATTGTAATTTATTCCTTACGAAATATCTAATTTTAACATATATACTCGTAGACCGTTGTCATGGAAGGTACTTTTATTACGATACAAATATCACATTTTTAAACTACTTTAAATTAATTTTAGAAGTTAGTCAATTTCAAGTTTTCTAAAGCTTCCTTCTAGTGATACGGCGTCGGGTTTCAAGTTGGGTTTCCTCGAGGATATGATTCCTTTAGTGGACAGTATCTCCATTTTGTCGAGGTCCAGGATCATCTGTCTCCGCTCCCTCAGGATCTGTTTGGTGTAATGTGTCATATCCTCAAACTGTAGTTTACCTCCATACTTCTGCGGTAAACAATCTGTGGTAATATTCTTGTGAAGTTGTTTCAGGTTTGTGTGAATCTGCAATTTGATATATTTTTATTTATTCAGTTTAACCACTAAAACCAATAGATTGAAACCCTATTACATAAATAAGTAATAACTACAAACAATAAGTAAGTAAATATATCTTACGCGAAGTCTTTCAGACATTTTCGGAGTGACTTTGCTGGTGGCAAAGTCTATAATGTACTTCACCGCTGACGGCACATTGATCAGATGAAACTCCTTGTGTCTCATCGGCAATGATTGCTGAAAATACACAAACATTTTAACACATTTATCAACGTAACAGTCTTGATAAAAAATTAACCGCAGTCTTTTCTTTGTAAGGGATCCGTAATCAAAGGGTAAAAACGGGACCCTATTACTGAGACTTCGCTGTCCGTCCGTCCGTCCGTTTGTCACCAGGCTGTATCTCAAGATCAGTGATAGCTAGACAGTGAAATTTTCACAGATGAGTAGAGTATATTTTCTTAATTACTAGAGAAAGTTGTTTTCAAGAATCAATAAAAACATAACCTTCTATCAGATAACCATCAGTTTGGCTTTAGGCGTACCAAATCCACTGAACAAGCTTACCGTCTACTTGTAAATCATATTATAGCAAATTTAGATAAAAAAAAATGTTTAGGAATATTTTTAGACCTGGCTTAGGCCTTTGATACCGTTTCAATCCCTATCCTACTAAAAAACTAGAACTCACGGGTATCAGGGGCCTTAGGCCTAGCTCACTCACGGACCCAAAGTTACCTCTCTGAATGCTATCTATGCGTCAACGTCAACTCTCACGGCAGTGACAGGTTACCTATCGAATACGGTGTTCCCCAGGGAAGTATTCTCGATCCAACACTTTAAACTTTAAAATAGGCAATAAAATGGTTAATAAAAAAATTCTAACTTTGATTAATTGTTAATTTATTCAATATTTCGTAAAATTGATTTATGATTAGATTTCTTCTGTTATACAACTAATGAATCATCAGGTATGATCGAGACCCCTAATTTATTGATTGTATTGTATTGATTAGTTTTGCAAATCACTACCTATCCCATGTGCTATAAAGACATATTTAAACCTTATGACATTGACAACCTGCTACACCAATGGTTACAGGTACGATTCCCGATCTAGCTAAATATCTACACCACGGGACCATACTGTTAATTTATTTTGTTAACAGTATTTGTGGAAGCACAAAAATATTTCGAAACGGCTCGGCGAGTGGAGCGAGAACTCGCACACTCGCTCGGCTAGTCTGGCGAGTACTCGCTTTGTATGTGCGTAGTTTCTGATACCCTAGATCCGTATCTAGTACATACACACCTAGCCCTTAAATTGGCGCAGTGTATCACAATATACACAATATTTAAAAAAATCTACGCTCGTAAATATAAGTGTTTTTAAGATAATAAGTAATTATTTAGGTTACAGTATTATTTAGAATTTTGTATAAAAATAATTCATAGACCTAACTACATTTTTAATATTATAAAATAAAATAATGCAGGTAGGAAGAAACAAATGACACTCAGCAAGTTGACAATCCTTTATTTTCTATTTATTTCGGCGGTATTATATGTGTCTCATGGTGTTATTTAGTTTTTCGATTGTCAATAAATAATAATACATGCTAATTTATACAAAAATAATGATATAACATACTTTTATTCATCATCAAACTTAATGTTTATCACCACATACACTGCCAATTTCATAGAAAGTTATATGTATATTTGCTTGTATGTCACGTTATACACTGCCAACTTCATAGCGTTTTAAATTGTATGTCGTGAAATACAGTGCCAATTGAAGGATATTTTTTTTTTATTTATATATTTTTTTTGTTTTTGTATTTGCTTAGGTGTTTTGCTTTTTTTGTCATCAGCAAAGGCTGCTAACACAAGGTGGTAGAGTAATTGTATTTGTGTCTGCATCAAAAGCTCCTTCTGAGCGAAGTGTAAAGTCTGGCACCGTAAAAGATCTTTCAGGACATGCTCCGTCCTATTCCTCTTCCTCCAGCTCCCTCTATTGATAGTTTCTCTTGAAAGATGCATAATACTCTCTGAGGAAGAGAGTGGCAATGATCAAAGTCAAAGTATTCGTCTAACACCTAAAACTTATGAAATTTATCCCAGCCCAACAAGAACCCAATAATACGGTTAGTTGCCGTCGTTCCTCGGTTACTTTCGCATCACCAGCAAGTATTTCAACTCCAACAACATCACTTATCATCAGTTCGACCAGGAAAACCAGATCCAAAAGACCATGTACACAGCCAACAGTAATTATAGCTATAAATAAGCTAAAACTACCAATGTTGTAAGGCTGTCTTTCGTTATACAACTATGTTACCACTCTTCACCAGATATCTCAAGCCTTTAGGTCTTCTTTGTGTTTGCTATCAGCTGTTTGTATTTTTTAGAATCACACTAGTGTCTCCAGCAAGTTGGGCCACTTATGTGGTTTCAGGAACTTTCCTGGGTACGATTTCTGTGGGTTGAGATTTGTTGTCTGATGTCCAGCATCGCCTCGCATTTCAGTATGACTTTTGCGGTTGTTTTCTCTTCTTCCCTGCACGATAGCGGCCTGTCTGTGACTCCGATAGTGTAGAGTCTATGTTCAACCAGTGTAACTAGTCAAGAGTTGTATTTTTTCCAATTTGAGGATATTTTTAGTCAGTCTGTTGTAACCTTACAGTATGTTGGTTTAGATGGTGCTGATTTAGGCACTGTTTCATGAACTTTTCTTTTGTTTCCCATAGGTGTATGCATTTTCATTTGTATGTTCTTTTATCGAAGATCTTTGCTGGCTAGGTGGAATGGGTATAGCAGGTTCTGGTCCGATGAATTGGTCTTCTGCTCCTCTCCTAGTCAGCAAGTCAGCTGCGTCATTGCCTTTTGAGTAGTTGTGACCCCGCAAAATTGACAATTTTGGTTTCATACTAAAAATATTTCTTGTTTTATTTATTATCCCCATAATAAAATAACGTTTTTTTCCTGATTTACAGTTTTATTTTAACTTATTAGTGACTTCCGTATATTGGCAATGTATGCCACAATATACATCAAAATAATGAGCTATGTCTTTATGCCGTTGGCAGTGTATACCAGGATATACATAGGTTTTTTTTAAAAGTAATATATTCAGATTTTTTTAAATACGTTTTTTAGCTTAATTTACTCATAAATGTTCCGAAACCACCGAAAAATCATATATTTTTGAGATTTATTTTGTCTGCCAATTTAAGGGCTAGACAAAGATAAACATTTGTTAATCACATAGATCACTATCTAAGTATAAGTACAACACAAAAGAAAAATAAAATGTCGAGTATCCTAACTACACACATCAAAAGTGTCTAGGGATCAACATATATTTTTGCAATAACTTTTCTCCTGATTGATATTAATTAAAATTTTCTTTAAGGATTCATCAAATAAAGTGTTTTCGTTTGTCACAGTAACGATAAACCAAGTCACCTTTGCATTAATAAAGAAATTTGCCATTTTCCTAATAAAGGGATTTTTGACATTTGAACCACTAACATTAAAGTTCGAAAAAAAGACTGAAATAACAGTTTTCTTTAAAATTTTATTGGGTAACTTAAACAATTAATAATCCGTGTTTCTACCGCGAACACTAACAACACAAGAACATCGGTTTGGCATACTCAAAATGAGTTCATCCAAATCACGCTGTGGAATGGCCGCCCATGTTCGTTGCAACAACAAAAAAAGGTCTTCTTGCGACTGGATACCCTCCATATTCGGCA
This sequence comes from Timandra comae, assembly GCA_958496195.1. NCBI lineage: Eukaryota > Metazoa > Arthropoda > Insecta > Lepidoptera > Geometridae > Timandra > Timandra comae. Next base: position 16,799,125 of record OY292353.1, read on the forward strand.
GAGCTCTTCTCTGTAGCATATCCCATGCATGCTCAATCGGGTTCAAGTCTGGCGACTGAGCAGGCCAGGGCAGGACATTGATGTTAGCTGCGGCGAGAGTCTGTCTTACAACTCTTGCGGTGTGCGGTCGTGCATTATCATGCATTAACTGAAATAAGGGACCGATTTGCACTTGTAGAGGAACGATGACGTCTGATACAATCGTCTCAGCATAAATTTGAGCGTTGAGGTTGCCTCTGATCCAAATCAACTCAGTTCTTCCGCCGATCCAAATACCCGCCCATACCATGATGGTTCCACCACTATAAGGATGGACTTCCTGGCAGGATTTTAATCGCTGTTGGCGTCCAGGGGTTCTCCAGTGTCGTATACGTCTTGTATCCGGTCTCATACCAAAACGAGACTCATCAGAAAAGCACACGAAACGCCATTGTTCTTCTGCCCAATTTCTGTGTTCAAGAGCCCATTGATATCGAATCCTACGATTGTGCATTGCTATAGGTGGTACCCGTAGCGGTCTTCGGGAATGAAGGTTCACTTCATGCAAGCGGTTTCTGACTGTTTGGTCGCTAATTAAGTTCCCTGAAGAGTGATGAAGCCGCACGGCTAACATCATGGCGGTTATTGTTGGAGCTCTTCGAGTTAAGATTTGAATGTATCGGTCTTGTCTCCGTGTGGTGCAGCGATACCGTCCTCCATGGCGCTCAGCCACGGTACCAGTGCTTCGGTAACGTGTCCAAAGTCGACTGATAACACTCTGACTTGTAATCAGAGCTAAAGCCACAGTACGTTGCCGGGAACCAGCTTCTATCATTCCCACGGCTCTGAGCATTTCTTCCCTGCTTAAATGACGTCGCCGCTCCATAATAACGTTGGTTTTAATCAGTAGTAGGGAAACAGTAGCACTAATAATGTCTTCAATGCGTTGTATGTTTTTATAGGGAAAATATTGACAGCTGATTTTCATCTTTTACTCGAATTTGATTCACAGTTCCTGATTCAAATTATGAAATGCACCAAAAAGGATCCATATAAATTTATAAAATCATAAATTTATTACAAAGCCACATCTCAATCTCAAGAAATCCGCATAAAAATGCTTGATCCCTAGACACTTTTGATGTGTGTATCCTAACTAATATTATAAATGCGAAAGTAACTCTGTCTATCTGTCTGTCTGTTACCTTTTCACGGCTAAACTACTGAACCGATTGATTTGAAATTTGGTACAGGGGTAGCTTATGGTCCGGGAAAGAACATAGGATACTTTTGATCCCGAAAACCCCACGGGAACGGGAACTACGCGGGTGAAACCGCGGGGCGCTCCTAGTTGCTTATAATACTCGACATTACTTTTTACATTACATAGTGAAACATTATTACCTACTAACAGTAGTATGTCATAATAATGTAAGTAACCTATTTAAATATTAATATTACGTGCAAGTACTTAGTCAACCTTGTTAGCCTTGTAATGCATCTCATAGGTAACTTGAACATGCAACTTGAACTTACATTTCGTAATTTCCTTGTCGTGCATCTTTCCAAAAATATTATGAGAACAAAACTTATGTAACACATTGTAGGCGAGTACTAACTTGATGACCGACTGACATAAGGTTTCAGGTACAATTCCAGCTCAAGGCAAATATTTGTTTAAGTACGTATATTACCTCCAATTTATTTATTTCTTCAAATGTTGTTTCGAATTATTTGACATGGCCATCGAGACATTACTTCCCATGGTAGTCTACAATAATACTATAAGGTATATGGTCCTGCTGGCGATGAGTGAGTGAATGAGTTGCCGAGAAGCGAGTACTAAATTGAACTTTCTCAGTGGCATAAGACTTTTCAAATAGATAATTGAAATAAATTAATAAAATTACAGTTCATACCTCTCCCCACTTCATAAGGCGTGCGAAGTCAGTAGGGTTCCACGATGTGATGTGAGGCCCTGAGATACCGGTCCCGTCGCCCACGTGCACGAACCCGCACATCTGGTCCACTGAGTCATCCAGCAGGCTCTCGTACACCAAGATGTGAGCGCGGCACATGTCCCAACAACTGTACTTGCTCGGGTTGAAATTACCTAACGAACAACACCAAACGTTACAAAAATAAACAACAATAACGCGTCCACCACACGCTATTCTCATAAATTTACATTTGAAAAGGTTTTCTCGTGTCGTTATGATAATTAATGGCACGAAAACTCGCACTGTATAATGTTAGTGATCAATACGCAACGCTTAATAAAAAACACATGTAACTAATTGTAAGGTACATTTATTTTCGCACTTATTCCGAATCGGTATGTAATTCGCAGTTGCAATGTTAATCGATATACATATACGATTTTGCGTAAACGCACGCCAACGTTATGAAATTTAAAATATTCGTATTTTTTTACGAACAATATTACATTTGTCAATAAGTATTTTGTGAGGAAATTTTTAAATTGTTTTAACATTGAGCAAAAACAAGTAAGTCGATTATATATTACATAAAAATAAACATAATTAGATCTACTTACTCATGCTATATACGATGACCCTGCGACCTTTCGGATCACGCACCGGCGAAACAGCAATGTACCTTCAAATTAAGAAACGGTTTAGAAATTTTGACTCTAACTTAAATTATATCATAGCTAGTTTATACGTAATAGATGAAAACTCGTTTACATGTTGACTCTTGAAGCCAAGGTTGAGATTATCTATACGGCGTTTTAACGGTTAAATTATATTATGTAATGAGGTCTTTTAACTAAATAAAACAATGAGTTACTTGGTAACATATTGGTTAAGAGCACACATACAATAAATATTTGTAATAAAGTTACTTATATTTTTAAGTGTCGCAATGCCAAGCCTTATTTCAAAAGAGTCAGAGGTTCCAGTATTTTTCCTGTTAACTGTGCCTATCTTCAAATTACAATTAAAAGTAGTTACAGTCATCTTCACGTAGTTACAACACAGTCCAGGTTTCGAGTAGATTTGGTCACTCATCTTCTCGAAATTATTATTATGTTACATTATACATAAACAAAGATCAATTAGTCTATCCCTTTTAAGGTGATCATTGACGAGGCAGTTGAACTGGCGTCCATACAAAAATTGTCGTCAATCACCGGAGCTATTCCAGATTCCAGTGGGGAAATCTAGTTGGCCTAAAACTTTTGGAGTGACGCCACAGTTTTATGTCTGAACTGATCAGTTCAACTGACTTGTCAATGGCCACCTTTATACCAACTGACATAACTAGGTTTATCCCTCTGTATCTACGGTACCAAAGTTCTAAGTTCGTACTTTAGTTCCAAACTATGTAAGTATCAACGGATTACATCCTACTTACCCATCATTTATAATCCCTTGTAGCTTCAAATCTTCACAGTCGAGACTCTTAAATATTTCTGGGTAGTAACTTCTGAGACTTAAATATTTGAGTAAAGTCTGCTGTGCCATAGGAATACTGTATTTCTTATGACGTAGGAATCGAAGTATGAAGTCGTCATCTGGAAGAAAGATTTCGTACAGTGTATGAATTACTTGGTTGTATTTCGTCATTAATTTTATGGTAATTTTCAGAGCATATTGTGCATTGTATGGTACTTGTATGTGGGCAGGTTTTTCTGCAATTAGACCTCTCCTGGATCTAATAACTTAACTAAGTACACTAAAAGCTGCAAAGGTTAACTGTTAAACTTTTGAGTTTCCAACTACAGTGGATGTTGTTACTGGAACTGTCATTCGAAACTTACGGACCCAACAGTTTAACCTGCCTGTTGAAGCATACATGTCATAGGATTCGGTATTTAAACCTATTCGTTTTCTATTATCTATCCCGCAGGGCCGCTGATCCGCGTAAAACCTAATCATAACTGTGTCCATTAAAATTGGCATTGGGATTCCTTAATTCCTATTGCTTGCAATTCCATAAAGTTTTAGACAAAATTTTTCATAACATTTATTTCTATCAAAAACACCTATTTACCTTAATTTAAATTTATAGGTATGCTTACTTAAATATTACGTTATCCTAATCTAAATATTACCTCCAATATTTCCGTAGTTACTGTACTAATAGACATTTGAATTCGTGATTAAAGAGGAAGATAAATAAACGTTTTAAAAGTACATACTACTCGTTTGGTACAAACAACTAGAGACTAGCTAACACTCGAAATGCTTACAACAAGTTGCCTAAAAACACTGATATGGAATCCTACTAATATTATAAAGCCGAATGTTTGTGAATGTGGATGTTTAGATGTATGGACGTTTGTTCCTCTTTCACGCAAAAACTACTGAATGGATTTAAATGAAATTTGGTACAGATGTTCCTCATACCAAGGAATATCACATAGGATACTTTTTATCCCAAAATTCCCACGGGATAAGGTTCCACGCGGGTAACACCGCGGGGCACAGCTAGTTAACTATAAATGCATTGCCCGCGCTTTGGATTACTAAATAGTACACCTAATCTGTGATAGGCACAAACAGGACTTCAATTAAATAACAAATTACGTAGCTGACTCTACATGTAAAGAAAACAAACTCTTTAGAGGTACAATACAATGGATAAATACAATATAAGTACTGAAGAATACATTAAGTATTAGTTATGTCGAATGCTTGGATTTGTGGCTTTAAAGCAACCACTAACTTGGACCAGCTTCTGTACGGTCCTGGGTACAGGTCTCAGAAGGAAAATGAATGTGTTTTAAAAAATATATTCTACGTTATATTACCAAGTCTAATATTCTGTATATCATGATTCTTCTGGATCCACTCCCTCATGAGGCGTAAACCCTGGTCTTTGATCAATGGCGTTTCTCTAAGTTCCTTTGCCGCTTCTGCAGCTATGCTATTGGAGACGAGAGCTATACATCCATCTTTTTCCACCTTCTCATTGGTGAGTGTCCAACTGGTAGTCACCGTTAACAACATACTGGCTGTCGTCATTTTCGGGTTTGTTGAGTAACTGAAACAAAAGATTAATTATTATCAAGCGAAGCCCTTCTAACGCAACAATTTGTACAGTTTTGTGGTACATTTTACGGAAAAACTGCAACACTTACAGTTTTGATATTTGACATAGAGTAACCATTTCAATTTATTTATTTATTTAATGCTTTTGTACACAGTTATAAATATATATTATTGGCATTTTAAGTTGTGATACATAGGCGAGTCTAACCCTGTAAGGGTTTTCTTCCGACAAACCTCTGAGAAAGGATATAAGAATATTGAGGTTGTACAGGTGCACTTACATTAATAATATCTACATATAGACATACATATAACACTCACTTAGGTACATAAACAAATAATTTATTACATAAACAAACAATTCTTGTCTAGTAAAGAAAGAATATTCAGACCAACAACAAAATGAAAAAATATAATAAATAAAGTTAATTTAAAAAAATAAGAAACCGACTTCAGCACTAAAAAGTAAGAAAATAATTTAAAATAAACGATATTATTAATACATATTTACAATTTATAATTAGTTACTTTTGGAGTCAGTGCCAGCCCAGGATAGTTTTTTTTCCTTTTATGATAGCACGAGACGCGCCAATAATATTAATGAAGGCTTTGGCTGTCACCGACTTCAAAAGTAACTAATTATAAATTGTAAATATGTATATTAATACATATAAAATAAAGTTAATTTAAAAAAATAAGAAACCGACTTCAGCACTAAAAAGTAAGAAAATAATTTAAAATAAACGATATTTAATAATAAATAACTTTATTTTAAAATTTTTAGTGGGAAGCAAGTCTCGTTCTACAAAAGACGCTTAAATTTTCCTCCAGAAGAGCTTTTGACTCGTGGATCACTTGAATCCTTTTTTGTGGGAGGACGACTTTACGTCTTTCCTCTGTCCAGGGGAACGACGGGGTATAACGGACTCCGCGCCGCAAAGATAGAGCGGCGACGCGCTTACCGACTAAAACCCCTTGGTGTGCCACCTCTGCGCTTATGGCCGAAACCGGAAGAAACGCGGCTGCACGCTACTACGATCCCGGACAGCGCCTCTACCCTGTTAAGGGTTTCTCCTCCGAGCTAGAATGTAGCTCTAGGCGACAGATGTTGAGTTATCCCCTTCCGAAAGTACCGCGCGCCACCTCGAGGCCTATATGGCGGCAGTGGATCTCCCTCGGGGATCACTGCCGCAGATCGGGCGTATGGGGGTTGCAGGACAAAGTGGTAGTCCCGCTTCGGTCTGCCCAACCTTCTGCTGCGGATAGTATTAGTGGAGAGGGCTTCGAGCTCTCTCTCCGCAGCTTTTTTTTGCGAGAGTACGACCTCACAATGTGGACACTCCAATCCAAGACCTCTCCTCGCTCACCATAGTAAAGACTACATTTGGCAAGGAGAGGTCGTTTCCCACGATTGCCGCGAGAGTTGCGAGGGCAATAGCCTCTTGCAGGGATTTTTTCGCTGCTCTATAAGTGTCAAGCAGTTCAACCTCAATGGGTACCGCTTGAATCCTGTCCCATGAGCTGATGTTACTCATGATTCTTAATCTAACACAACCCTGCGTTTCATTACTTCTTTTTAACTTCATCATCCCAATATGTCCCAATTAAACCATAATTTTATTACAAAACTTCTTTATAATCACAAAGGTATAAGAACTTTTTAGAAAATTAACCAAAGTCAAAATAAAAACGAAAATAGAGGATGACGTTTATACTGTCTATTTATTAATTAATATAATATATACAATCTAATCTGGTGCAGTGTTTGTTTGTAATATCTAAATATATTTTTTTACAAAAAGTTTTATGAAAACGCTCTGAAGATATATGTGTAATAGGTACCTATAATAGTATAAAAAAAACATTTTTAAAAAATGTTGTAGGTTCGGGTTTATTTCAGTGTGTGTTAACGAATTAAAAAACAGGACATTTTTATATCTAAAACCCATGAATTGTGAACAGCATTTGATTTAAATACAAAAGAATACAGCCAAAAAAATTTCATCCAGAAATTCTTATAGTATTAAGAATATCGCGAGCAAAACCACGGGTCACAGGTAGTTTTACTTTTAATAATGTCAATCGACACCCCAGCCTACATTGTTGCGGGTTTTTCCTCGATTTTTCCTGGATCCCATCATCAGATCCTGATTTCCTTGACATGGGACCACTTCGCGAATATCCGCTTTCTAATGAAACAAGAATTTTAAAATGCTCCATTCATGATTACAAAGAAATCGCGTAACAAACACACAAAAAAAAAATATATACACGTCGAATAGAGAACCTCCTCCTGTTTTTTTGGAAGTCGGTTAAAAATACAATGGTGTGCTGAAAAGGTTCCGTCTGAGATGTGCAAATCTTTTAGTTACGTAGTTTAGTTCAATTCTCATAGTTGACCTGTGATCCCTTATGTTACAATAATAATTATTATTATGAAAGTAGGTAGGTTACAAAACGTTATAGTCGTGTCATATATGACTATCTGTGAGGTTGGGACTACACTTGGTTGGTCGATGGTCGAATAAATACCATAACATAATCATTCACTACATCATTTCATTATAGTAACTGACCCCTAACTAAGCTCGAAGCTTGTATCTAAGCAGCTAGGGTATCAGAAACTACGCACACACTCATTCAGACACACACACACACCCAGACTGAGATAAACATTTGTGGTTCACACAAATATTCACCCCGCACGGGAATCGAACTTATGTCCACGATAACATTAAGTATATGACTATATCATTAAGTCGCTACACTACATACACATATCGTATCCATCATCTGTATCTCAAAGAGTAACAATTTCTTCTTCCACATCTACTTAGCTCCAATTTCTAATTGGGGTCAGTTTTTTAATGTGATCAGATTGGGCGGAACGTCAATATTTTACAAGAAAGGACTAAAAGGCTTCTACAACTCAGAAAGCATTTCTTGATTTTATGATAGGCTTGGTTAAACCAAATGTCAGTAAATGTGTAATGCCTAGTGGACCAATTTACTTTGTATTACGTAAATTAAAATAAACAGGAAAAATACTTCTATAAAATAAAAGAATTTCATTTGCTTTAAAAATGTTGACTAACCCAACTACAACCTAATAATCAAACACTGATTTTAAATATTTAATTTAAAGTACCTAAGTATATTGTTAAGGCCACACGTCCACCGTAAGTTTGTCTTGTCGGATTCAGATAAGATGAAAATATTAATATAAATGAGAAAAAAAAATGTCAAGTCTATGTACGAAAAAAATATTGTGGCGTGGACACACGCGGCGTAATATTAGATGCACGTACGAGTTCCGCGTAGACATTATGGGAAGGTAATCCTACAAAAGAATTTGTTTATACAGTACTACAATAAATGTATTATGAACAAACATCATGCTTACAATCTATACTACTCGTATTATAAAGGTGTTTGTTTAAAATACGAGATTAAAAAGTTTGTTTGTTTACTCGAAGACGCTAATCTCAGGAAATACTGGTCCAATTTGAAAAAATCTATCAGTGTTTCTAAGAAGACTACAGTTCACTATAGGTATCATATCATCACGTTAAATCCATGGAAGGAGTAAAACCGCGGGGCGCGCAATCATTACTGCAATAGCAACCGCCACAGTGATCGATTTTTAGAATGCCTATTTTCGTAAGTTCAGGGTTCAAACGTTTATAACTACATAATTAATGAAAGGCATGTTTTAATTGTTTTATTAGGAAACTTGTTTCATTGGCTTTTTATTTATTATTACATATCTATTCGGTAATATTAGCAAAGCAGTTGGTTTGTTTGTTTGAACGCTTAATCTCAGGAACTACTGGTTTCATTTGAAAAGTTTATTTAGGGTTGGATAGCTAATTTACGAAGGAAGGCTCTAACATCACGCTAGCTAGATAGCTAGACGGAAAGTTTCTCAAAAGCTTTTCGAGCCCAGCCCCAAACATTATCAGAAGCTGCTTCTGGTTGGGCACAAATAGATAGTAAAATAATTGTTGGTAATGTCACCCTATTATGCAAAGTGCTAAGGAATCTTTAGGAAAAAGAAAGGTCACATTTTGAATGATTATATATTTCACTAATAACTACTTCTAAAAAAGGCAATTCGCGATTCTAGTACATGCAGGCTATCTGTTAACTATTTTACATTATTGACCGTTTTATCGAAGCGCACGCCTTTAAAGGCATCACCATTGATATTTATGAGTATTTCCTAATGTTCTTCATCGGAATCAACCTTGAACTTATTCAGAATATCGTTCGGCAAAAATTCTGCGACTTGACCCATGGCTTTAATTGTCTTGTCTGTCCATCCATTTGGCGATCCAAAGGCGGCCGGTTGCATCGCTAGCAATGCAAATGCACTCATCACATTGCTGCTGCAATCTTTCAGTTTCCCTATCATAATAGCTGCTTCTCTATACGCCGCGGGATGAATCCTTTCAATTTCACTTGCATTTAATTGACATAATATTTGTTTCAAAGCTATTAGGTCGTAATAAGTGTAATCCTCCGGTTCTTTACCAGCGAAGTCTTCTCGCACTTTGTCAGTTATTGCTTGCAGTTGATCCTTATTTAAGTTGTAATAGAGTCCAAAATTTTCTATCACATCCACGTTGCTTAGCGATATGTTCGTATAATCTTCTGGTGTGATAGCAATAGTTACGTAGTGAAGTATAGTGAGAACGCCATCGGGTATGTTTTGAATTCCACCGTATTCGTTTACTATCGTTTGCCATATGAAGTCTGCTTCTTCTGGAGCAAGCTGATCTTTGCTCAAATGAGCGAGACATTCAATAATATCTTTCGGTTGCATTGTTCGTAGATCAACTATAGATATTTTGCTGTCTTCTGGTAATTCCAAAATTTGTTCACAGGATATGGCATCGTTGAAAACGATTTTCGTCAAAATTATTATCACTTTTATAGTGGTAATTTGTTGCTGCGAAGGCATTTTAGTAGACTACCACTTCCGACGAATTGAGAGGTTCTAATAGACTGACATAAAGCAGGCCTCAATATTGCTTTTCGGCGTCGATTGCGTGTTGAACTATCTAACTGAAGCTTTAACTATTATATTATTTATCTTTCAATTATCACTGGACTGTTTTCAAATGCATGAGGTCTTGTTTTACGGAACGAATTGATATTAAAGATTAATGTCTACCGCAATGGTTTTATGAGCAAAACGTTAATTTGATATTGTAATACATCGTGTAAGTTGCAAGTATTGTTGCCCCATTAGCCCACAATACATGTTTGTCATAAAATGTTAAAAAAAGGAAAGATTCTTAATACAATATCGCGACATATACCTTCATTGTGATCTAAATATCTTTATGTAACATAAACTGAACAATATTCCAGTAACTACGAAATCAAAATATAATTTCGTCAAATTAGAAAAGAAACTCAAGTTGTTATTATAATAAACCCTACTATCTTGTAAGCAATTGTTTGTGTGAATTTTGATTCTTAATGATGTTATGTCATCTTTATGGAATTCTGTAACTCATATTGTTTCATTGTTATAAAATTGTGTGTAATATAATAATGCTACCTACTTGGTTTCACTCGTAATCATGCTAATCCCATGAGAATACTGGGTTGTCCCACTAACATCATCGAATTACCAATCGGTACGGGTAGTCAGAGCACTTGAAAATCATAAAGTATAGGTACTTGGGCTGGGTTTACAAAAAATATCGTTACACGAGCAAAGGACACAATCTAAAGAAGATTTCCGTCTCATCTGCAAAGATAATTGATAATTGTGTCAATTTTGCTAGTAAATGGGTCTTATTTATCTAGGTACATTATTATAAGACTTTTATAAATAGTATTCTGCTACAAGTCTTAACTTTGAAACAGTTAATTGGGATTTCGCTTTAAATTAATTAAAATAATATCAAACTCCTTCTATGTTTTACACATACATGTATGTAAATAAGTATATTGAAATACTTCTATGTGTAAAAATATCTAAGTAAGTACTTGACATGCGGTAATTTTGTACTATTTGTTTAACACGTAATAAGTACGTTATTTGAGAAATTAAGAACCGGTCTCAAGTAAATAACTAATATTTTGTCAGCATTTTAAAGTATGAGTTGAAAAATTGCTGCTTAATCGAGTTAATAGGGCGCGAAGTATTTTAAAGTATTCAGTTTATCGATGTCGGCACTTGAATCATTGTTAGTCAACCATACATTTGTAAGACTTTGTGTTTCGCGGTTTTACCGTATAATTACAATTATATACTTATTGAAAACATGTGGTCAACACTAATATTATAAAGCTGAACAGTTTTACATCCGTAAGGTTGCGGATTCAATTCCCGCGCGGAGTGAATATTTGTGAGATGCCCTAGATACAAGTTTCGTACTTAGGGGTAAGTTACTTTATTGAGATGATGTAGTGAATGATTACGATTTTATGTTTGTATGTGCTAATCTCAGTAAGCCCATTAATCGAGGAGGCCAAGATGGGTTAATCCGCGGGGCGCGGGCGTAGCTAAAGATATATTAGATTCACAAGCTACAGGGAAATGGTGTCTCTCAGTAATAAAATGACAGTGAAAAGGACTAGGTGTAATCACCACGCGTGTTGGTAATCGCGAACTCATAATTGAGTACTCCAATATCTAAACAAATTGTGTAAAGAATTTCATTCCAATCGTACTTTTGTCCCTAGTAATAATGACTTTATTCTAACTAATGTAGGTACTTTAGACTAGGCCATACGTTACGCTACTTAGGCTTAGGCTACTACCTATGTAGGTAAAAGGTTAATTTTGTTACTGACCAGACGTTTTCATTTCTATTTATGCTAATTGAGAATGACTGCATGTGGTTTCATTCAATTTAAATTACATTTACGCGGAAATTACTTATGTCTTCATTGCATCATTGCAATTCAAAGACACTTGAGTATTTCACGCAACTTTTTTTCAAGGATTTTGGTGTCGCGAGGTACTTATATGACAACAATAAATAATGGTTAGTTTTATTCTGCCTTGGACCTTCCTAAGTTGTGTTCGACAAGACATAGTTTTTGAGAAGTCCTAAGGTGACTCCCTGATCTGTAGTTTTAGGCGTCTCGTTAAGTAAGAGCAATTTGAAACTAGACCTCTTTAATTTTTTCTGGAATAGACAAGCTACCTAAAATAGGTTGTCAATGGTTGTTGATTACACTTTGAGAGTTATAACTATCCGTATAACCCTCCGGCTACACTTATCGCGATAACGTGAACATTTCTATGGAACATTTACGTTGTCGCGACACGTTCTGGCCAAGAATTCTTCCTATCGCGAATCAGGGCCCTGATTCTCTAAACTATTAAGCTGTGATAATGCCACTCAGATGTATTTTAATATCAACATTATGGCCGTTTTTTTACATTTGTTGTCATTTTGGTATTCCCTTATTGAAAACTACTCCGCTGACTCAATGGCTCTATAAAACTTAGATGGTTGTCATGGAAACAGCATTCCGACGATTTAAATTTGAATTTTAATGTGCAACAAAGACCACTGAGACACCACAGCCATATGAATAAATTTTAGGAGAATACCAAATTACTGACACTCTCGTTATGGTGCCTCAATATCAACATTTTGTCTGATCAATAATGTCAAATTGCAGACTTAGGCCCCAGTTTCGCGAACTCGAATGCCCTTAAACCATTGAAATAATGCCTTAAACTCGCTGTCGGTAAATTGGCGCACAATCAAAGGATTTTGTCGCGACACTTTCGCACGACAGTGTGGCCGTAGAGTATCGACTGTTGATTTTACTATGAAAATCGTGAGGTAGTTATATTCTACCGAACGAACTAATTCTCGATTATTCCAATAAATTGATGTTATAATACTCTGAATCAAACGATTGTGTTAATCCTCTGAATTATATAAAACATTGTAATTTGATAATTTACACACTAAAGTAGTTAATTATCGAAATTATAGTCAAAACGTTACAGATAATAACTGTGTAAACTTTGTCTGCGATTGTTATTGACTTGTAAACGTAGAAATTAAAAACACTTAATTAAATATCTACTGCAAGCTGAGCAAATTGTATTGCGTGCAATGTAATAAGACGTCTTATGCTTGTATTAATAGTTTCCTTGCTATTAAATACTTTGTAATTCATAGCGATATACAAGTAACAATCTTACTAATGCGCGTAGATATGTACGACTATATGTATGTACTTATATATGAGCATTATCTATATACTTATAGTGTGTGTAGTTATAGCTTTAATTATTTAATTTCCAAGATCAATACACATCAACGTATTCATGTCAGTAGTTTCCGATATAATTGATACATTTAACCATTTAAAACTAAAGTCAATTGCTTGAAATTAATTGATAGTTACATAGTTTGGTTTTAAGAACTTTACGTAGTGTTAAGTAAACTCTTGGTAGGTACTTGCACATTTTAACTACACTTATCATTAAGAAAGAAACTTCGGCCCTGTAACCTGTAATGGGTCTTCAGGTCGACGGTGTCTATGACGTCACGATGCCGATTCTACCTTCCGTCTGCCATCATCAACAGATTTATACCTAAGACCTAAGAACAATCACGATTTCCGCAGTATATCCAATATAAGTAAGTATATTACACAAGTAATTGTAAACCAAGTACTATAGGAAATAAAGTCGAGATATGTTTGCAGAAATATTATATTGCCCTATTGATAGACTTTTAGATCCAAAGATTATTACGTAAATAACTGTTTAATTGCATTTAAATACACGTGTTTCCTTGTTTATTTGAATATTAACTTTTATAATTGAATCTTCTTTGAGATATCTACTAATATCTAGGTATTAAAAATATAAATATATGTTATTAGAGCACACATTTACAGGTTTCTTCGTATTAGAATGACAAGAAATTGATACCAACCTGCAGAAGGTTAATTGCGGAAAATTGACCGCAGTAGTAATTGTACTACTGCGGTCAGAATAGACAATGTATCGAGATGGTATTTCCTACTTCGGTATGTATGTATGTAGTACCGAGGTATGTTGAGAATATCTCAGACTAGCAGTAATATCATAAGGACGATAAGCTAGGTAGCAAATATTTAGTAATCTGTGCCATAGGGGCAATTGAGGGACTTGCCTATGGCCCTTACACTCAAGGAGGCCCCACCAGACCATTTAAAAAATAAAAATAAAAAAGTCATTTATTTCGATTTTTAATTCTGTGTCGCCTTTTGAAAGTCGTTTAACATTCACTACTGCTACTTTGAAGCCCAAACATTTAGTATTTTAATTTAAAGTTTTAATATTCTTCTACTAGAGAAGCACACAATCATTATTGTGTTCCATAGACAGCTAATACATAGAAATCATACAAAGTTTAGTTTCTTTAATTAATGAAGTACTACCAACAAATCACTAGTATTATAAAGAGGAAAGATTTGTCTGTTTGTTACGAATAGGCTCCGAAACTATTGAACCGATTTCAAAAATTCTTTCACCATTAGAAAGCTACATTCACTCTGAGTAACATAGGCTATATTTTATCTCCGTATTTCCACGGGAACGGGAACCATGCGGGTAAAACCACGAGACGCCGCTAGTGGACAATGTACGTGTTTGCTCGGTCTGGGTGTGTGTGTGAATGAGTATGTGCGTAGTTTTTGATACCCTAGATAAGTACAAGTTCCAACTTAGGGTTCAGTTGCTGTAATGGGATGATGTAATGAATGTTTATAATGCTTATGCTTATTGCTTGTACAATCACTTACAGTTTTACATCTATTAATTGTATGATGATACAAATTTCCAATTAAGTTACCTACAATAAGTAGAAGTGGCGTGTTTGTGTGTAAGATTTCACGCGTGATCCAGAAAAACAAATTGCAGTTACTATTGCATTTGACATCGTAATTCTTTTGTTTCACAAGACATGAAGTTTGTTTTGATTAGTCAAACGAAAGTGGGTTAAATGGTAGATTAGATTCTCAGATGGGGTCGTTCTTGATACGTAAGTTCAAGATATGTGTACGTACGTCTACGATAAACATATAAGTTCTTTATGTAAGTAAGTTGATATAACCAGGTAAAGCATAGCCTATCCTTACTAATATTATAAATGCATAAGAAACTCGGTCTCTCTGTCTGTCGTTTTCACGGATTTCAAGTCAATCAGGTTAGTAGTTTACTAACCTGAGATTAGCACGTTTCATGACTATCTATATAAATATTATAGTTACTTATATAAATAACAAAAACAAACACGCAGCATTACAAACATACAATTAACCAAAATCACATTTACTGCGGACCGGGATTCGAACTTTGGATTGGACCAGGGGCCTAAGTCTGCAATTTGACTTATTGATCAGACAATATGTTGATATTGAGGCACCATTACGAGAGCGTCAGAAAGGTAATCTGCTAAAATTTATTCATATGGCTATGGTATCTCAGTGGTTTTTGTTGCATATAAAAATTTAAATATTTTTTTTGTCAAATAAACGTCAGAAATCATACAAAGTTTAGTTTCTTTAATTAATGAAGTACTACCAACAAATCACTAGTATTATAAAGAGGAAAGATTTGTCTGTTTGTTACGAATAGGCTCCGAAACTAT
This sequence comes from Timandra comae, assembly GCA_958496195.1. Taxonomy (NCBI): domain Eukaryota; kingdom Metazoa; phylum Arthropoda; class Insecta; order Lepidoptera; family Geometridae; genus Timandra; species Timandra comae. Next base: position 16,814,750 of record OY292353.1, read on the forward strand.
TGAACCGATTTCAAAAATTCTTTCACCATTAGAAAGCTACATTCACTCTGAGTAACATAGGCTATATTTTATCTCCGTATTTCCACGGGAACGGGAACCATGCGGGTAAAACCACGAGACGCCGCTAGTGGACAATGTACGTGTTTGCTCGGTCTGGGTGTGTGTGTGAATGAGTATGTGCGTAGTTTTTGATACCCTAGATAAGTACAAGTTCCAACTTAGGGTTCAGTTGCTGTAATGGGATGATGTAATGAATGTTTATAATGCTTATGCTTATTGCTTGTACAATCACTTACAGTTTTACATCTATTAATTGTATGATGATACAAATTTCCAATTAAGTTACCTACAATAAGTAGAAGTGGCGTGTTTGTGTGTAAGATTTCACGCGTGATCCAGAAAAACAAATTGCAGTTACTATTGCATTTGACATCGTAATTCTTTTGTTTCACAAGACATGAAGTTTGTTTTGATTAGTCAAACGAAAGTGGGTTAAATGGTAGATTAGATTCTCAGATGGGGTCGTTCTTGATACGTAAGTTCAAGATATGTGTACGTACGTCTACGATAAACATATAAGTTCTTTATGTAAGTAAGTTGATATAACCAGGTAAAGCATAGCCTATCCTTACTAATATTATAAATGCATAAGAAACTCGGTCTCTCTGTCTGTCGTTTTCACGGATTTCAAGTCAATCAGGTTAGTAGTTTACTAACCTGAGATTAGCACGTTTCATGACTATCTATATAAATATTATAGTTACTTATATAAATAACAAAAACAAACACGCAGCATTACAAACATACAATTAACCAAAATCACATTTACTGCGGACCGGGATTCGAACTTTGGATTGGACCAGGGGCCTAAGTCTGCAATTTGACTTATTGATCAGACAATATGTTGATATTGAGGCACCATTACGAGAGCGTCAGAAAGGTAATCTGCTAAAATTTATTCATATGGCTATGGTGTCTCAGTGGTTTTTGTTGCATATAAAAATTTAAATATTTTTTTTGTCAAATAAACGTCAGAATACTGTTTCCATGACAACCATCAAAGTTTTATGGAGCCATTGAGTCAGCGGAGTAGTTGTCACTAAGAGAATACCAAAATGACAACAAATGACAGAAAAATGGCCATAATGTTGATATTAAAATACATTTGAGTAGCATTATCACAGCTTAATAGTTTAGAGAATCAGGGCCCTGTTGCGATGCCCAAGGGCAGCTCAATAACCACTGGGCCACGACTGCAAACAGGTATTCATGTATAATGAGAACTTGTTTGCAAAAGGTTTCAATGAATATCATTTGTTTATTATGAGTATTGATGGCGAACTCTACAAATAAATAGGGTTAGTCCCATTTTACTCCATCCCTTTGTAATCGAAAATGAAAATATGCATACATGCAGTCCCAGTTTTCTCCAGAGAATAATTTTAAAAATAATATATTATTTTTCATGTCCCGCTTTACTCCAATCGATACTTGAATAAATAGTAATGTAGGACGAATATTTTATTGTTAAAATGACTGATTCTAAAACCCTCAAACAAACAGCATCATTAGATATCGAAGCCATAATAAAGGAATTGAATAGATTCAGGTACCGGAGATCTCTACTTCTTCACGTCTAAGCGGCTGGAGTGCTGGAGCGATTTATATGTTTGGTACAGATGTCCCTTATATATAACTAGGATACATTTTATCCCTAAATTCCCACAGGATAAGTATTCACGCGGGTAAAACCGCGGGGCACAACTAGTAATACATATTTACAATTGCTACATTGCGTTCAAGATGAGGCCAACAGGTAACCATGTCCCCGAGGACGCGAGTCACATTACTTACTTATTATTATATTTATGATGATAACTTATTTATTTTTAGAGTGTCGTACCCAAAGGGTAATAAATGTGTGTTTAACTTAAGACCCTAAACTCGATAATTGACGGTTTTTGTACTTTTTGATCTAGTCATATTATATGAAAAGCGTATTTTATAAACATGCTTTTAGGTAATAATTAAAGGAAATATTGTCATCTAAAAAATACTCAGAGAAAAACAATATTATATAGAAAACTTAAAAAATATATCAAGAAAACTGAACATATGTTTTGTGAATTTCACTTTTAGCATTAACTTCCATGCCTTCGGATTCTAGTAATTCGACCAATTTAGCACTAAAAATTAAACAAACTTAAAGTCCAGATCCTTATTAAGGAAATACTCATAGGAAAATTTAATTGTTATTATAATTATTATTGAAATCGAAAAAAATATAAAGTTAGAATTTGTAAAAATCACACTCAAGAAAATCGTAATTTACGTTGATAAATGATGCTCAAAACGTTATTAAAATTACCTCAAATAATAAAAGAATATTTTCTACAACAATTATACTAAAAAAAAATCTCTAAAACAAATTGTCTTTTTTTCTACAAATATTTTAAAATCATCATAAAACTACTATAAAATCGGACGCACGAAACAATTCAAATCAGTCTGCCGCGAGGCTTTTTAGAGAGAGGACGTATCGCTCCTACCAAGCGTTTGACCTTTGCGGCGCGTACGAATTTTATACGATAACTCATCAACATGTTTTGATACTCGATAATAATTTTTGTTTTATAATTTGAATTATTTATTAAAAAAAAAATATTAACATTTATGATAACAAATAATGTTTTAGAATGCAGGCTTTTACCCACATTAGTAATGTAGGCATTTACCCACATTAGTAATGTAGGCATTTACCCACATTACTAATGTAGGCATTTACCCACATTAGTAATGTAGGCATTTACCCACATTAGTAATGTAGGCATTTACCCACATTACTAATGTAGGCATTTACCCACATTACTAATGTAGGCATTTACCCACATTACTAATGTAGGCATTTACCCACATTACTAATGTAGGCATTTACCCACATTACTAATGTAGGCATTTACCCACATTACTAATGTAGGCATTTACCCACATTAGTAATGTAGGCATTTACCCACATTAGTAATGTAGGCATTTACCCACATTAGTAATGTAGGCATTTACCCACATTAGTAATGTAGGCATTTACCCACATTACTAATGTAGGCATTTACCCACATTACTAATGTAGGCATTTACCCACATTAGTAATGTAGGCATTTACCCACATTACTAATGTAGGCATTTATTTGTTTTATTCATTATTCCTTGTTGTGAATAATGGAATATCGAATCGAAAGTTATTACGTAAATTATATCTAATCATATACTACCTACTACGAATCGTAAAAAAAAATATACTCGTATTTTTACTTTTGTCAATAACTTTTACAAAATTTATAATTTCCAATGGATCAAAACCATTCGGCCGGAGTATACAGAGCGAGCGCGCCGTCACCACATAGACAGTGTGCATGCGGACACGCGTGCGCGTCTGTGTGAGTGAAAATTTGAGTTGTCGCGCGCCAGATCAACCCTCTTAAATGTATTTAAAAATATTTTTATTCTTTCGTTTTCCGAAGGCAACAAATCTCTACGAGTGCTGCCCGTGTCCTCTATTCTTACAGTTGTACCCACCCGGCGCTAGATGGCGGTGTATAAAGTTAGAACGCGCTTACGTTTTATGCGGGGTCGGAACGACCTCAGGGACGAGTTTCGTCTTTCGTTACTAAATAGCAAGGCAATAGGCCTGTCATCACCTTCTAATCCCAATTTTTGTAAAGGACTGCCTGTAGGCATGCCCAAAGGGCATTGTAGTCCTCGTAAACACACATAATGGCTTCAAAGCCAAATACAACAATTCACGGGGAGATAGTTTCATATTTACTGAAATTAATTCCCTTCTATTTATTATATGTACTGAAATTTCTTATAAAAATATTTTATCGTAATGAATCTTTGCAAAGCTTGTACTTATTCCTTTATTTATAATAAAATTAATAAACGTAAATGTTAGTATTCTTTACCTAAAAAATATATGAAATCACCCTTTTGATTGTTGCTAATAAGTAGAGGGACAGTAGCCATCTTAATGTTGCGGGTTCGATTCTCTTGTAAGGTTTTCTGAGTTCTAATATTTACCTCGACAAATATTTAATTTGAACCCTCCATTGGATCCAACTTACCAATCCTATATACCTATGTATGTCGTGGCCAAATCGGCAATTTGCCCACTTCATGAAATGGTCGATAATTTCATGAAGTGGTCGCATTTCATGATGTGGCCAACTTAATTTGATCAGATCATTAAATTGTTATCTTTTCACGATTTTTACATCAACGTTTGCCCAGATGGTCCGGTTTTTTAATTAATTCCGGTTTTTTAATTTTAACCGATAAAAGAATTTTGTACGTAAATATCGAATTCATTAATTCCTGAGATTAAAGCGTTCAACCATACAAACTCTTCCGCTTTATAAGTATTTAGTAATATAATTATTCTAAAACTTATTTTAATTAATTGAGCAAATAAAATGAATACCTAAAGGTTATTCTTACAGTAACTTTCCATTAAGTATTGAACGTGTCATCGTTACGTCACAATGTACTTACAACTTGGTCTAGATAATACTTAGTGCGTCACAAAACTACTAATAATTATCTCAGATATTTAATTATCTACCCATCGATAAATACTTTGTTTGTCGTCTTTTAATTAGATATACTTAAGTACTTTTAATTTAAGTATACTTTGAACTTGAGCGTTTTATTTTAGCTTTTTTATTTGTTTTGCGGATACCAAAAACGGAAGATCATACTTTTACTGAATCATATATATTCCTAACTAGCTATGCCCCGCGGCTTTACCCGCGTGAAACCTTATCCCGTGAGAATTTTGGGATTAAAACATCTGTACCAAACATTAAAATCCATTCAGTTGTTTTTCTTGAACTGGTGTCCATCCAAGAATGGTCGTCAATCACCGGAGCAATTCCAGTGGTGAAATCTAGTTGGCCTAAAACTTTTGGACTGACGCCACAGTTTTATCTCTTGCCTGATCAGTTTAACTGACTCGTCAATGGCCACCTAGGTATACAGTATTATTTTAGGTTGGCAGGTACAGATTTTGTTTGCCGCCTCTAACCCCTTCTGCTACCCTAAAGTTACGACACTGCTTGCCACTCAATCACGTTAAACCACATTTCAACGAGAGATAGAATAAAACCCAAGCAAAAAGCTTTCGCATTTTAAAAAGTGTTTCAAGGACAATGAAATTTGGAATTAATTTATCATCTTTTCCTGATCTTTATTTATTATACTTATATTAAGTTTTTACCTATGTGACATTTCAAATAGTGTTTGCGTAAATCAAATAAATTAATCTATCACCAAAACTAAAAACACATCGTTCGGAATTTAAAATTTATGACACATAACCTCCTTTCTTGCTCTGTCGAATAAAAATATCTAATCGATAGTTATTTCAAGAATAACTTGGACTACCTATTCGAAATAATTAAATTAACCTTTAGGTATTTTGGATAGCTGACCCGTATCGATTTTATTACGGAATTAGGTCACTAGTATAACATAGTAGTAAATATTTTAACATAGTTTCGATTTGAGATCACAAACACACGTAATCCGACAATCGTAGATTACTTAGAATTCTCCTCACTGTACTACGAGTATTATCAATAGTGTGAATGAGTGTGTGCGTAGTTTCTGATACCATAGATACAAGTTTCGAACTTAGGGGTCAGTTACTGTAATGAGATGATGGAGTTAATGATTATGTTATGTTATGTTATAGTGAGAGAGGCCTATACATACAGGTCTACAAGACAGGCCTACTGTCCCCACAGTCCGACACGATACTAACTATTAATTAGGTCAGTGACAAAAAAGAAAGTCCAACTTGGTGTCTCATACTTTATGCGTTCATCATATGTAGTTAAATATTATGAGAGATATAAGAACACGGTCAATAAAGCACAGAAACACTTTATTTTAGTAATAACTACTCTAACTGGTGATCGCGTGATGACCGAAATTCGACCGCGATTCATTAATATTCTAGTTTGATTGTTATTGGTGTTCTTTTGTCAAAAAAATGGCATAACATAGTTATTTTATTTCCGACTAGCTGTGGCCCGCGGATTTACTCGTATACCTAGTTCCCGTAGATAAAACATAGCCTATGTCCTTCCCCAGACCATAAGCTACCCCTGTGCCAAATTTCAAGTCAATTGGTTCAGTAGTTTAGCCGTGATAAGTTAACAGACAGAGTTACTTTCGCATTTATAATGTTAGTAAGGATAGTTTCATGTGTTACATCGACAAGAGCTTTTTGATAGGTTCTTTTCAGTATCTATTAAGTATACTTAATTTAAAACCGCAGAGGACAATATATTTTTTTGAAATTTTGTATGGACATTACTTATGGTTGAGCATTTTTCTTTTAAACTTATTTCAAGGTACGTAAGGGTGGGTATGAAGTTATCATAAGGTGTGACGTCACAATATAATAAAGAGTACTAGCGTGTGACGTAAAGGGCTTAGTTACCTTAACAAGTGCAAACTGTACCTTAATCATGTAATATTTGTTATACGACGACACTCATTAAGTCAATAAAGTTCTAAATGGAGGTCGATGCAGGTACTAGGGCACCATAAACTAATAGTAGTATCACATATCAGAGGCTTCCTACCCATACGACGCCAATTCATTACATAATACACAACCATAAACGATTTTCGTAACGTGGACCCATGTTTCCAATTGCAAAATTTGGAATACAACATAAATCATAAATTACCTACGCCGATCTAGGTTATACGGTTCAAACAAACAGTTTAAATTTGTTTATGTATCTACCTATTATGTAAAACTAACTATGTAATGGAGTACCTGCTGTTTTAACACGCCTAATTCTTGTTGCTGATCCCGGCTGTCAGACTAACTCGTCATATTTGCATAATCTTTTTAGATAAAGATAATACAAAGTAGAGTTATTACACCATTCGCAACATGACTAGGCCGATTTTAATGAAATTTGGTACAGACTTTCCATTTGTATGCAGGAGTTCTATCCTGAAATTCCTACGAGATGGATCCGTGGGAAATATATACATATACTCGTATATAGGTACGATTAGAACTTTTAAACTACTCATCGATATTTAAAAATGTGATTTTCATCCTAAAGTTCACTACATAATATAAAACAAAGTCGATTTCTCTGTCCCTATGTATGCTTAAATCTTTAAAACTACGCAACGGATTTTGATGCCGTTTCTTTTAATAGATAGAGTTATTCAGTGGAAGGTTTTTAGCATAATTTTAACCCTATATTCTCACGGGAGCGGGAAATACGCGGGTAAAACCGTGGGGTGCCGCTAGTAGGTAGTACAAAGTCGCTTCCCGCTGTCTGTCCCTATGTATGCTTAAATCTTTAAAACTACGCAACGGATTTTGATGCCGTTTCTTTTAATAGATAGAGTGATTAAAGTGGAAGGTTTTTAGCATAATTTTATCCCCACATTCCTACGGGAACGGGAACTACGCGGAGCGCTAGTGCATCAAAATTCTAAATTCTAAGTCATCGTATATCTTCATTAACTTTCACGTAAGTATTAAATTAAATTCAAATGAAGTAACTTTTTGTTGACACGTGTTTGACATCATTACATTAGCATAATGTTTACGCATATTTCTTTAGGCTAATATGAGTTTGAATGCTTGTCTCAAAACTAGGTTAAGATCATGATCTAAAGATAACCGGAGGAAGAGACTGTTATCTAATCTGTGATCTATCGTAGATTTTTGCGTGGGAACTTGAATTTGTAATAACAACGAAAATATAAGTATAAAATAGAAGAATTTAGCCACTTTAAAAAGAGAATAGAATGTTTAAATTCTATTATTTCCATAGTTTTGTTTATGGACAAGTAAATTATTTTTTGTTGAGTAAGTAGGTACTTACTTACCTATATTATTTCAAGTATTCTCGGATTACCTACTAAGATACTTAATACTAGAGAAAAAAATCTGATAAGTTTGTTTTTTGATTGCGCTGACCCGAGATAACGCATTAAAAAAACTGTTTATTGAAAATAACTTTCAGGTTTGGGTAACCCTTTTTATTGTATAACTTGAATGCTATAACACTAGAGATAATCCACGGGACACAGCTAATCCTAACTAATCCTAACTTAATATTATAAATGCGAAAGAAACTCTGTCTGTCTGTCTGTTACCTTTTCACGGCTAAACTACTGAACCGATTGACTTGAAATTTGGTACACGGGTAGCTTATAGTCCGGGAAAGAACATATGATTCTTTTTATCTAGAAATTCCCACGGGAACGGGAACTACACGGGTGAAACTGCGGAGCGCTGCTAGTATAAAATAAAAACATACACATTCCAAGACTTCCTACCAATAACAAACATTAGTACCTAATGCCATTTTGATCGAAGCTTGTATTTGTCTATGTTCTAGGCACTCCGTTCCGGTACTTAACAAAGTAAGTAATGTTTTGTCATACATATGACTGTATTTATGATATTGTTAATGGTTAATTATTAATGTTTTATCGTCCTATAGGCTGTGGATGTTTGTGTGGCCTTTGACGAGTCAGTTTAACTAATCAGTTGAACTGACGTCCATACAAAAATGGTCGCCAATCACCGGATTGATTCCAGATTCCAGTGGGGAAATCTAGTTGGCCTAAAACATTTGGAGTGACGAAACAGTTTTATGTCTGGATCAGTCTCTTATCGTATAAAATGCTGACGCACTGTCTTAATTCTATTCTAGGCGAGCATGCTCCATTTTAGGCTCTAATGTAAGTATTATTATCGCTATCCATCAGGCGAGTTGAAATTATTAAAAGTTAAATTTCATACTTATTTTTAATCTTAGATTTAGGTACTCTTCTAAGGTCTGAACCTAATTTGTTTACTTCCCGTGAATTTATCGCTAAGCAGAAGGAAAATAATTGAAATTCATATTAATCATAATTTAATGTTATAAGTGTTCAAAAAGTCGAAAAATAATTAAGTAAGTAAGTACCTAACTTAAAAGGGATGTTTGTGTTTTGAAATAAGTACTTAAGTATATTTTTTCTTTCGAAAATCTATTTTTTTATCTTTCCTCGAATCTAAATTAATAAACGGGCTAACCAACGCATACTTCTATTTTAATAAGTACTTAGATACTTAGAAAGATAAAAAGGTTCAAAAATTTGAATGTGTTCATCTAAGTACCTTACATTATGAAAGAGAACTGAAAAGTATTCCTTATGATAAGATCTATTAATATTGTCACCCTACATGTAAGTAATCTGTGTTCAAATTATTATAAAAAAAAAACGTGTGGCACTCGGGGACTGCCGCGGTAAAGCTATTGCATAGCAATTTTATTTTATCAACTAATTGTTTTTTTTATTTTTGTATTGCAATCCTAACCTTAGAAATTTTGATATCGTACTTGGGACTTCATACAATAAAAACTTTGTCTACATTACTTACTATAAAAACTTTTTGGAAAAGTTACAAAAAAAAAAGTTTTCGATAAAAAAATAATAGAAACGTGAGGTTTTTTTTTTAATTTCTGGATTCGGTCCCCGCGCTCAAGGCCCTCGATAGAAGCTATGCAATAGCTTAAAAATAGTAAATTGAAGTTGAATTATTTTTATTTTCATAAACTTAAACCATGTAATTAATAACCAATCAACTACCTATTGAGCTTGACGTATAAATAACCACAGCATACAAAATTCAACAAAAAAATAATTTGTAAAAAAATAAAAAAAACTCACCGTAAGGTTCTGCCGCGCGAACGTAGAATTTGCAGTGCGCTCTCCGGCGATCAAGCTCGTAATGCCTCACGCAGCCTACAGCCCGACTCTTCCATCCATTATTATATTTTTGCAACAGCTTGTTGCAAATACAGAAAATACTTTCGTTAATGGAGTTTAGCTTCAGACCTATCGATGTTCTTTAATGTTATTCCTAAGGCTTATAACGAACGATTGATTATTTAATTTATTCATTTCTTCCATATAAGTCATTAAGGTATAATAATGCAATTTTGGATTTTGATGTTAACAATTTTGACTTAGGTATAATTAAACCATAAGTTTCTCAATACACAATTAAGGATACCTTTAATAACTGTTGCAAAAACAGAAAACGCACTGGTTAATGGACTTAAGACTTATCAATAAGTACTTTTTTATGTTATTCGTTAGGTTTTAATCAGTCACGATTATCCATTTTATGTTATGTAAGTATAATATAACATAACATCATTTACATATGATCATCTAATTAGAAGTTGTATAGTAACTGACCCCTAAGTTCGAAACTTGTATCTAGGGTATCAGTAACTACGCACACACTCATTCACATACACACCCCGCACGGGAATCGAACACGTAACCTTATAATACTTATGTAAGTATGTTTTTATATACTTACTTACTTAAGTAATTTTGGTAAAAGTACTTAGTACTTAGAATTTTTGACATAGGTACCCCTAACCCTAAACCATAAGTTTCTCAACTAGCAATTATATTACGCATTATGTTTTTATTGGTACTTTAATTAATAATTATTGTGAAATTAATATTATTGTACTGAAAGCTGTGAAGTAAATACTTATGTTGTAATTACTTACATAAGATTTTTAGGGCTATTGTGACCGTTATTAATTAAGTACAGTTAATATCATTTATGACACTTTATAATTACTTGTGAAATTTCTATTAAAGTAAACTTTAAGATTAATAAACCTACTTTACGTACTTACCTACTTATGTACAATTTTAAAATGTTGTGTAAATTAAAAGTCTATTCTTTGATCTTTTCACAACCAAATTTTTAGTTATCAACATTCTACAAATTCGACAGAGATTATTTTATTTATTTATTTTAAGAAAGCTTACGGAAAATTATGACTTGGAACATTTCGTTTGTTTTAATCCTAAAACCAAAGTATCATTATGGTTTAGCGCAGGAAAAACGGGTTCCACTTTTTCGTTATAAGAATCATCTAAATATTTTCCAAATGACAAGGGCTTGCCTTGGCTAAAATCCATCTGCTCGCAAAGGCAGAATCCTTTTTATAACGACTTTATTTAGGTAATTCAGTAATTTCTAGGAACTACCTACTAATTAAATTCCATAGTTCTATACCTAAAGTTCTTCGGTGGACATAATTTTACAGTTCACACACACCTACTTATTTGATCCGGGATCATATGTGAAAAGCCCTTTCGTTGACATGGTTTAGCAAATTGATTTATTTGTATAGTGTATTCACACAACTTTCTGGAGTTTGAAAAATGCATTCAAAATGTTCGCCACAGCCAGGACTTGAAGGTTCCATAATTATTGTTCGTTGCTAAACGATAATTTATTGGCCAATATAATTACCAATTTAACAAAATAATTGGTTTAAAGCACAGGTTTTAAGGCAACAAAATCTGTACAAATGCAGTTACCTACTCAAGGTTTACCTTGAATACGTAACTTTATCAATAAATGTATGAAGGTAACAGTAATATCCTTGAAAGTCAGTATTCAAGTAAAGGTACGTAATACCTATAACCAGGTGTCCACGCGAAATCAGTCTAAGGCCGACCGCTCTTTGAACTCGGCCTTAGCATTAAGAACTTAACACATTTAGGTGGGTGTTCAACTAAGTACCTATAAATTTTGAGTTTTTCGAACCAAGGAAAGTCGAATACCTAATTAAAGCGGGTACCTTCACATTGGGCGATTAGGTGTTGTGAAACACGCGCTTTGCTTTTGCCTGAATTCTATAGAAGTGACGCATAACTAAGTTTTGATTTAGTTTTTTATTGGGCCGAATGTCCTTATTTTTATTAGGGGTGACGACTGGGAAATTCCTAAATAAAATCCCATTCGTCCCCAGTGGGGACAGAGCTGGTGGTGACGAATAGAATATACCCCTTCTAACTAAGGTATCAAACCAAACTTTCATACAGATAAACATGGCGGTACACACAATATTATTTAACTCGCACAGGAATCGAACTTACAATCCTCTGTCGGGCAGCCCAGCATGACGAATACTCTGGTACGTAATTATAGCATTATTTTTTATTTAACAAATTTATTTTTTACTTGAACTTATAGGTTAAAGTATAAAGAAGACAATAAATCTTAATTCATCAACTTTTATTGAATTTCAGACTCGACAATACAGAATACATTACTATACCTACCACAATTGAAAAATTCCATATCATGTCATGCTATACAATATTTTTGACTACACTTATAAAATTATTTGTTGAAAATAAAACGTTTCATATCCGACTTAAAAATAAATAAACTATACAGTAATAACAACCTCAAACACAAAAGTTTTATAAAAAATATAATTAAAATTATTTAAGTTCCCAACTTTCCCAATACATTTTATTTTTAGAATACATTTTATAGTCCGTAAAAGCTAACATAAGGTGAAACGACGTATTTACGCACTTGACTAAGCTTTGATATGTAACACTTAGGGCCTATTTCACCATCTTCAAGTAAAGTTCCGAGTACTCACAAGTTTTGTCTTTGTCACTTGATATAAAGTAAGAAAGAGACAAAACTAACTTTACCAAAAGATGCGATTACAGCGACGCTGTCACCGGAACAGAAAAGATTGTGACTCAATACAGTAAGAAATATATATAATAAATAATAATCAGTAAGATATATGAGTAATATATTATGTATGATAAACACGAAAGAGTTCCTAGTAGGTTTATTTGAGTGTATTTTTAACTTAAATTCGTTGAAATTTACGAAATTTATAAGTTCATAAATATATAGAGTCACCGAGTTTTCTGCGCCGGTGGCCAAAATTGGAAGCTACTATTGTCATTTTGACTCCAATGTCATTTGGATACATTTTCAATAAACTGACAACCAAAAGATGCGATTACAGCGACGCTGTCACCGGCACAGAAAACTTGGTGACTCTATAGTTTAGTTACACCTGTCACAAGAGTTTAATTTTATTAAACAAAAGTCGATTAATTAGACTATTATAACTATTATAATTACTACACAATTGACATTAAGAAAAATATATGAAGAAAATAATATAAATTAAGTATATTATTTCTAAACAGCATAATGTTATATTACAGCGCCCTGCGGTTTTACTTCTCGCTTCAGTAAAATGCGGGGATAAAATTATACTAAAAACCTCCTTAAATTGCTCTATACAGGGTGGCCCAAATAGAACGGAAACGGTGAGGGGAAGTATAAAACTATAAGAGATACAAAGATATGTTCTTGGGAACCATGTCATCGATTTTAGTAAAAATAAACACTGCATTCATAGATTTAGAAAAAATCTAATACTCGCTTCGTGAGTCGTATATTTGGGCCACCCTGTATATGAAAGAAAACCGCATCAAAATCCGTTGATTTGAACTAATGTAGTGGTATAATATTATGCTGCTTAGTAATAGCCAAATTATATTCTACTATTGATGACTTTATACATAACTAGCGGTCCGCCCCGGCTTCGCACGGGTCCAATTTTCCCGTTGATTTTCCAGATTTTTTTTACATAAGAACCTTCTCCTGACAATAACAAACACAACAAAAAAAGAATTGGCCAAATTGATCCAGGCGTTGTTGAGTTATGCGCTTACCAACACATTTTGCGATTCATTTTTATATTATAGATTACTTTAATAAATGTTGCACAATACCGATTGCATGCCTGTAAACACGACACAGAAACAATATTTTAAGTAAGTATTATAACTAAAACTAATTAACATAGATCAAATACAACCGTGGTTCCATGACATATAAAATCTTGGTATAGATACAAAATAAATTTAACATAATAAGGACCGCAAAAAACACATTTAATGATTTTTTTTATTTCAATTAATAAAATATAAATTTTCGTATAATAAATAATATAAATACCATTTCTTTCGCTCACAAAGTTTTACAGAAAAATACTTTTAGTTTTATCAGAGAAATATTTTTAGTGGTGGGACACAATTTAGCAAAACCATTACATTAAAAATCTATATTTCTGTATTTCAAATTGATATTTTGTTCTTACTTTAATAAGATTTATGCTACAGTGAAACCTGGCTAAGGGAAACTTATAGTGTCCTGTACAGAGGTAATCATTACCAAAGTGTTGGGACCTCAGCATAAGATCCAGTAGGATGCGTCTCATTTAAAAAATAACTATTGTTTCACCTGCGCAGTTCCCGCTCCCGTGAGAATGTGGGGATAAAATTATGCTAAAAACCTTCCTCTTGAATCACTCTACCTAAAAAACCGCTTCAAAATCCGTTGCGTAGTTTTAAAGATTTAAGCATAGGACAGTCAAACAGCGACAGCTTTGTTTTATACTATATGATGATAAATTAATAAAAAAAAATAATTGCCACATTATAAAGGAAACCAGGATTGTCCAGGTCCCATATATCCAGGTTTCACTGTACTACAATTACACATATATAATATCATCACTATAAGTACATTGTTCAATTTACTGTTGGTAACGTTTCATTTTCCTTTCTAACTTCTTGCGTTTCTTCTCGTCTTGTTCGGTGTCTTCCGGAGCTTCTTGGAAGAACCAGGGCCCGAGGATGTTAGTCCAGATCAGCCAGAACGCCCTCAACGGCAGCAGTAGTAGTAACAACCAAAAGTAGTTCGAAATCAGGGCGAGGACTTGAGTGATAGATAGCAATATCACTATGTCTTTGATGTGCCTGAAATTACATTTACAGAATATTATTAAATATTCAAACGTTTTTGGGTGAATAGTTATTTTTAGTAATAAGAGCATTTATTGTAAAGGGACAGGTGGAAGAATCTGGGAACCTTTGCTTTGTAGGACAATATAAGTTTTAACATTTTAACTCAGACCAGCAATCAAATTGGAGATCTATCTGGCTTGGCAACAAGGAAGGTGATGTATGAATGTCTGTTTCTTCGTGCGAATGCGGGGATAAAATTATGCTGAAAACATTCCTCTTGAATCACTCTATCTATTAAAAAAACCGCATCAAAATCCGTTGTTTAGTTTTAAAAGATCTAAGCTAATTAACAGGGACAGACGGCGGGAAGCAACTTTGTTTATAATACTAGTATGTAGTAATACAGAAGTTGGATTTGTGTGAAAGGAAACGTTGGTAGGGGGAGACCAAAGAAGGGTTGGGTGGAGTGTGTGAAAAAGGAAAGGATATGAATATGATAGGAGTGAATGAGAGTATGACGAGTGATAGAAGCAAGTGGAAGAGAGAAGAGGAAAACATATTGTGCCGACCCCGCTTAAGTGGTACAAGGGCAGGGAAATGATGATGATACTGAAGATATATACTTACTCTCCCATGCCACCTTCCATGTTCAGATCCAATCCGGAGTCAATCAATTGATTATCATCAGAGTACTTGGGACGGCTGATGCTGTGCATGAATCGATAACAACCAAGATGCATTCCCCCCAAAAATAAATTTAAAACCTGAAATTTTATTGATGTTAGTGAATCTGCCTGCTTCGCCGAAGGTTACGGGTTCGATTCCCACTCAAGACAAACATATTAAATAATAATTATAAGTATTTACAAAAAAAAGTATATGGTAAGTAGTTATTATATTTATTATTTTTCTTGACTATGTTAATGATATTTATACTACATGATAGAATTTTTTTTTTTTTTTTAATACAATAGAAAGAGATTTCTATTGGGTATTCATACTGTTATGTTAGTTTATTTGCTAAGGCACGTAATTGTATAGGGTCGTTAATTTCAGCAGTGGTCAATAAGAGTCATTAGCATTCCGGTAAATCGTCCGCCTTGCAAGCTGAGGGACTGGTTTCAAATCCTCATACGGATACTTGTTTTATTTTAATATTTTGTTTTAAATTTAAGTTAGTGACAAGCCACTAGAGGGGACATTAGAGGTCGAACCCTGATTGCGATGAGACGTTCGAGAAATTTATAACGTAATTTATAAATACCGCCATTTGTGTGAAATATCAAGATCTATATGGAAATAAGCAATAAGTGAAATTGATAATTTTACATGAAGTTTTAACGTTTTGTTAAGTGTTTGATTTATGAGAAGGGGTGAGTAATTAACTGTATACCTACTAGTTTCGAGGTTGGGACAATTGTTATTATCGGTAAATAACATTCTTGTATTTTGTTGTAGCCTAAGGAAACGCCCTTCAAATATAGACCAATATAAAATTAACCTACATGACCTTCCTGGTTATCCCCTGAGTGTGACTGGCTGTGGCATGGTTTTGGCAGAGTTCCTAAGGGATAGAAAAAACTCTCCTGGCGTCCAACATTAGAATAAGAGTAGTTTTAGTTAGATTTAAGAGATAGTGTCATTAAGTAGTCAATAAGTAAGATTGTAATACCGCGGTGCCTACCCACACGTAAATTCAATTAAATATAAGTATTTTAATTCCCTGTTTTGCACAACCATTGTTTTATTTGTCTCTTAACAAAGTAACCCGTAACAAATGGCGCCCAACGTTAAAAAATACTAAAGGGTTGCTTTCTTTAGAGACAAATCACATTAATTGTTATTGTAATCACTTACTTGGTTATATGAAATATTGTAATAGGTAAAAAAAAAAAAATTGTTTCAATTAAGAAACTTATGTAGTATAACAAATAATTTGAGAGATAATTAAGTACTTACAGTTATACAGGCCATAAGTACTTGTAAAAGTTATTATTAACATGTTACATTGTAATGGTTTACTTGTAATTTGTGTTAGTTATAAGTTGTCAAGATTGTATTTAGAACAATTTAGATAAGTTACAAGCAAATATTAATTTTAACTTTATAATGTTATAACCTAGTGTTAGATAGTATGTATATTTAAGGAAGTTGGTAAGTACTTTTATCAAGATAATATCAGTAATCAGTATATTTACTCAACTAAATAACTTACATACTTTAATATACATTAATTATTAGTTAAAGGGGAGGAAGTGTGATTGCCACTGAAATATAATAAGTACATATTGGGTTTTAAATACTTATTTACTTAAATAAATGTTCCCTGGTGGTAATAGGTACGGGTGCTCATGATAATTTTTGTACCAAATATTGAGAAGGTATATATTTTAGTATCAATACTTGGGATAGGTTATAGGTAGGGTAAAGTACAGTTTATAAAGTACATGGTATTATCAAATTACTATTTAAGCTTAAATGTATCTTAGTGGGTTAACCAACTTTTTTGTGTAATATACTAGGGACTTTTAATAAATGCAAATAAGTTATAGCTACAAACATTAAACGGCTGATAACCCAGGCACTTTGGTTAAACACCCGCCCACGTTATTAATTGTTATTTTTAATTTACTTACATACTAACTTATATTTTTATATGAAAAAAAAAAAGAAACATATTTATCTACTCTTATTAATTATTTTAGGATTACTTATGCTATTTCATCACACCAAATACCTTGGTTTAAATGAAATAGTGTTTTATTTTAGGTTTACTTATGGTGTCTTTTTACAATTAAGTTTTTTTGTTATATCGGTTACACTTATTGCTGTCTTATAGGTGTTTTGACAAGTGTACACATAAATATTAACAAAAGTCATGGATCCACAATACTTGTTGAAAGATGAGATTGAATACGAGCTCGCAACGCGGGGGTATGTACAGCCTAGTGGTTTGTGTTCTGCATTAAAATTAGTTTTGAAAAAGATGATGCATGTTGAAAATACTCAAAAAGTATCTTATAAAATTAAGGCTCCTAGTCATGTTAGGCAATGTCCGAATGAGGAGTTAGAAACTTGTTCTAACAAATTAGACACTATTGTTCGCTATGTATCAGAATTAAATGAAAAACCTGATAAACAATTATATAAGCGTTTAGTTTCTAGACTGTTTCATATAATAAATAGGTTGAAACTGATTGAGGCTATAGATGAGATAGATAAAGAAAGACAACAAGCTCTGACAGATAAGGCCATTATATTAGTAAAAGAGTTAGAAAATAAAGATGATCTGGAGGATGATGACAAAATTACTCCCGAAATGAAAGAAGCGTTGCACAGGTCATTGGGTGAAGATAGTAAGAAAATAATTCAAGAAATTGAAAAGGTTAATATCGATGCAGCTGCGCCGTCATCCTCCAAAATTAAAATGGATAGGGGTACAGATACGGAATGCGTTTTGAATACCGTAGAAAATAGGAGAGTTAGTTTTGCTAATGAAGATTTCGACGCACAAATTTTGCGTGGCGGAGCTAATTTATTTAATTCAACATCCATTCACGACAATCAAACATCTCGTAAAAACAAATTGGTACCAATTAGTCAATGGGGCGTACAATTTACAGGTGATAATAAATTCAGTGTTAATGCGTTTGTTGAGCGAGTAGATGAACTTAAGTGGGCTAGGAATGCAAACGATGACGATTTATGGAGACATGCAATAGATTTCTTCAAGGGTGATGCCCTCATTTGGTTCCGAGCAAATAGAGAATATGTTGATAGTTGGAGTGAACTAGTATTAATGCTAAAGCGGACATTTCAATCTCCCTATTATCAGGAAGAGCTTTTAGCAGAAGCAAGATCAAGAACTCAAGGTAAGAATGAATCGGTGATAATCTTTGTATCAGTGATGCAGAATTTATTCAATAGGCTTCCAAATAAAATAAGCGAATCGGAGAAAATTATGATAATAGTGAAAAATTTGCAACCATATTATCAAAGAGCCGTGTGTAGGGATATGTTTATGTCAATTGCTGATTTGATTAATGTTCTAAGAATTATCGAAAGAACAAAAATAAACTGCGATAATTTTCAAGATCCTAAAGCTTCCATCAATTCGCTTGAGCCGGATCTAGCTTACAAATCCGTTCATGAGTCCAATAATAACACGACAGAAATCAATGAAATAAAAAATAAGGTCATGGACACGAATGTGGTTAAAATGAGATGTTGGAATTGCCGCGAAACAGGACATTTGTTTCGGACATGTTCGCTACCTAAACAGCGTTTATTTTGTTATAAGTGTGGCCGTTTTGGAGTCACTTCGAAAGACTGTCATTGCAAGGGAAACGGGCAAGGGGAAACTCAAAAACCTGCCAATTGAGTTTTCCTATTGAGAGACATAAAGAAGAGTGGCAGGAGTGGTTAAACTTTGTACGCTCGTTCATGAACCCACATAAGCTATATCCGTTGACATTTCAAAAAGAATCTGATAATCGGTCATACATATGTTTAGATATTTTAGGTAGAAATTTTAGCGGATTATTAGACTCTGGTGCAACGCGAACTGTAGTGAATCATAAGTTCTCGGAAATTCTGAAAGAAATGGGTGTCAAAACACAAAAACACAAACCTTTAAATATGGCTACAGCAGATGGAACTACTCATATCATATCTGAAATCATTGATGCTCCCGTACAATTTAATAATAAGTTTCATGTGGTACCCTTGTTAGTTATGCCACATCTATCTCAAGATTTGATTTTAGGAAAAGATTTTTTTGACCTCTTTGAAATAGGTTTTAAGTTTCGAAATATTAATTTGCAAGTAAATGCTATAACGGACAAGCCAGCAATTATTAGTCAGGAAAATTTAAACGATGATCAAAAGCAACAATTATTGAAAATAATTGGTGATATTCAAGAAGAAATCGGCACGGGGCTAGGTAGAACTAAAATCATCAAACATGTTATAGACACAGGTGTAAGTAAGCCCATATATCAAAAGCAATATAATTTTTCACCAGTTATAAAAAAAGAAATAGAACGTGAATTAGATGACATGTTGGCAAAGGATGTTGTTGAGCCGTCGTATAGTCCGTGGTGTTCACCAGTCGTATTGGTAAAAAAACCTAATGGTTCAAATAGACTCTGCTTGGATAGTAGACAACTAAATAAAGTTACTAAAAGAGACACTTATCCCCTACCTCGAGTCACACATATCTTAGACAACCTACGTAATGCTAAATTTCTAACTACCCTAGATCTTAAATCAGCCTTTTGGCAAATCGAACTAGACGAAAACAGCAAAATCAAAACGGCATTTGCAGTTCCTGGTAGAGGACTATTTCATTTTAAAGTAATGCCATTTGGTCTAGTAAATGCTTCACAGACACAACAGAGGCTAATGGATATTTTGTTTCATGCTTTAGATGGGAAAGTATGGGCATACCAGGATGATATAGTCATATGTACAGAAACGTTCCAGAACCATATAGAAATGTTAAAGCAGGTTACGGATATTTTAAAAGATGCTGGTTTAACCATAAATGTTGAAAAATGTAAGTTTGCTAGACCTAGTATGCGCTTTTTGGGATACGTGGTGGATGAAGAAGGACTGCGGACCGATCCTGAAAAGGTATCTGCAATCATGAATTTTCCCAGACCTAGAAACATAACGGAATTAAAAAGATTTATAGGCATTGCAAGTTGGTACCGAAGGTTTGTTAAGGATTTTTCTGTGATTGCTGCTCCACTACACAACCTAACTAAGGGTAAAAGTACTAGGAAGTTTACGTGGTCGGAAGAAGCAGATAAAGCATTTGTTTCCCTGAAAACTTTACTTACGTCTACTCCTGTTATTTCTTGTCCAAATTTTAGCAAACCTTTCTTAGTGCAATGTGATGCCTCAAATAAAGGAATTGGGGCGGTATTATGCCAGAACATTGAAGGTGTTGAACAACCTGTAGCGTATTTGAGTAGGAAGCTAAATGATCGAGAACAACGATATTCAACATCAGAAAGGGAGCTACTAAGCATCGTTCATGCAATAGAGAAATTTAGGCCATATATAGATGGCACTCATTTTACTGTCGTGACAGATCATAGTGCGCTCAAGATGCTTCATAAGATGAAAGACCCCCATGGCCGATTAGCGAGATGGGCAATGAAACTTCAACAGTTTAGTTTCGACATACTCCATAAACCAGGCAAGTGTAACGTGGTTCCTGACGCATTGTCACGAGCCGTCAATGCGCTAAAAGACAATAATAGTTTCGCCATACGAATATTAGAAACACAAAAAGATGATTGGTATAAAAATAAAGTAGCGAAGATAACAGCTGGACAATCAAATCAACATTGGCAAGTCATAGATGGACTACTTTATAAGAAAATTCATCTAGCTCAATACCCGGACAAAGCAAATGATTGGAAACTGTATATCCCAGAGGTACTAAGACCAGATGTACTAAGGCAATGTCACGACAACGCTACTTCTGGACATTTAGGCATTCGTAAAACTACTTTTAGGGTAAAACAGTATTATTATTGGCCAGATATCTTAAAAGATGTCAAGAAATATGTGGGTACGTGCGAAACATGCGCAAAAATGAAGGTTGAACAACACCCGCCTTATGGGAAAATGGGACGACATAGATCCGTATCTAGACCGTGGCAAGTAATATCCCTAGACTTAATGGGGCCATTTCCAAAGAGCAAGAACGGTAACACAATGCTGCTAGTCATGACATGTTTGTTCAGTAAATTTGTTCTGTTATTTCCACTAAGGACAGGCAAGGCAGACAAAATTTGTGAAATACTAGAGAATCAATTGTTATTATTTGGTGTTCCTCAAGCTATTATCACCGACAATGGAAAACAATTTGAATCTCATTTGTTCAGAGATTTAGTGGCCAAGTATAATAGTGAAATATGGTATACCCCAAACTACCACCCACAAAGTAACCCTACAGAGCGTGTGAATAGAGTTGTTGGAACAATGATATCAAGCTATATAACGAACAAAAAACATAATGAATGGGACCTAAACCTAGGAAACTTTGCCCATGCTATAAGAACTTCAATACATGAAACTACAGGATATACGCCATCATTTCTGTTTTTTGGAAGAGAAACTGCAATACCATTTAAAGTAAGAGGTAACAATAGTGATACTGTGGATATAGTAGATAACACATCTCTTTCTATCGAAATAAAAGAGCACTTAAGGGACATTGAATCAAGAAATGCCATTAACAAAGAAGTAGAACAAAAACTGGTCAAGTCACATATTAAAAGTTCCAAATTTTACAATAGCAAGCGCCGACTGACCGACTTTAAAATTGGTGATATTGTATGGAAGAAAACAAAATTTCTTTCTAATGCCGGGGTCAAATTTATGGCTAAACTGGCACCAAAATTTGAAAAAGCTATTATTGTTGGGAAACTCTCTACCAATGTCTTTCAACTCAACAATATTTACGGTAAACCCATTGGCATGTGGCACGCCAAAGACCTAAAAGCAACCTGGAAAGACTCTAGAAATGGTTTTAATGAAAATTAGCACCCTTCGGCTTCGCCCGCACAGCTTTTTTCCTGTGGGCATACCGGAATGAATGCATACTTAATTGTCAAAACATTTTTTCATTTAAATAGGTCTAAGTGAAAAGAAACAAAATGTTGAACATTTTGTTTCTTTCGTGCGTCGGGGGAATGTTATGTTAGTTTATTTGCTAAGGCACGTAATTGTATAGGGTCGTTAATTTCAGCAGTGGTCAATAAGAGTCATTAGCATTCCGGTAAATCGTCCGCCTTGCAAGCTGAGGGACTGGTTTCAAATCCTCATACGGATACTTGTTTTATTTTAATATTTTGTTTTAAATTTAAGTTAGTGACAAGCCACTAGAGGGGACATTAGAGGTCGAACCCTGATTGCGATGAGACGTTCGAGAAATTTATAACGTAATTTATAAATACCGCCATTTGTGTGAAATATCAAGATCTATATGGAAATAAGCAATAAGTGAAATTGATAATTTTACATGAAGTTTTAACGTTTTGTTAAGTGTTTGATTTATGAGAAGGGGTGAGTAATTAACTGTATACCTACTAGTTTCGAGGTTGGGACAATTGTTATTATCGGTAAATAACATTCTTGTATTTTGTTGTAGCCTAAGGAAACGCCCTTCAAATATAGACCAATATAAAATTAACCTACATGACCTTCCTGGTTATCCCCTGAGTGTGACTGGCTGTGGCATGGTTTTGGCAGAGTTCCTAAGGGATAGAAAAAACTCTCCTGGCGTCCAACATTAGAATAAGAGTAGTTTTAGTTAGATTTAAGAGATAGTGTCATTAAGTAGTCAATAAGTAAGATTGTAATACCGCGGTGCCTACCCACACGTAAATTCAATTAAATATAAGTATTTTAATTCCCTGTTTTGCACAACCATTGTTTTATTTGTCTCTTAACAAAGTAACCCGTAACAATACTTAAGCATAGTTTCTTATACAAGTAAACATAGTTAAGGATTGATTACTATAAGAAGACGATACATACTATAATGTGATAAGTTGAACATAATGTGACACACAAAGTAAATAGCAAATACTTACAGTAAGCCAAAACGTTAAGCATTCCATATAGAAAATGCCCATTACAAGTGCATACGTCGTAATGGCTCCCAGGGACATGTTCTTATAGAAACTGATTGTCTTCGAATTCTCTAATACAATCTGTTTCGCTCCTTTAGTAGGTGCCTTCCCTTTTTGCTGAAATTAAATATAATTTTTATCATTAAATCTACACTAATATCATAAAGAGGAAAGATTTGTCTGTTTGTTTGTAATGAATAGGCTCCGAAACTACTAGACCGATTTCAAAAATTCTTTCACTAATGGAAAGCTAATTTATCAGTGCGTGACATAGGCTATATTTTATCCCCGTAATCCCACAAGAACGATAACTACGCCGGTGAAACCGCGGGGAGCTACTAGTTATCAATAAATCTACACTAATATCATAAAGAGGAAAGTTTTATCCGTTTGTTTGTAACGAGTACGCTCCGAACCTACTGAACCGATTTCAAAAATTCTTTCACTATTAGAAAGCTACATTCACCCTGAGTAACATAGGATATATTTTATCCCCTTATTCCCAAGGGAACGGGAACTACGGGGGCAAAACCGCAAGACGCCGCTAGTAATATTATAAAGAGGAAAGATTTGTCTATTTGTTTGTAACTAATAGGTTCCGAACCTACTGAACCGATTTAAAAAATTCTTTCACTATTAGAAAGCTAAATTTACCCTGAGTAACATAGGCTATATTTTATTCCCGTATTCCTAAGGGAACGGGAACCACGGGGGTAAAACCGCAGGGCGCTGCTAGTAGACTATATATCTAGGATGTTGTGTGCCACCATTTTATACAGTTCCCTAGCAGCCACTCTCGAGGGTTCTGCCTACATAGTGATACATGTATGTGTATGATATCTCTATCTATTACATACATAAGTACACTTAAATTCAAGTTAGAGAATATAGCATCTCTCTCTGTCTGCTCCTTTACATATTCTCTATCTATATATTTATATCTTAATTAAAAATAATAATATCATTGTGCTTAGATCATTAAAACTACGCAACGGATTTCGATGCGGTTTGTTTTAATAGATAGAGTGATTCAGTGGGAAGGTTGTAGCATAATTTTATCCCCATATTCCTACGGAAACGGGAACTACGCGGGTGAAACCGTGGGGCGCCGCAAGTTAATAATATTTTAATACTTATTCTTTTTTTTTACCAATATAAGTAATAGTGTAAGTATTTTTTCATTTCTGCTAAAATATAATTTGTAACTTTTCTGTGTAGTAATTTCCGTTTTGAACCATATTGTTTCAAGATAATTTTCTGTAGCTATCCAAAAGGCCCTATCACCAGTATACTGTTATTATAAATTTATTTATTTAAAGAGATAGCCTTTATTTAATAGATAAACTTATTATCCCAGATAACATACAGTAAAAATAGGTAAAAAATATAAAAATAGCTTACTGGTGGCATGATTGATTTTTCGTTCCTCTCACTTGTTGATTAAAAATTAATGGTTAGAATTTATGTACATTGATAGGCAAAGACAGAATCTGAATCTTTAATATAATTACTTAGTTTTTATAGAAAATTGATAATTTAATTGAAGAATTGTAAAAGTTTTAATGAATATTCCTCGTAATATTTCGTATCATGAGAAGCAAAAATTATCACACACACACATTTACAAAATTGACAACACGATTTACACGTACGAGTGACGTGCACAGGCACACACAGCAAGTAGAGTAGAACCATTGACATATAACATGGACATCGCATGTTTGACTATAGAAAAAATAGTTATAGAAGTATGAGGCTTATCGACGCCAAAGTTATAAAAATATAGCCGTCTCTTTTTAACGTTCATAATTTTGCGTAAGGGAAAAAGGACAACAGTATTTCTGACAGTTACTATAATAGCCATCTGTCATTCTTAGTCTCATTGAAATACCTACTCGTGGCCATATTCGCCATATTATTTTCTAGCTATAACAAAAGGATTTACAACTTACTTAGTGATGGGCAATGAAACATCGTGACCACAGACTATAAACTATCGATATTTTAAATAAAACGTTATTTAAACACTTATTCAAGTACGTTTTAATTTTGGTGTTTATTTTTATTTCATAAACTTTATTTACATTTTGTGCATATATGATCTTAAATAATAGTGAGTAAGTATATAAAGTCCAATTTTCAGATTCTCATGTAGTATACCATAAGAAACCATGGATTTGAGGTTTGCTCTTGAGAATATCTGTATTCATATTGAAATATTCGTTTAATTGAATGCCTAACGTTTGTAATTAAATAAAACCCAATTAAATGTTACATCAGTATCGATTATAGTACGAAACGTCGATAATTTCTATCGTCATTTTTATATCCCGGCAACTAGAGTATAATGAATAAAAGTTTGATATATAGGGTGGCCCAAATAAAACAGTCAGTGGGGGGAAGTATAAAACTATAAGAGATACAAAGATTTGTTCTTAGGAACCATGTCATCCATTTTAGTTAAAATGAAAATTGCATTCAAAGATTTAGAAAAATACTATAACTCACTAAAGGAATCGAACCCGGAAGTTTTGAAAAAAATATTTTTAATTATTTGTAACTAGAACGAACGGCCGTATATACAAACTATTGCATTTTGTATCTTGAAATGGTGAATTTGTGTTGAAATGGGATATTAACTGGGAAGGAACTTTAATGATGTCTTGGCGAGTTTTGTACCAAACTATTTCATTTAAAAACAATGCATTTTAATGAATTTAGATATGATGTTTCTTAGTAACATTTACTTACTGCTAAAGATGTACACAATCCATTTCTAGTTTAAAATAATGAACATTAAATTTTTAAAAATTTCCGGGTTCGATTCTCAAAGAGAGTAATAGTTTTTTTTTCTAAATCTATGAATGCACTTTTTTTTTACTAAAATCGAGGACATGGATCCTAAAAACAAATCTTTGTATATCTTATAGTTTTATACTTCCCCTTACTGAGCGTTCTATTTGGGCCACTCTGTATGTCACAATGATCAAGCTATATTTTACAAACTATCTATAATGTTCTTTTACAGTAAGACCTATTTATAAAACTTAAAATTAATCAAAGTAAGAAAACATACTTACAATCTATTATCGATGTTATTTTTCAGACATATCGATAGGGACTGCACTATTAGCCGCCATTTTTCGCTCTCAGTGAAGTATAGGTATACACGTTTTTTTCGTAGGTATGCCCCGTCCATGTTATATGTCAATGAGTAGAACTGCCAACTTGACTTGACACTTGATTGGCAAGCAACCCTCTATGTTGGCAACTCCATTATTTGTCAGAGTGTGAATTTGCGATGAGTGTGATAATTTTAATGATAAGTATATATTTTGAAAACTAAATGTGGAAGTAAATGGTTTAAAAATACAATCTAACAATGGAGAAGACAAATGATTCAAAATATTACTACCTAAAATCCAAGCTTAGACCATGTACATTACATTAGTTTTAATTCACTTCAATACATGCAGTATTTCCGAAGTTATTACAATTAGAAGTTTAAGCCCATATTTTAATTTCCAAGATTATTGGTCATTTTTCCAGACCTGGCGCCGTCAAAATACTCACACTAATGCAATTTCCTTATACAGTATGTTTCAAAATAAATTATATTTGCTTAAAAATTCAATGATCTGAATAACATAGAGGGTCCTTAAAATCCTTACTACTATTATAAATGCGAAAGTAACTCTGTCTGTTTGTCTGTTACCTTTTTACGGCGAAACTACTGAATCGATTAACTTAAAATTTGGTACACGGGTAGTCAGGGCTGTAACTAGAAGAATTTGAAGCTGAGCAGCATTGGTTAAAGGGCCACAGGGAGGTCTATAAAAAAAGGTCACACTGACCTCGAGGTATATTCAATACTGGAATCCTCAATGATGAAGACAAGACGGTTGAACTTCCTCCAGATTTGGATGTATTAGAGTTCAAAGTGTCTGAGTGAGAGTGATTCTGATTTCAAGGTAGGGCATTGTCCATTTTTAGGTAGTAAGGCATTGCCCTACAATGCCCCCAATGCCCTCCCCCCGTTACGGTCCTGGGGGTAGCTTATGATCCGGCTACATTTTATTCCGAAAATCCCACGGGAACAGATGTTTCGAAAACTATGAATTAACATCTCTTCCATTCATTGTCATTCACCAGTTGAATAGTCTTCGTTTAAACCAAAATTGCACGGCGCGTTCATTAGCAGTCCCCTCTCTAGACTAAGTATAGTAATATGTATAAGAAAACTGCATTATAATAGTGTGTGTAAGTATTTTGATGGCGCCAGTTATAAAGAAATTACCAATAGTTTTATCGTTTCAGACAATATTTAAAAAAGTTGGAAAATCCTGTCCGATTTTACAACCACAAACCACGATTCAACCTTTTGGCCAGTTGCAAATTCAATTTAATAATCTGTGCTGTGCTAGGTTGGTGGTTTGATTGATTACTTGCACTACTACGCGACACGAGACTAGCAAGTAGCAATATTAGCAATTTATCTATCAAACAATAATTTTCCTGTGCGTGCTTGCTTGGTCGGCAGCAGTTCTACACGAACGTGTTTTGCCTGTTCATATATTTTCATTCCAATTTATTGATTTTATGTAGGCTAAGCTAGATTATTAAGGTTTTGGAACGGTATATAACTACTTATCGACCTACAGTACGAGACCTAGATGCGAAAGAGTTAGGTAATAAATACTTTACGGTATCGATCGATGACAATATATTGCTGGTCAACTAATGGGCATTGAGGAATTATGAACGCTCCAGAAAAGATAATTTCGTTACCTTGACTTCAACACAGGCTGGTTACACACTGAATTATAAAATTTTGAAGAGGTAAGATTGTTGTTCTTTTAAATTTTTTTTAGTTTTGCGTATGTGGTTCGGAATCGTGATTGCAGTTGGTTATTTTTAAAGTAGTTTTTTGATATTATTTCATTAGTTTTTAATTCGGTTATAGCCTCACAACTCACAACATCATCCTACTACAATTCTTATTCTAATCATGTTTGAATTTCTGTTTCTATTGTCATATAATTTTGTATTATAGTGCATGAAAGCTTAGTAAGTCTGGTTGTTCTATTTATTTATTACATATAGGTATGCAATATTTCTTTTCAATTTGTTTATTTTAAGCACACAATAATACAGAAATCCATTTACTACTTGTTCTATTAGAAGGCCAATAAGTAGACCATTCTATATACAATATTTGGTATGTAAGATGCTACTGTAAGTCAAAATCTTCTCTTTTACTGATAATAGAGTTTTTACTCTAAGAAAGTTAGCTGCCCACACAACCACAAACTCTTCCGCTTTATATATTAGTATAGATAGTTTGTGTTTAGCTACCTATGAAATAAAATATGATATACTAGCAGCGCCCCGCAGTTTAACCCGCGTAGTTTCCGTTCCCTTAGGAATATAAGGATAAAATTATGCTAAAAACCTTCCCACTGAATCACTCTATATATTAAAACAAACTGCATCAAAATCCGTTGCATAGTTTTAAAGATCTAAGCATACAAAGGGACATAGGGACCGAGAAAGCGACTTTGTTTTATACTATGTAGTGATAAGCTCTACCTATTCATTCTATGCTATTAAACATGTTTGATATTGAATAACATACAAATAGTACCTCACACCAGTGTTAAATGGTTAATAAAAATGGTTAATAACTAAGAAAACATCTGAAACAATAAGTACAACAAAAGATTACTTACTTACGTTACACCTTACTTATACACCTCTGCACAACATCTCCTGGATACACAATAGGAGTGACTGAGGAATAACTGATTGAATCATATGAGGTTCACTAAGCAAACTGAGTCACCTCATTACCATAATTTGGGATGGATCTGATTAGATCTAAAATGTATAAATCAGATATATTTACTTACTCCTATGGCTCAGCGATACAAAGTGTATCGGCCTCCGATATGAATACATCTCAGATTTTTTTTTTTATACTGTAGTGTCCCACTGCTGGGCAAATGTCTCCCCTAAACATCTGCAACCATTGCTGTTTCGCAGTGTCCCACCAACTACTGTTGTTGAACCTAAATCTCAGATATAGGTTCTAAAAATTAAGTTCAATCAAACCACTGATAAGAGTTGGCACTATGTAGGTAATGGGTTTAGTTCCTATGTTCGGCTTTTTATTTTCCAAACAGTGTTTGAAATCACCAATAAATGTGAAACAAGCATTAGTTTTTTTGTGTCTAACCGTAAAAATGTTGTCAATAAGAGAAGCCTTTGCTATTCAGTGAGATGTTACAGGTTGATACTTATGGAGGTATTAAATAAAACATTATTTAGTACTAGCTGTGCCCCGCGGTTTTACCCGCGTGTAACCTTATCCTGTGAGAATTTTGGGATAAAAAGTAGCCTATGTGTTATTCCTAGGTATAAGGAACATCTGTACCAAATTTCATTAAAATCCATTCAGTAGTTTTTGTGTGAAAGAGGAACAAACATCCACACTCACAAACATTTGGCTTTATAATATTTGTAAGAAGCTTACTATAAAATGCTTATTGAATTATTAAAAAAAAATTTTGGTTATGTATGAAGATTTTAGTTAATGTTTTTATTTCCCCTAAATATCAGACATAATTTTGCTTTGATATTAACAACTTGTGTCCTACGGCTTCACCCATATCCTATTCTTAATTTAAGACACATGATATGTCTTAATTGGTCCAATAGTTTTTCCACATCTAATTTCATCCTTATATGTGGACTGGTTTTCCCTGTATTTACATATATCCATACAGTCTGTCAAACTTGCTCATGTATAATATTACTTTGTAACGTAATTTATTCTCTTTCTTCCATTGATGAACATTTCTATAGATGAAGTCAGATTCTGACATTAGATTAAGAATACGTCAAGCAGTATAAGATAGCGAACAGATTAAATCATTGAATATGAACACAATGCGAATATATTCAAATCTGTTTAGTTAATGTTAATTTGTTATTTTTTCTAAAGTGCAATGGCGAATCTTCATCGTGCTTACTTTTGTTGCAACTTTGTTGTCCATTATTTAAACAAAAGCGATTTGTTTGTATTCTATCCAGAATCAAGATAATCCTAAGGTCCCTAAACAAAATAGAATAATTTATTGTATACTTATTCTTTTGTAAACCAAGTAGTATATATATTGGTATCATCTAACTGAACATCCATTAGTTTTCACCAAAATGACCAAGTCAGTTGTCTTTCAAATTTCTGATAGTGACTCTATGGGTAAATATAACGTTTTTTTTTTTTGTGTGTGAATCAGGACACGCTTTTACCATATCACCATTTTCCCTTTTTTATTTTATTTTTGTTAGCTGTATATCTTTTCATTTTTTTTTTGTAGAATTTAACAAACCTCACTCCCTAGACTGTCTAGATTTCAATTCAAATTGACATTTAGTTTCATTCAAAATATGTTCCATTTGCAATATTGCATTTTTATTAAATTTTCTCTTAAAATGCAATGATTATTTAATTAAATAACATGTTGTTATAATGTTACCTATGGTGAAGGAAAACATCTTGAGGCAACCTGCACACACTTGCGAAGAATTCTAAGGTGTGTGTGAAGTTGACCAACCCACAATCGGCTAGCGTGGTTGACTATGACCTAATCATCTTAAAGCGTGGTTGAATAAAGCCTGATCACCTTAAAGCGTGGTTGACTAAGGCCTAATCACTAAAGCGTGGTTGACTAACGCCTAATCGCCCAAATTCGATTTAGGCTCGAGCCCCTCGGTGGAGACATTATATGATGATAATGTCACCTATATATTTTTTAGATAATACAGTAAGAAGATCAATGATACGTGAATTCTACGAAAGCTCAGAAGATGACGACATGGACAACCAGTACCAGGTAGATCCGGAGTGTTTGGTCCTCACTCGGCCCGACAAAGATATGCACAACAGGTGCTGTGGTGGCAAGGCATGGTGCATTAAGGTACATCATTAATTTACAATATCTTGTCTTGACTGAGCCAGTTTGTTTGTTATATGAATTTATTTAATAGTTACAGCAATGGCATTTACACAAAACATTCTCTAAAAATACAAATATCATTGAAGACTATGTTTGTGTGTATGTGTTACGGGTAATGTATGTATGTAATCCGTCATTGTATACAATTCCTTGGAAATGTATGTAATTCCTAAAATCGCATGGAAATGTGTAAAATAAATTATATTAGACACATATCCTAGGAAATATATATGTATGTTATTCACACAAAAATATTATTTACTTTTTAAAATTTAATTTATTTTGAAACATACCTACCTGCTGTATAAGAAAATTACATTTTCATGTTGCCAGGTCTGTATAAATTACTTGTATTATGAGGAATTTCAACCAAACTAACAAAATTAGTACAGCAAATAGACTTCCTTTTTTAATAAAAATATATCACTAAACAAACCATACATTCGCAGGATATATGCGGTATAATATGCGCGATACTGACATGGCTTCTCATCCTCTACGCGGAGTTCGTTGTTATGATGGTGATGCTAGTCCCGGGCATATCGACGTACCCGCTCTACAGCTACGTCAACATATTCATATTCCAGAGCTTGGCCTTCCTTGCGTTCGCCTCACATTTGAGGACTATGTTCACGGATCCTGTGAGTATTAGTATTTAGTGCTTTTTAGTTAGATATGTTGGTTATATGACAACCTCGATGAGAGGGAAACAGAAGACCCTATTACAACAAAATAATAAAAATGTAGGATTCTACACTTGGTACATAACAAAATTACCCAATGTTCTGAAACGTGCGTAAACTTGCGTTACAAAACTCGATGATGCAATTAATTTCTTGCGTAATTGAAATATTTTTGTGTCTACTCAACTTTTAGTAACAAAATTGTGATTATCTCGACTTGCATGTGTAAAGACACCGCCTAGTTTCTTTATCTAGCTAGAGTAAATACTCTAGCTAAGACTAGCTGGTACACACAAATATTCACCCCGCACGGGAATCGAACCCGCAACCTTACAGTCTAATAGCAGTCCGGCATGGTGACCACTCTAAGTAATAACATGAGTCGACATGCTAAGAAGAAGAATATATTATCTAATATATAAAATTCTCGTGTCACAGTTTTCGTTGCCATACTCCTCCGAAACGGCTTGACCGATTCTCATGAAATTTTGTGAGCATATTCAGTAGGTCTGAGAATCGGCCAACATCTATTTTTTATCCCGAAATTCCCACGGGAACGTGAACTACGCGTGTGAAACCGCGGGGCGCAGCTAGTAATTTATATATTTATTATAATTTTAGGGAGCAGTACCAAAAGGGAATGCGACCAAGGAGATGATCAAGCAGATGAGTTTCCGTGAAGGTCAGGTGATATTCAAGTGCACCAAGTGCTGCAGCATCAAGCCGGAGAGAGCTCATCACTGCTCGGTCTGCCAGCGGTGCATCCGGAAGATGGACCACCACTGTCCGTGGGTCAATAACTGCGTCGGGGAGAACAATCAGAAGTATTTTGTGTTGTTCACGGTAAATTATCTTATAATCATGTTTGTTAGTTGACGTTTTAGGTACTAACGCGGCAGCAGTGCGGTCTGCAGTCGCGGCACCCTCGAATCAATTTCATAGCTGTTGATAGAAACAAGTGTTGTCGCTTGCAGTTTGCGGTTGCAGTTTGCGGTCTGCAGCCCGTCTTGGAATTGTACCTTTAATAGTACTGTCGCCCGTGGCCAAAGTCCCACAAAAGGTTACAGATTATTTTTATGAAATTGTTTAGATTTCGCCATTTTAAACATTAAACCGAAATCTTACGGTCCGCAACCCGCCGATACCTTGGATATCATGACTCAAAAATTTCTAACATCATAAATTTTGACATTTGAAGTTTATCGCATTTTTTCACAATTATATGTATATAAATCAAACAACAATTACCATTTCCAGTTCTACATAGCGGCGATATCAATCCACGCCGTCAGCCTGGCGGTGTACCAGTTTGTGACGTGTATAAAGCACGAATGGAGAGAATGCAGCGCTTACTCGCCGCCCGCCACTGTGGTACTCCTGCTATTCCTCATCGCTGAAGCGCTGTTATTCGCAATATTCACCGCTGTAATGCTGGGCACGCAGCTACACGCTATATGGAACGATGAAACTGTAAGTCTAAATATATTTGTGTTAACCTCAAATGTTTGCCTCGGTCTCGGTGTGTGTGTGAATGAGTGTGTGCGTAATTTTTGATACCCTAGATACAAGTTTCGTACTTAGTTGGGGGTCAGTTGCTATAATGATGATGATGTTGTGAATGTTTATGTTATGCTATATAGCTATGATTAATTTATTTTTTAATTTGTCCACAGGGTATCGAACAGCTGAAGAAGGAGCAGGCCCGATGGGTGCGCAAATCACGCTGGAAGAGCATACAATCAGTGTTCGGAAGGTTTTCAATCATGTGGTTCTCACCATTCACGCAACCATCACCCAAGACCAAGCTAGAGAGCTACCTTTACAGCGTCTAAACGTAGTATTACTAAGAACATGTCTCGTGGTTGATTTATCAACGATAATAGTATTATCAAGTGTAAGCAATATTATTTATTGTTAATTTAATAGTGATGTCATTTAGTGTTACGTGTACTTTTTACCCTGTTATTTATTAAAACTGTTTATCTTGTCTTTTTCACACTTTGAACAAAAGTAGTGTGATAGAATGAGATAGTAAACATTTTTATGAATAAGAGGGTAATCCGTTGCTGTGTGTGTGACCGTTTTATTATTATACCAATGCAATAATATACGTTTATTTTTAGCTTTATATGAATAATATATTAATTAATAAAATTATTTAAAGCTAAATGGAGCGAAACAATAAATTTTGAATTAAGATTTAGCCTTAACGAATATTTTTCGGCGATAGGTCTCAATGGCGATTATTATATTATAGAGACTTAAATTCTACGTAGAGAAAAGCCAACAAATTTTTAATAAATTTGAATGCATGATTATCATATATTTAATTAAATTTATTAAATATGTCTTTAATTAAATAAATTGTCTTTTAGATATTTAAATATACAGTTTGTTACACAAAAGCTTGGCTGATCGATTGGCATAGTAACGCTTTTAGTAAAATTTGGAAGTTTTCCCTTATTTTTGGCAAATATTGGTGGTATTATTTACATTTGAATAGTCGATGTATATCAAAGTTTTCAGGCGGGTATTTCCTAAGGAGGAATTTTCCTTCTTTTCTGTGCCGGCGGCCAAAATAAGAAGCTCCTTTTGTCATTTGGATACATTTTCCATAAACTGACAACCAAAAGATGCGATTACAGCGACATTATCACCGGCACAGAGAATATTTTGGCACAAATCACAATACATATCTAATGGTTAGCAGTTATGTATTACGCTTGTTATTCTACTTAGGCCTCATTTAATTATAAAAAAGACATTAAATTATAGTTTAAATTGCCATTTTATGAATAATGTAGTATTCGAGTAATGAGATGTTCTAATAAAGGTGCTCCTTTACCGGGAGCATTCGCGTGTAATGTAACGTTACAGATTCGTCTTTGAGCATTACATTGCAATAATACCTCCCTGACTAACGAGCATTCGCATGTAATAATTACAAATTACAGTTAATAAATTACAAGGTGCGGCATTGTAATGCTCGGTTCTCCTCCTTCACTGATGTAATGTTCAAATCTGTAACGTTACATTACATGTGAATGCTACCGGTGAAAGAGCACCTTAATACCAATAAATTGACATATTTTCTGTAATATTAAGCAATATTTTTGTGAAATCGTAACATATCAAAGACTATTAGTACAACGTAGTATTATCGGTGCATAACAAAAGCGTGTCACACACACATCAACACTCGTTTGTAGAATAATAATTATATTTGCATTTATGATATACTTAAATTACTTGTGATAAAAAATAATAACATTCAAATAAACTTATATGGATGGTATACATTTTAAAAGTTATGACATTGAAATAGATATTTGGATGTTACATTTTTTTTATTACAAGTTGTTTTAAGTTGAAACTCCTTTTGATTTTAGACAATCATAATAATAATATTCCTGTTTTAATGTTTCTTTATGATTGATGTATTGGAGGTTTTTATTCGAACTATCTAGATATCTTATTCTCTTTTCCGAACCTTTATCCCATGTCTATTTGGGGTCGGTTTTCAGTTTAACCAGATTTAGCGGAATGACAGTATTTTACGTGAAGCGACTGCCATCAGAACTTCACAACCCTACTATCTAGATATCTTTTTATTCAACATAATTTATTTCAAGTAAGGCGGATTTACGGCGATATCAACAAAATACCATTGTTTACAGAAATCTTAGGCAAAAACAAGTATTGATTGGAGATTGGTGGGTGAAAAAATTGCTTATCAGTTCTGAAATAGACCCTTACTTGCTACTAAAGCAAAAACTAATTAAATGTATAAATATTATGATATTGGTAATTTCTCTAGACCTGGCGCCAACAAAATACTCACACTAATGCAATTTTCTTATACAGTTTGTTTTATACGAATAGAGAATAACCAGTTTTTAAGTTGAATGAATTGAAATCACGCTGTATTTTTAAGTTCCAAAACCAAAAATATTACACTGTCCCGTTCATACTTAAAAGCTTGACCGCGAGCAAGAGGGACGCACTGACTTGTCATGATGACTGACGTGCGACATCACTTTGAGTGACATTCACAGACACTATACGTGTGTAAAATGTCTATGTGTTGCTCGAGCTAGCTTTGGAGAAATGACCAATATGTGAAATTACAAATAGTAATAATATTAAATAAACCTTACAATTATGTCTATATCATCTAAATAGTTCGAATATTAAACTCTGCTAAGACAACAATTTGACAATATTATTTCAATATTCAATTTTAATTATATTATTTCCGAAAACGCGACATAAGTGAGACATTTAATTGAATAAATATTTTTAATATAAGTCAAGAATCTTATTAAATCTGAATAGAAAATAAATATATTCGAAAATTATGATAATTATGAAATAATAAATTGAAGCACAAATTAATTATATGTTAAAATTAAAGTGTAATGTTACAAATACATTTGAGTCTGGTTAAGTCGTTCAAATCGGCCATAAGAGATAACATATATGTATTATAATATAAATAAATATATAAAATTATTGGTTTTAGTACCTACATCGTATTATGGAGCTCATGTTTTTGTTAAACAATTTATTATTTTACCTAAATATTCCTAGGTATTTGAAAATAAACTTAGTAAATATTAAGTGTTACACATATCACAGCTCATTTAATTTAAACAATACTCAATTAATTTATTTATTTTTATTTGAATATTTGGATTTTTCAGTATTAAAACAATATAAAAATTCTTTAATGATACAATTACTTTTATTAATTTTACAACGTTGAATAATAAAAATAAGAGCCCAAATTGTATTCGCGTATTAATTAGAATTTTAAATGACTATTTAAATATATTGTACAATAATCAAATTGATATTATATAAATTAATTTCTTCATAATAGATCTCTATGTGGATATGGACTATGACAAATGTTCAAAATAATGTATATGTGTGCTTAAATGATTATAAATGAATACAATGCTTTTTAAATTGTGTATTTATAATAAAAAATGATATTTTAAACTTGTATTGATGAATATTTTTTTGGTGACATTATTTATTGACATAAAATCTATATATTTATATATATAATGTAACAGTTGAGAAAGTAAATTTGAACGTATTTTTGTGTTAATGTTACATTGAGCTAATATTTAAGAGATCGTTCAATTTGAATGACTAAATGATTCCATAGATAAGAGACATAATATTGCTATTCGATGTAAACTATAAAAATTAGGTATAAAATATAATCATGAACTTTTCTATTATTTATTTAAAATGTGATTTTATTTATAACTTGTATGTACGTTTGTTGTGATTTACTGACTGTATTTTTTTTAATTAATCTCTGTATATAAGTACTTGAAACGGGAACAAATTTAAAGAGAGTGGATTAACAATATTTTTTATGGAAATCAACTAACTGTTTAGTTCGGAATAGACACTGTCATTGTTTAATTTTAAAGGTGCTCGGTTTTTGTGCATAATTGTATTTTTCTTATCACTTAAATGTTAAGGCTCTATCGTGGAAGCCGGCAGTGTTTGCAATAAGATATGAACTAGTTTATGCCGGCGACCTCGAGCCTTACACTCCTAGCCATGGTTTCATTACAGTTATTTTAATTATTTCTACCAAATAAGTAAAGGAATTGTGATGATATCGATGACTGCTCTATCTAAGATATTTAAGCTTATTCTGTTGTACTTGGTTATTTATTAAATTAGGACCTAATTAAGGTGGTGATAAGGTACAAATTCAAAGTGTCTGGTGTAGAGAATAATATCAGATTGAAATGTGTTATGGGAATACGGCTTAGCAGGGATCGTATTTAGTTTAATGGGATACTGAGATAGGTTCGGTGATTTAAATATTCTTATTTATTATATAAATGTGTAATGGCGGCTCTACGTTAGTGCCGTGAATTCGACGTCGTGAAAGCGCTACAAATGGGTTCCACATACGCGAATCCCGCGAAAACCAACTACAATAATGTGTCTGTTACGTTCACGGAGATTCATGACACTAATGTAGATTTGCCATTACTTCATTATATTGTAAAGTGATTGCTTCTTTAATCTTTAACATGTTTTCAAAAATGTCACAACTAACAAAATGTTTTTAAATTTATTTTCTTTTAAATATTATTTTTTGTACAAAATGAACATCACGCGTCTAGTTTTGTTGATTAGTTTTGTAATCGTGAAGATAATTAGGTTGTATGAAAGTATTATTAAGTTTAACTTAGGGAGGTTGTAGAATGTGGTGTGAGGCATTGTAATACCTAGAATATATTCATTATCATCAAATAATATATGTCCCCACCGAGGGGCTCGAGCCTACCCTCCATGAAGGCGATATAATATATGTACATTGAATTTGTAGATATGTATTACCATGTATCACATCACAGCGTACAACCATTCCTATAATGTTAAAGTGACTACCGATCCGGTAATAGATTTATTACATCATTATTTATTTATATTGGCCTAAGTATAGTGTATCAATTGCGTTTCAATTTATCTTTGTAATTTTTTTTTGTAAATACTTTTGAAGACCATAAGCAACATTTAGGTATGTTTTCGAGCGCTAAATATTCATATTTTGTTCGACCTTCATTAGTGTATAACTCTACCTTCGCATTTGCTTAATAATTCACTTAAAATATGGAATTGATTTAAACGATTTTAAGAACAAAGCAATCAGTTTTATGTCTACAAATATGTGTAGCTTATTAGGTAACTTTATATATGTATTTATGTATTAATAAACAAAGTAAATGATATTTTGTTAATCCTTTCTATAATATATTGATGGCTGATCCTATATTCGATGTTTAGAATGGTAACTTTGCCTTAACTACAAGTGGCTTCAAGCGTTGTTCAAAGTCGTAAGTCAATAAAAAAAAATAAGTTCCATCAAAATTTGAATTTCTTAACTTGATAAAGTCAAGTCATATCCTTACTTTTTATAATATACATCTTCCTCGAAACGATACATAAAACCTAGATTCAAAATTCGAATGACAAAAGTCTTCGTAAAGTTCTATATTTATGATCATTCACCCCAAGTTAGTTCAAGTAGATAGAACTTGGAACTTGTAATCCGCTAGACTGATTAGTTAGTACCTAACTGTCGTGTTTTCTCGTCTACGTCTTATCATTGATATTAATTACCATATTTAGAGCAGATTTTTCCATCGCCAGATAACTTTATTGGAGGAATAATTTTGATATATTGACAGTTATACAAAAACTTTAAAACGTCAATTTTATTCCTCGAATAAAAGTTATATGGCGATGGAAAAGTCTGCTCTTAGTATATTACGTTTTGAAACGTTTTTCCTATTACAGTTTATTTATCAGATTATTCCATACAATAAAAATATTGATAAATTAGCTCCTTTTTGTGTAACAAGTAGTGTCACGCGGTTTCATCCGCATAGTTTCTCTTCCCGTTAGAGTACGGGAATAAGTAACTTATAACCATCACAAATATTGTGGTTTTCTGTTGTTAAAAGAACTATCGAAATCGGTTCAGTAGTTCCAGAGATTACCCTCTACAAACTCACAAACTTTAAATGATATTAGTATATATTTCGATTTTAGTTTAAATATAAATAAATACATCTGAAATATAGGTGGAAGCCGGACCTGAACAATGCCGATATGACCCATGTAAACTACATTTTTTCTAAATTAATTTATTTTTTACACTTTTTACACACTTGCAATCTCTAATGTAACACTAGTATTAATATGAAACGTTATAAGTAAACCTAAATAGTTGCAAGACGGTCTAATTTCATAATTTACACGTCAAGTATAGATTAATTAATAATATTTATGAACAAAATCGTCTCGTAGTTATATAAATATATACTATGTAACATTTCAATAGATTTTCAGTGACGTAGAGTTAGAACAAGGGTATTTTAACAATATTGTATTTGTTCGTTATATTATTCTATCTATAAATAAATGAGAAATCAAAATAAAGCTTAGTGTACAAAATATATTGGTTTTATTTATTACTTTGTTTCCAACTACAGATTATTTTACCATCTTCAAGTAATGTTTCGAGCACCTACTCTCAAGTTTTGTCTCTGTCACTTGATATAAAGTAAGAAAGAGACGGCTAACGTTACTTGGTGAGTAACTTTACTTGAAGGTCGTGAAATAGGCCCTAAGCTTTGAAAATATTGCAATTAATTTATAAGAAAAAGGTACCTATAATTATTATAAGGATCTTATAAGTACGCGTTTCTAATCTAATTGAATTTCACTGGTGCTAAAATTGGCATAAACCTTATTTAAAGTTAGGTAAGCAGACCTATAAAACATTGAATACTGATAAAAATTTCAACTTTCCAAACAAATGTAACTTACTATAATAAGGACATTAAAATGACGTTAACAGTTCCTAGATCAGTATGTGCCAGTATTTCTCAAAGTATGTACTTATTCGTATGTCGCTAGCGGATATCGGTGAGCCTTGAAACTAATTGGGCGACATACAGGTCACAAGTTATAACCAAGTTGTCATCGAAGTTGTAGTTGTAATGCTTAGACGTTTTTAAGGGTTCCGCACCCAAAGTATAAAAACGGGACCCTACTACTGAGATTTCGCTGTCCGTCTGTCACCAGGCTGTGTCTCAAGAACGGTGATAGCTAGACTGCTGAAATTATCACAGATGATGTATTTCTATTGCGGCTATAACAAATACAAAATAAAATAAATATTTAAAGGGGGCCCCCCATACAACAAACGTGTCTTTTTTTTCGGTTTTGGTACGGAACCTTTTGTGCGCAAGTCCGACTCGCACTCGACCGGTTTTTATTTATGCGTAAGGTTGTAAGGTATGCTAAATGGGCAGAGGTGTAATTAGGATGGCAAAAGGCTCCATAGGTCGTATATCCAAACACGAGATGGTAATATGTCTGGTAGATAATTGATAAACTTGAAGAGTATCTTTTTATTATTATGACATGAAAATGTTATAAAAAAAATGTTGCATCCACAATATAACGTATAAGTACATCCGCAGCTACTACTTTTAATTCTTCGACTGTTCTTTTCATCTAAAATATTAAGATGGGTAGCGTAACCCGTACAACATTGAGAACCACTGTCCTAGAATAGAGGTAAATGTTGCATTGAAAATATATTAGCGTACTAAACACGCGAGCGTGTAATAGTTCGGTTGTCCAGTGTGTAAATAGTCGGCAACAAAGCGGTCGGTGTATGTCGCTACGCTTCGATGTAAAGGGAAAGTGTTTTGGAGCAGAACCTCGTATACGTCATTTAACATGAGCCCGCGCTCAAGGTGAGTGGCCAACGACTCACAAAATCATTACATAACCTGCTTCACCGAGACACGCTCGCCATTGTCATCATAGTACGTATGTAACTAATTTATCTATTAAATTGGCTTTGTTGATCCATTTTCATGTTCGCTTTACTTTCAGATGAGGTGCGTGCTCTGTGTTGTTTTGTTTTGTATTGCGGTGGCGCCATCTAGCGGTCGACCGTATGACCCAGAAGACGCCGAGATAAAGACAGTGCTGCCATCTTACGGGAAGTTTGAAGCTTTTTATCCTCAAGTGAGTCATGGAATACCGAACGGTTCATCGAGGCCTGCGCATGGGCATGGTAGTTTCTTTAAGCACCGCAACCCGGCGCTAGTGGACGTTAAAAATGCAGCGGCTTATGGATTCAGGTTCGATGGAATGAGGAGGTTTAATTTTGATAATGAGGAAGAGGAAGAATAGATGTTACATATAGTTTCGAATTGAAATTAAAGTGTTTTGAACAATAACTAATGCCGTTTCAATTGAAGTTTACCGACACATTGTAAAGTTAACAAATAAACTATGAATACATACACACAATGTTT
This sequence comes from Timandra comae, assembly GCA_958496195.1. Taxonomy (NCBI): domain Eukaryota; kingdom Metazoa; phylum Arthropoda; class Insecta; order Lepidoptera; family Geometridae; genus Timandra; species Timandra comae. The sequence continues at coordinate 16,856,689 of OY292353.1, forward strand.
TAGTCATACAAAGAATCCTAAGTGATTTTTAAATACAATTTTATTTTCCGAAAATATGTTTTAGTCCCCTTACGATTTTACATTATTATTTACTTATATAACTTTGCTGTTAATTATATTTTTATAATAGCGTCCCGCGGTTTCACCCGCGTAGTTCCCGTTCCTGTGAAAATACGGGGATAAAATAAAGCCTATGTTACGCACTGATAAATTAGCTTTTCATTAATGAATGAATTTTTGAAATCGGTTCAGTAGTTTCGTTACCTATTCGTTACAAAAAAACAAATCTTTACTCATTATAATATTAGTGTAGACGAGTTTAAGCTATTTTTAAATATGTATTTATTTGTATGATTACCTAATTAGTTATTTTTGTATATATGACGCAAATGTCGTGACCTGCTTGGATGAAAATAAGTACTTATTTCTAGTTTTCGAGCTACACGATATTATAAGGTAAAGTAAAAAAAAATAGTTATTAGCAGTGGCGTAGCTAGCGGGGGAAGGGAGGGGGCAGCCCGCCCCATTTAGGCACCCATTTAGGGGCGACACTTGAGCCCAACTATGAACATCAGTTAATTTATGTAGAGATTCCTACATGCATGATGAGAAGTAGTTTGTCTTGGGCGACATTTGCCCCCCCCCCTGCAATTGGATTATTAATTGCTTGGGGGTGACACCTATAAAAAATCCGCCCCAGGTGCCATGCTAGCTACGCCACTGGTTATTAGATATTATTGTGAGTACTTACTTGAATTTGTATGTGACAAGCATCAAACATGGGATCCGCCTTGTTTCCGTGGATATTTTTTTTTCTTCTTCTAGATCTTTTCCTGCATGCTTTTCCCCCAGAGCTATGCTATGATACGTTGCTACGGGTGCGTTATTTATTCATTCTGAATAAAATAAAACATAGGAAGGATTTTTTCTATAACGAGCTTAGTTTCCAGTTAAAAACAATTTCCTTTGAAGCGTTTAACTAACAAAAAGCAAAAGGAACGTTTTTTGTCTTGTTAAAGGGTCGGATTAGTCACAAACGTTGACTTCCATTTTCAATAAATCTGCTTTAAAACTTACTTAACTGAGCGACAATTCGAACTGATTGAATTTTTTGTTCTATATTTGTTTTTAGTTTAGTTAGTTACAGTAACGTTGTTTATAGAACATAGAAAATTAATTTTGATAAATTACTTAATTGATTTCTTTGATATTCGCGAACTAACACTTTGAAATACAATTACATAGGTACTTTATTATAGTCTCTATGTTTGTTTTAAATGCGATCTAGATCGCACAATTTAAAATAAATCTGCACAGAAAACATGTAAAATATGAGAAAGGAAACTAAGAAATTACGCAGTGAGTTAATGTGGCAATCATACACACATCTTACATATTAGATGTAAATCTTCATACTCAACAATAACAAAACCAGATCTAAGTATGCTGATCATAGTTTCATTCTATATTCGGTTATAAACTTCCTAAACAAGATTGTCGGCTTAAAATAATAAGGCCAATGATGAAGACCCCTTTCGATGTGAAATAATATATAATTACGTCAATTTGGTAACGAGGGGAAAGTGCGCGGTCTTTTCGTGTTCTGCATGAGAGACCCAGCCGAGTGGCGAGTGCGGCAGGAGGAAGGAGGTCCGCCGGGTGCCACGGTAATGAATACGTCTCGATTCGACACGACCGTCGGGTACATCCTTCCCCTGACATCACGGAGGCATCGAACCGCGAGCGCCACTCAATCGTTCAAATCGATACACCGACAACGACCAAAAAAATCCATGTCAAAACACTTAAGCCGCTCCGAGAAAATGTGTGAAATTATCTTAAGTGGCCAGTGTCTACGGAACTCCTTTTTAAAATCGGGATAATATAACGGTACGTTCTAAGTAAAGATAGAAGTGTAGATAAGTTAATAAGATTATTATTATACCTCATGCCGGGGACCGGCTTTTAAGGACGGAATGTTTCTGATACCGTGTATAAAAAACGATTGGACTCCAGAGATCGGTCATTCCGAAGCCGGAGTGGGTGCACGCATCTTCGTTCCCTAAATATCCAAGCATTTTTTGTGTAAAGACCCTTTAATCCTCATTTATAGTAGTACGGCCCTTAGTTTGGAGATAGGTTCCAGGGAGGGTGAACGTTCAATTCGAGTTTAGTTCAGTTTCAATACTTCGCACCTGTGCAATGTATCCGGATTCTAAGATAGTGGTGAGTCATCTAACAATTACAATACTAATTATTGATTGCTAATTTATTTAAATTTAAAATATTATAGTTTATTCAAATTATAATATTAATCTTCAAATGATAATTGAATTATTTCGGATCTATATCTTTATAGTGTTAGTTTATTGATTGAAGACGTTGAATGGTATTGAATAAGAATCGATGGTTATCACGAGTAGCGATCGAATGCAAGTCATCCTTTGTGCCTCGCCTCAATTTGTTTAACATATTGTGACAGGTGTCGATTCAATTTAGTATTGATATTACAATGAAGATTACTTTATTTCGTTTTGTGAGTTTCGAATGCATTTAAATTTTTGGATTTTAAGAGGTATTAAATATTCAACGAATGCGTAGTATTTTTTTTATATTCACATGTGTAGCAGTTATTCGATTATAGTCACATGTTTACACTGTGGCATTATAAAACATATCATTTTAAAAATATAAGTTAGGTCTTATGTAGATGCTGTTAGGATACTACGTTTAAACGTTTAGTACATACAGTACTTGAACTGTTATTTTACTTAATTTTGCAATGATCAATAACAGTATAATTCAGCATGCAGAATGAACTCAATTATAAAATACAGTACTTTTATATAATTAGGTTAAATAGTGCTTACAAAACCTATGTTTATCGAGTTCAAAGAACTTTAAAATTAGATTGGATTTTTTTGTCAATATAAACATACTTTTCCAAACTAAAATAATAAACAAGCTTTATAATATATGTATAAAATATATTATCTCGAACGCCTACCCGAGACCCTATTATTTGTTTCAATAGAAAATTACTGTTGATTACCCTCATCGGAACCACGAGTGGGTTTCAAATATTTATGACCTCGGAACGCACATGGTTCATTTAAAGATTATTCACGGACCCTCTCCAAATCACTTTATAATGATAAATATAATAACTTTTTTAGTTTTGTCATAATTATTATTGGAAAAAGTAATTAAAAATTTGTTTTCAGATTGTTTTATTAACCGATAGTTTATAACGCTAAGCTTACGTTCTTTAATTGTTGTTCGAAATTAAGAGTTGAATAAATTAAAAAAGAAGGTTGAAGGACTATTGAACAATTATTATGATTAAATTTTATATTTTTATATCAACATCATAAACGCCTGCTTGTATGTATAACTTTAAATTAAAGTTCAAGTATATGAATTGCCGTACGTTATTTCCTTATTAGAAACACGAATATCACTCGATGTTTAAACTTTTTTATCAGTTCATAATTTATTTGTGATAGTATCGCCCGCGGTTTTACCCACATAGTTCCAATTCCCGTGGGAATACGAGTATAAAATTTAAACTTTGAGACGCACTGATAAATTAGCTTTTACATAAGTGAAAGAATTTTTGAAATCGTTTCAGTAGTTTATACATGCGAAAGTAACTCTGTGTGTCTTTTACCTTTTCACGGCTAAACTACTAAACCGATTGACTTGAAATTTGGTACAGGGGTAGCTTATGGTCCGGGAAAGAACATAGGATACTTTTTATCCCGAAATTCCCACGGGATCAGAAACTACGCGGGTGAAACCGCGGGGCACAGCTAGTAAATAATAATATGATAATATGTTTGTTTGTTACGATTTAACGCAAAAACCATTAACCGTTTGAAAAAAAAACAAATAGAAAGCTATATTTTCAGCTAGTGGTCATATTTAATCCTCGCATTCATTCTTATATGCGAGTGAAACCGAAGGGCATTGCTTCTACTATATATTCTAAATTAAAACCAAACAAACTATGGAATGATTAACGAGAGCTAGTTTAAAATATGTAATTACAAAATGTTAATTGTCTTGTTAACAGTTATATTTCGTTCGAAGCCCATCAATCTCTTTATAACTGACGTTTTATGATTTTGACGTGTTCTCGTACTTAAAGGGTCGGTTTTGTATGTTTTCTTTTCTTTGTATAAGGGTTTTTAATTGCTTTGCGAATGTACTTTGATGTACTTTTACTTGGCTACTAGATGAGGGTGATTTTGTATGTATGTAATGTTTGTATGTACTTTTAATGTATTTGTGGGCAGTTCTCCGCAATTGGGCTCTCATTTAGGTTCCTTTATATTACGTACTACATAGTATAAAACAAAGTCGCTTTCTCTGTCCCTATGTCCTTATGTCCCTATGTTCCTATGTATGCTTAGATCTTTAAAACTACGCAACGCATTTTGATGCGATTTTAATAGATAGAGTGATTCAGTGGGAAGTTTTCAGCATAATTTCATCCCCATATATCTACGGGAACGGGAACTACGTGGTTGAAACCACGGGGCGCCGCTAGTGTAGTTTATTTCATATTTTCCGTTGAGAGTTTTTAAAATGTTTCCAAATATAATCTTTTACATAAATAAAATCTCTCCAAAAATGCTTTCTCATACAAAAGTCAATAATTTGTGACTCGTTCGTTTGTCCTGTGTCAGCTCCATAGGTCAGCTCTGCTAGAACCAGGATGTTCCAACTTCAAATTCATAAGTACGAAACAGATGACAGAAAGAGATATCAATTCGTATAAAACTTAACGCTCTAAATAATAGAGTATCATATTGGCATAAAATAGGGACAAAACAAAAAACAATGAAATTACACTTTCATTTTCGCTTAGTTATAACATAATCGTGATTTTTTCATTTATTTTTTGAATTGGTATTACGTATGTTCTGTTACGTTTCCTGTATTAGTTTTGTAGATCAATTATAGTTTTATAGATAGTAGTTAATAAGTATTATGTAACGACAAAGTAGGGAAAGATATAGGCTTTTACTTTACAGTCAAATCTTACTTTATATTTCCTTTTTTTTGTACGTAGGATTGGACTGTAGACGAAAGCATTTCTCTCACTGATGTTATTAGTACAGGGACGAGGATAGGTATCATCCATATTTCACCATTATCACCATACTTCTCCAATAGTTATTGGTAATCTCAAACCTAAACTACATCCTGAAAATAGCAAATAAATATAGATCGACTCGTTAATTGAATTAGGAATGCAAGGCTTGGCAGGAAAATGCAATTGCACATATCAATGTAATGGATGATAGTTTATAATACACACATCAAAAGTGTCTAGGGATCAACATATATTTTTGCAATAACTTTTCTCCTGATTGATATTAATTAAAATTTTCTTTAAGGATTCATCAAATAAAGTGTTTTCGTTTGTCACAGTAACGATAAACCAAGTCACCTTTGCATTAATAAAGAAATTTGCCATTTTCCTAATAAAGGGATTTTTGACATTTGAACCACTAACATTAAAGTTCGAAAAAAAGACTGAAATAACAGTTTTCTTTAAAATTTTATTGGGTAACTTAAACAATTAATAATCCGTGTTTCTACCGCGAACACTAACAACACAAGAACATCGGTTTGGCATACTCAAAATGAGTTCATCCAAATCACGCTGTGGAATGGCCGCCCATGTTCGTTGCAACAACAAAAAAAGGTCTTCTTGCGACTGGATACCCTCCATATTCGGCAGAGCTCTTCTCTGTAGCATATCCCATGCATGCTCAATCGGGTTCAAGTCTGGCGACTGAGCAGGCCAGGGCAGGACATTGATGTTAGCTGCGGCGAGAGTCTGTCTTACAACTCTTGCGGTGTGCGGTCGTGCATTATCATGCATTAACTGAAATAAGGGACCGATTTGCACTTGTAGAGGAACGATGACGTCTGATACAATCGTCTCAGCATAAATTTGAGCGTTGAGGTTGCCTCTGATCCAAATCAACTCAGTTCTTCCGCCGATCCAAATACCCGCCCATACCATGATGGTTCCACCACTATAAGGATGGACTTCCTGGCAGGATTTTAATCGCTGTTGGCGTCCAGGGGTTCTCCAGTGTCGTATACGTCTTGTATCCGGTCTCATACCAAAACGAGACTCATCAGAAAAGCACACGAAACGCCATTGTTCTTCTGCCCAATTTCTGTGTTCAAGAGCCCATTGATATCGAATCCTACGATTGTGCATTGCTATAGGTGGTACCCGTAGCGGTCTTCGGGAATGAAGGTTCACTTCATGCAAGCGGTTTCTGACTGTTTGGTCGCTAATTAAGTTCCCTGAAGAGTGATGAAGCCGCACGGCTAACATCATGGCGGTTATTGTTGGAGCTCTTCGAGTTAAGATTTGAATGTATCGGTCTTGTCTCCGTGTGGTGCAGCGATACCGTCCTCCATGGCGCTCAGCCACGGTACCAGTGCTTCGGTAACGTGTCCAAAGTCGACTGATAACACTCTGACTTGTATTCAGAGCTAAAGCCACAGTACGTTGCCGGGAACCAGCTTCTATCATTCCCACGGCTCTGAGCATTTCTTCCCTGCTTAAATGACGTCGCCGCTCCATAATAACGTTGGTTTTAATCAGTAGTAGGGAAACAGTAGCACTAATAATGTCTTCAATGCGTTGTATGTTTTTATAGGGAAAATATTGACAGCTGATTTTCATCTTTTACTCGAATTTGATTCACAGTTCCTGATTCAAATTATGAAATGCACCAAAAAGGATCCATATAAATTTATAAAATCATAAATTTATTACAAAGCCACATCTCAATCTCAAGAAATCCGCATAAAAATGCTTGATCCCTAGACACTTTTGATGTGTGTAGTTTTGGAATAATATGTTTATAAACTTAATTTAATCACAGCGAGTCACCTTAGAACTTTCGTCCTATTTAATAGACTTCTTGATTTGATTTACTTATCCCTACAGAACACATTTATCCCTTCATTTGGATTTAACATACACCCATCTTCAAAAATTTTTTATTATGAGTTTTGTATAAATTATTTTGTTATTTATGTTTTATCGTTTGTCCACAGATGGGACTCCTGTTGGTGGCGGCCATGATTGCGTCATCCGATGGATTTTTCCTAAAATGGGGATCAGACTCTTCGTAAGTCATTCTTTTCTTAAGAAATGAGATGATGAATTTTTTCAAGTTCAATGTTATGCGAATTATTTAATTTATGTTTGTGCAATTTTCTGATTAAATTACTTAGTTGCATATCCGTAATATATTTGTTGTATTTATTTTTTATTAAATACTTACTATCAATAATCAAATGCGACGTGAATTTACAATTCTACACCATTTATAATACGACAGAAACGTACTAAAACTTCCTGTTCTCTTTATTTTTTGCTGTAAACGCATTTTATGTCGTACTAACGTCAAGTATTGTGGATATGAGCGGAAGCCGCGTATTTCCTTTTGCAATGCGAGTTCCTTTTGTTTCTATGGTTGTTTTTAATAGGTTTGTATAGTGGTGACGTTGTGTTCCAGCAGGCAGGCGCCGGCGCAGAAGACGTGGGTGCAGTCGGTGCCCCCAGGCGTGTCCCCGTACCGGTACCAGTTCGCGTACTCGCCGTACGACGCCCGCAAGGTGTACCAGATCCAGAGCCCGCAGTACGCCCAGCCCGAGGTGCTCCCGCAGAGCATGGCGCCCATCCCTATCAGCGTGCCCGCCGGCGCCTCGCTCACACCCGTCTCGCTCCAACACGTCCAGCTGGTGCCGTGCATGTGCCCCGTCGCCCCCGAGGAGGCCGACAAGCTCCAGGAGCAAGTCGGCCCCGGGCCCTACGTCGCACAGACCTTCACACAGTCCTACTCCGTCCCCCAACAGATGACGGTCGCCGCAGACAACTCTAAAGTAAACAACAAACAGTAAACCTTATTCAAAACCAATGAGTTTATTTGTATAATTTATTTTTCTTAAGTAATTTATAAACATCGATGACGAAGTAGAACATAAACGAGGAGACTGTGTCGAAGACTGATATTATATTGATAGTGTACGTTCATTCAAGTAAATAAATTATAACTGTATATCGTGTTTTATTTGTATCTGGCGTTGATCGGTGTGCGGTTCTGAAAGTGCAGCGCGCCTCGGGCGGTTAGTTAATAAAATATTACGAAACTATAACAGCACGTTATGTATGGTATCGAAGTAGATCGATGTCGTAATCGTGAATAAGTAGCGCTCGGTATCGTTCGTGAGGCCGCTGGGCGGCTGTCGGCGCGGCGCGGGCGCACCATCCGCTCAGCGTGCTCCTCTTTTTGCACGAACGCACCGCGGCCGCGCCCGCTTGGAAATTGCCGGGAAGTAACATTACGTAATCACTTTCATTGTGTTTTCGATATCACTAGAACGTAGCTATTCATTCACTCGTTATAAATGAGAACTCAATTTTCACGTTCTGTTAGTGAGATATTTTTATGGTTAACACATTTCAAGAATAGTTCCTATTTGTTAACAACCCGACCGTGACCGTAGGGTAATCATTATGTTTTATTTTTCATTTTTAATTGGATACGGTTGTGTAATTTATTTCAGTTTAATTAAGCTCGGAATATTCCAAGAAGTAATAGATGAAATTGTTTTGTGTTTTAGTTAGTTAGGTATAAGGATCCGGTTAAGGAGCTTGGGGCTATTTGTAGATAATTTAATAATTGTGACCCTGAATTCAGAATAGTTGGGATTTTAGGATAGAAGTGTCTTATGTATCAATCAACGTGATTTATGGTGCAAAGTTTTATTTAAATTCGTTGAATCGTTTTTCGTGATCGAACAAAATGTATACCTACTCATTGTACCACGAGTAGTTTATCAACAGGATCTTGCTTAAATCGATACTGATCTCGGGTAAAATAAAAAAATATAGCGTGTGTGTATAAAGTAGTTATTTTTTGTCAACCCATATCGAAAGTAATAAACAATAATTACAAATTAGAGATTGAAACACCGGCAGAACATTTTGGCAGACTAATAATTAAAATAATGTTAAAATTATAATACATAATTCTTCTTTGTTTAGTATCACTTCAGAATTCTTTTTCATGATCTGTGAAAATATATGGTTGACGTTGGCAGTGTCGTAAAATACCATAAAGTCTGAAAAGTCACAGCAAAGAATACTTCAAAAATATCACTTGAATCTACTTGAAGAAAAACTGTAAAAAGTGATAAGTTTTATATAATAATTGCTTTAATAATTGGTTCAAATAATAAGTTATATTAAGTGTTACTTTAAATTTCAATAATGTTTAAAATAAATAAGAGTTTCGACGTCACTGGGCTACAAGAGCGGTTAAATCAATTGCACAATTACTACATGCCTTTGAACCTGAGTGCAGATCTAAATAAGAATAAAAAAAACTGTATCAAAGAAGTAAAATATATACTAAAGCATTATAATAAGCAAACTATACAAAAAACCAATTTCGTGGAGTTACTCCGATGTACCTTAGCATTAGTTTATTATTTCGGAATGCGGTTGAAACTTAAAAGGTTGACTTCAAAATGGTTCTGGTGTAGCAAAAGACAGTTCCACAAAACCGAAGTGGTATTCAAAAAGACTTTAGAGATTTTACACCCGGAACGCGGCGAGACAGTTATAAGAGTATCTCTGGAGTTTTTCTCTGAAATCGACTTGTGGCCTTTCGAGAGTTTCACAGGACAAATACTGGAAGTGATCCTGTTCTACAACGGCGGCCGCACGAACCTCTTCAACGCCATGCTCACCGACATACACGCAGTTCTATTTAGCAATGTCATAACCGCTCGTCACCGAATGAGAATACTATATAACTTATTTAAGAGCCCAAACTGGATAATTGATGAGAAAAAATTACTGCCCCTTGTCACCAGATTGTTGGACTTTTTTTATTACAGTATAGACAAGACAGATACCAAAATAAAAGCGTATAGTTACTTGAGAAAGGGCTTTGAGGTTTGCCTCCGACGGATATTCGAGAGAGTCGAGAACAGTCATAGGTTTCATATTATAACGACGATGTTGAAGTGGTTTTCGATTGTGGATATGAGCGATGACGATATCTTAGAGTTCTCATCCCTATTAGACGACGTAGCGAAGCTTTACGAAGTAGGGGTTTACAGTGAGAGTTTTAGTGAAGGAGTTTTCGAATACGTTCTCTCTGCCTTAGTTGGTTCATCGAACGCGTTACATAGTCTGATCGGCTGTAAACTAATTCAAATATTTTTGGATAGAAAAAAGAACGCTCCGTATTTAATGGCACCATCAATATATTATGAATTTTCTCAGGTAAAGTAACTGATTTAATCTTGTAGATAATTTTATATAAATTAAAATTTTCAACTAACATTTGTATCGTATTTTTAGGTCCGTTTAAAAAAGGGTTGTTTTGATAACAACGATAAAGCGTTCATTCGTCAACACAGACAGTTACTTCACGATTACATACTGAAAGCGGTTCAACAACATTATAACAACACAGCGAACTTGAAGGCGTTGTTTTCGGTAATATGTATAGTGGTTTTAGAAGTACCATGTGGTCTGACAGCAGCTGCAGCCGCTTGTTTACTAATGGCGATACAAGACTTCGCGTTAAATGGAGAGAACTTGCTGGTAACATCCAGATACTGGATCCATGCAATAGTCATATCAATAATGTCCCTTATTTGCTGGGTGCATAAGGCACCAATGCTATACCGATATGTGAACCAAATAATATGCAGACGAGCGAAGGAAGCTCCTCAGTTGAACCCTCCATTGATGCAGTTCTATAACATTGGAAGGCATCATGTGACGTGGAATAAACCGACTCTGTTCTTTGAGGACTGGGAACTTCGATACGGATTGTGGAAACATTTCCAGGATTCGCAACCAAAGGTAATTAGGGCATTCTTTTGGCTTTAAGATGAGTAAAGATGGATAACGGTGAAGGAAAACTCTGCACACACCTGAAAAAATTCTAAGCTTGTGTGTGAAGTCAACTAACCGAAGTACGAATTTAGTCACCTTAGGCAACCGACTAAGGTCTGATTGCCTTCATTCAGGGTTGAGCCTCTCAGTGGGGACGTAACTTGAGCTAATGACGATAGAAAATGGATTGTTTGATTAACATAACATAACATAATCATTCACTACATCATCTCATTATAGTAACTGACCCCTAACTAAGCTCGAAGCTTGTATCTAGGGTATCAGAAACTACGCACACACTCATTCACACACACACCCAGACCGAGACAAACATTTGTGGTTCACACAAATATTCATTTATATATATTAAAAGAGAAAGGTGTGAATGTGAATAACGATTGTTAGAGAGGAATGTATTAGAAAAAAGATATTTTGAACCAACAAATTCGTAACATATGACTCATTTTTTTCTTTGTTATATTCTATTTTTTAAAAGTATTCGAAGTATTTTACAATATACAATCCCTACCTATTGTCCTTACGAGTATATTCGTAATTATATTTATAAATGCGTGAAGTTTTGTTTCTGTTATTTTTCATATTTTTTTTAATTTTCAGATTGTTCCGCTCAAGGTCAATGCAAAGAAAGTTCCTGTGATGGATTTGAATACTTAAACTACATTAAAAAGAATCATAATTTCGTAGGAATGTGTAAATTAGGAACGGTTTTAAATCCTTGGGATTCTATACAGGATACATATTTCATTGGCTATTTTTATCCACAAATGAGTTGCCAGACTTATTATAGAAACCAAAGCTGAGGACAAACAGTAATTGTTAATTATTTTTTTATATAATATTGCGTAAGAACTACTTATATATTTAGTCATTCAATATAGTCTAACAATGATGTTTGTACCTTACGTCTATGGCATTTTGATTGTGTTCGTATGTTTATAGTATTTAATTGTTATTTATTAACTAGTGGCCCGTCCCGGCTTTGCATGGGTCCAATTTTATCGTTTATTTTTATTACATAAGAACCTTCTCTTGATAATAACAAACACAAAATAAAAGAGTCGGCCAAATTGGTCCAGGCGTTTTTGAGTTACAAAATTACAACGAAAAGTGGCATTGATATTACATATATTGATGATGATGATTGTAGGTATGGTTAGCTAAAAAGTCGTTTGGCACAACTTCTGTAAAAATATATAAACCCTTGTTAATATCTATCCCTTATAAAAATATCTATCCCTTGAACCTCGCCATATTTTGTAACCCTATGTATAAGATACCATTACTTCTTCCAAATGTTAGTTCTATGTCTAATTGGGGTCAGTTTTTTTTATTATACCTAACTCGGTCCTATGATATTTTTTAATCTGAAAGGTCCACCCAGACGCGTGCCATAACATACTCTTAACATAATCATTCACTACATCATCTCTTTATAGTAACTGACCCCTAACTAAGTTCGAAACTTGTATCTATGGTATCAGAAACTACGCACACCCAGACCGAGATAAACATTTGTAGTTCACACAAATAGAATTCTGTTGTTTATTTCAAAATTTTTGCCACCATTTTTAACATGTACTTACCTACTTCCGGAAATCTACTTCAGTATCATTGTATGTTTGTAAACATTACATACACACAATGGCATAACGGTCTGTGTTACATAAACTGATTCGCTTTACTATGTAATGCTTATATATTCTAATAAGGCACATCACGCTTACTAATATTGAAATAAAACAGCGTTTAAACATGATATACCAATTATTACTAGCTTGGTTTATTAGTTGCGGTCTACGGTTTAACTTGGGTATTTCTGGTTTTCCTAAACATCGTGAGGAAACCTGCACACACCTGCGAAGAAATTCTTCTTCTTTGCGTATCGACTCAAATTTTTGAGGACCAAAACTCGGCCACCGATATAGCGTTATCAGTGGCCTTGTAAAGGTCCTCGCGTGTGCAGGTAGCATAGCAAGTTAAAAGATGGGCCATTGAAGAAATTCTAAGATGTGCGAAGTCGACCAACCCGCACTTGACCAGCGTGGTTGAGTAAGGCTATAATAATGAGTACTGGCGACTAAGGCCTAATCACCCTAATTCAGGGTAGGCTCCAGCCCCACTGTGGGGACATATATGAGCTGATGATGATGATTTCGGGTTATGGTTTGTTTGGTGGCAATTTCAGGATAAAATGTCTCTTAACTCTTCGGCGTTCTCGTTTCCAGAGTTGGATAAGTTTTATCCTATCTTTTTATTAGTTAATAGATAGCAGGACTGGAATATTAGTCATTTGGTTTCTATTCTGTATGTATGTAGATTCGTAACATAACATAATCATTCACTACATCATCTCATTATAGTAACTGACCCCTAAGTTCGAAACTTGTATCTAGGGTATCAGAAATGAATACACATCTTATATCGTCCGTTGTGATATTAATTTGGAGAAAAAGCATTTATCTATACGATTGTTTATTTCATAAGTGTTTTAATAAAGATTGTTATTTAGTATCTAAAAATTCGTTTTATTTTTACGCACGTATTATAGAATACTAATGTTCTAAGTTTGAGTAAATCGGTTCACGAAATCGCGGCTCGCAACGACAAAAATTGTAATTAAAATGTAATAACTCTAGAATAACATTGTCTAGATGTAGTGACATTGTACGCTGTATTTAAATAACACTTATATGCAAAATAAACTTTCAAAGTGTATCTTAATATCTGATTGCATCGTTATATGCGGCATTGTGATACAGCTACAACAATGAGTAGCGAAAAGCAATTTGCCTTTCATAATTTTCACTCAGCCTTCTAGAAATTGTATCATCTATGGAATTGTTTTTTAAATATGTTTCAATGTTCATTAAAAGGAAGATAATTGAATATTTATGCTGTTTTTTTTGTTTTATAAATATACAATAGCGATTCTCTTGCTGTTTATCTATTATCCTACTAATATAAAGCCGAATGTTTGTGAGTGGAGATGTGTGGATGATTGTTCCTCTTTCACGCAAAAACTACTGAATGAATTGTAATGAAATTTGGTACAGATGTTCCTCATACCTAGGATTTTATCCCAAAATTCCCACGGGATAAGGTTCCCCACGGGTAAAACCGCGGGGCACAGCCAGTAGTATATATATCTATTTTTGATATTTGTGACGTGTAAAACAGGGTATTTATTGGATGTATTACTAATATTATAAATGCGAAAGTTTGTATGTTTGTGAGTTTGGATGTTTGTTACTCTTTCACGCAAAAACTACTGTATTGATTTAGATTAAATTCGGTACAGATGTTCATTATAAGCAGGAATAATACATAGGATACTTTTTATCCCGAATTCCCATAGGATTGGTATTCGGGTAAAACCGCGGGGCGCAGCTAGTAACAAATAAAAACTAAAACAAACAATTCTAGCACTAAGTAATATTAAAAACAAATCGCAGATTGTATAGTTAAATAATTATTATGATTTCAATACCAATTGTAAATCAATTTTATGGTTTTGTCATAATAAATCTGTGGAAATGGCGAGTTACCGCCGTGTAATGGGGTTATTAAGGTAACTGTTTCAGATACGGATTATTGCGAGTTTTATTTGGTAACGCGACTTTATTATTACTAACATTCAATGACTTCGAAATAGGTAGTCAGAGTACTGAGTACTTATCCATTGATTGCTAACCCTTAAGGCTCCTTCACCGGGAGCATTCGCGTGTAATAACGTTACAGATTCGTCTTTGAGCATTACATTACAATAATACCTCCCTGACTAGCGAGCATTTACGTGTAATAATTACAATGAATAAATTACAAAGTACGCAAAGTAATGTTCGGTTCTCCTCATTTACTGATGTAATGCTCAAATCTGTAACGTTACATTACGAATGCGAATGCTCTTGGTGAAGGAGCACCTTTAGCCATCAACGAGTAACGCGGTCGGAAATTGCTGGGGTTTTAGTGGATACTAGCAGCGCCCCGCAGTTTCACCCGCGTAGTACCCGCTCCCGCGAGAATATAGGGATAAAATTATACTTAAAACCTTTCTCTTGAATCATTCTATCTATTAGAGAAAATCGCATCAAAATCCGTTGCGTAGTTTTAAAGCATACATAGGCATTTTTTGGAATTATTATTAAAAGATTACGAAGTAAATTATTGATTTTTAATGTTGTATGATTGTTTTAAAGATAATGATGTAGAAATATAATGGATAATGATATTCTATTATATTCTAAGATTTTACTCTTATTTTACTATTCAAACAATTAATACTCCTATGCATTATCCGTTATTGACTTTTATTTAGACTAGCATTAGTATTCATAGCAGTAAGGCCGGTGTCTTGAATTTAGCGGGCAGCGGGGCGCTAGCGGGGCGCTAGCGCGAGCGGAGCGCTTAGCGCAGACCCATTCTTGAATTTAGCGGGCAAGCAGCGGGCAGATCGAGCGGCTGGGTTATTCCTGTCTGATCCCCCGTATCTGATACCCCGTAACGGATACCGTTTAATTATAAGTATATTTTTTTCTAGTCCGGTCTGATCCCAGTCAAGAAATAAATTTAAATACACACATCAAAAGTGTCTAGGGATCAACATATATTTTTGCAATAACTTTTCTCCTGATTGATATTAATTAAAATTTTCTTTAAGGATTCATCAAATAAAGTGTTTTCGTTTGTCACAGTAACGATAAACCAAGTCAACCTTTGCATTAATAAAGAAATTTGCCATTTTCCTAATAAAGGGATTTTTGACATTTGAACCACTAACATTAAAGTTCGAAAAAAAGACTGAAATAACAGTTTTCTTTAAAATTTTATTGGGTAACTTAAACAATTAATAATTCGTGTTTCTACCGCGAACACTAACAACACAAGAACATCGGTTTGGCATACTCAAAATGAGTTCATCCAAATCACGCTGTGGAATGGCCGCCCATGTTCGTTGCAACAACAAAAAAAGGTCTTCTTGCGACTGGATACCCTCCATATTCGGCAGAGCTCTTCTCTGTAGCATATCCCATGCATGCTCAATCGGGTTCAAGTCTGGCGACTGAGCAGGCCAGGGCAGGACATTGATGTTAGCTGCGGCGAGAGTCTGTCTTACAACTCTTGCGGTGTGCGGTCGTGCATTATCATGCATTAACTGAAATAAGGGACCGATTTGCACTTGTAGAGGAACGATGACGTCTGATACAATCGTCTCAGCATAAATTTGAGCGTTGAGGTTGCCTCTGATCCAAATCAACTCAGTTCTTCCGCCGATCCAAATACCCGCCCATACCATGATGGTTCCACCACTATAAGGATGGACTTCCTGGCAGGATTTTAATCGCTGTTGGCGTCCAGGGGTTCTCCAGTGTCGTATACGTCTTGTATCCGGTCTCATACCAAAACGAGACTCATCAGAAAAGCACACGAAACGCCATTGTTCTTCTGCCCAATTTCTGTGTTCAAGAGCCCATTGATATCG
Source organism: Timandra comae (assembly GCA_958496195.1). Taxonomy (NCBI): domain Eukaryota; kingdom Metazoa; phylum Arthropoda; class Insecta; order Lepidoptera; family Geometridae; genus Timandra; species Timandra comae. Next base: position 16,873,149 of record OY292353.1, read on the forward strand.
AATCCTACGATTGTGCATTGCTATAGGTGGTACCCGTAGCGGTCTTCGGGAATGAAGGTTCACTTCATGCAAGCGGTTTCTGACTGTTTGGTCGCTAATTAAGTTCCCTGAAGAGTGATGAAGCCGCACGGCTAACATCATGGCGGTTATTGTTGGAGCTCTTCGAGTTAAGATTTGAATGTATCGGTCTTGTCTCCGTGTGGTGCAGCGATACCGTCCTCCATGGCGCTCAGCCACGGTACCAGTGCTTCGGTAACGTGTCCAAAGTCGACTGATAACACTCTGACTTGTATTCAGAGCTAAAGCCACAGTACGTTGCCGGGAACCAGCTTCTATCATTCCCACGGCTCTGAGCATTTCTTCCCTGCTTAAATGACGTCGCCGCTCCATAATAACGTTGGTTTTAATCAGTAGTAGGGAAACAGTAGCACTAATAATGTCTTCAATGCGTTGTATGTTTTTATAGGGAAAATATTGACAGCTGATTTTCATCTTTTACTCGAATTTGATTCACAGTTCCTGATTCAAATTATGAAATGCACCAAAAAGGATCCATATAAATTTATAAAATCATAAATTTATTACAAAGCCACATCTCAATCTCAAGAAATCCGCATAAAAATGCTTGATCCCTAGACACTTTTGATGTGTGTATTTTATTCCGGTCAGATACCCTATTATATAATACCCTAAGTATTACCACATTATTTAGGACAGTCGGCAACAAAATATAATGTAGAGGTTTTTATTCAACCAACATTATGTATTTAAAAAAATTACAATAATTGTTTTTGAATACCAGGAGAACAGAAATGTAAAAGTGGACTTTTCAAACTTGAGTTAAATTGATTCAAAAATTACGTATTAATTGGACTTTTTTTTGGAGAGTGATTAGAAGTACCAGGAGAGCATAACCTTTATGCGTAAATTTCTTAATCACTACTTAATATAAAACAAAGTCGCTTTCTCTGTCGCTATGTCCCTTTGTATGCTTAGATCTTTAAAACTACGTAACAGATTTTGATGCGGTTTTTTTAATAGACAGAGTGATTCAGTGGGAAGGTTTTTAGCATAATTTTATACCCATATTCCTGCGGGAACGGGAACTACGCGGGTGAAACTGCGGGGCGCCGCTAGTATAAAATATAATATTAAATATTCTAAAAATAAATTTTAGGATAAGAAATTCTAAGTATATCTCCTTTAGCTTGATGGTACCGTGGTACTTCATTTCCATCTGTAAGACTATAGATCTTCGGTACCTGAATTTAATGATGCTGTTTATTGGGGGTGTTTTAAAGGCTCATTATAACCCATATAAACTGTTTTTAGAGTAAAGAAACGCATTATAAATTAATTACAACATTAATAAAATCCTATGGAAATACGTGAAAAATCAAGCAATTTTGACAGATATTGCATTAGATCACAGATTATGTCGTTAAATCATAGAGACCACAGAATATAGAGCCTTTCGATTATCACCGTTCAGTCATTCAATTCGCTCACTTATTCACTAATTTTCTAAAAAAAATTGAGGTTTCATACAGAATTCTCCGCAAATATATTTTAACGCTTCAAGGGCCGCTGCCGCGGCACGGTCGCTTCGCTCGCTCGGTTCACGCGTTGTGTGGTCGCAGTTCTAACATAACCTAACCAAAATGTTGACCTATTTGAATAAAACCTAATCAATTTTTTAGAAACTTTTTGTCTATGTATGATTTGACAACTCAATAATGCGTTTCTTTACTCTAAAAACAGTTTAAATGTGTTATGGTGAGCCCCTAGAACACCTCCGAACAAACAGCATCATCAAATTCAGGTACCGGAGATCTATAGCCAACCCCCAAAATCTTTATAGCTTACTTCATTATTGTACGAAGTAAAAAATTATAACATAAAAAAATGTCTATCTGTTTCTTCCGACCAATATCTAAAACGACTGAATCAATTTCAATCAACTTTCACAGGCAGAAAATATACAAATCTTTTATCTTTGACATGGTCGATGTCGAACCTATAGGAAAAAGTAACAAACAACACAGTAAATTCAGTATTTCTTCGAAATATTTATTTACTAAATCAAAACTGCATATTGAAATTCCTGTGATGATTGAAAACACTTCAATCGAATTAAACTACATAATAATATGTTTTTTCTTGAAAGTACTTACCTGTCAAAGAGGGCAGGGGATCAGACCGGAATGGCAAAATATTAGGTGGATCAGACAGGAATAACCCCCGCGGCGCTATAGCGCTGTAGTGTTGGGACATTCAGATATTTGTCTTTATTTTCGACTCGACTTGACAAGAAGTAGAAAAATTGTTTTTATTGATGAACGAAATGTCTGAACAATAGCGACAACATCTTTCTGATTCAAACTTATTTGATTTCTTGTGAGCGAAAGAAGAAGTGAATCTCTATTATAGGGCAAGGAAAATAAAAGTCGAATTTTATAGAAATTATGAAGAACAAAGAACAAAGAAGAATTTCTAGGACTATACAAGAATGAGTGCTTAACTTTATTAGATTTAAACTTTATTTTTAGCATGTGAAACAAAGGCAATTAAGCCCAACAACGTATAAAACTGGGTACGTACTCCTTGTTTCATTTAATGGAAACTAGTTGTGCCCCGCGGTTTCTCTCGCGTAGTTCCCGTTCTCATGGGAATTTCGGGATAAAAAGTATCCTATGTCCTTCTCCTGGTTCTTAGCTACCTCCCCACCAATTTTCAGGCAAATCAGCTCAGCCGTTATTGAGTTATAAATAGTGTAACTAACACGACTTTCTTTTATACCTATATATAGACTAGCTGTGCCCCGCGGTTTCTCTCGCGTGGTTCCCGTTCCCGTTCCCGTGGGAATTTCGGGATAAAAAGTATCCTATGTCCTTTTCCTGGTTCATAACTACCTCTCCACCAATTTTTTCAGCCAAATCGGTCCAGCCGTTCTTGAGTTATAAGTGGCGTAACTAACACGACTTTCTTTTATATATATAGATTATATAGGTTCGTAAAAAAATAATGATAAACAAAAAAAAATATATAAAAAAATGTTAAAATAATTATTTGTACTATCGCGTCGGAGGACATGTCGACACGTCACAAAATTAAATTTCACAACACTAAATGAGCGCAAAGTGAGCTCTTTGCGCAAAGCGCTCATTGCCCGCTCCCGCTCCGCTGCCGCTCCGCTGTGTTAAAAAACCGGTCCATTGAAATACACGGAAAGTATCTCCCCGCTCCCGCTCCGCTCGCGCTCCCGCTCCGCTAGCGCCCCGCTGCCCGCTAATTTCAAGACACCGGCCTAAGAGAAATTCAGACTGTTAGAGAAAAAAATACATACAAAAGCGGTTCTGAAGATGAACTCAGCTATACAAACAGAACAAAACATCCTTTTCTAATGTTATTTGTGGTTTGTATTATTTAATTCACTCCGTAACAATATTAGAGTGACAATGGTGAATGGAATTATAATTTAGATGGAAATAACATAACATTATCATTCACTACATCATCTCATTAAGGTGCTCCTTCACCGGGAGCATTCGCGTGTAATGTAACGTTACAGATTTGACCATTACATCAGTGAAGGAGGAGAACCGAGCATAACAATGCGCAACTTGTAATTTATTAATTGTAATTTGTAATTATTACACGCGAATGCTCGTTAGTCAGGGAGGTATTATTGTAATGTAATGCTCAAAGACGAATCTGTAATGTAACATTACACGCTAATGCTTCCGGTGAAGGAGCACCTTTATAGTGACCCCTAACTAAGTTCGTAACTTGTATCTAGGGTATCAGAAACTACGCACACACTCATTCACACATACTCACATTATTTCCGTTCTTTAGTAATGGAGTGTGTACTCACTTAATTCTACGTTTGCATGTTCTAATGACTCACTGATTGACTGATTGTAGGCGCTAATCCGCTTAGCATCGGTACATAAATTTGTTATAAACAAGTTATGTTACGCTGATTAATTTGTGTAAATAAAATGAGTAAGGAATTTCCTGCCAGCTTCACATCGCTGAAACAGACAATCTGGATTTTAATTCAGGAGTGAATCGGTATCTTCTAGGCAAGCACGCTCCATCTTAGGCTGTATAATTGCTTTCCATCAGGCGAGTTACAGTCAAGTCCGGCTTGCACTCGATGTAAAAAAGATATGTGATCGAATGTAAAAAAGATATCATCTTCATCGCTATAGGTACGTCACCAACGAAGGGTTTGAGCTTACTCTGAATTTATGGGTGACTTGGCCGAGTTGGTCAAATTCACACACACAACCTTAGAATTTCTTTTCAGGTGACGTCACGCTGTTTTTCTTGACCATGATACCGTCAATTCAACGAACATAATGAATCCAAAATTCAAAAACACTTGGATATGGCGGGGATATAATCAGCGAATAGAAATTCGGTGGGCGCTGGCTAACTTGTGTCAAAAGCTGTCGACACTCAATTTGATAAGATAATGTGAACATTGCTCACTCATCTTCTAAGTGTAACAACTAGTTTAACCATGAAATATAGCAGCATACAAAGGACCTATAAAGCGGAAAACTACCCACTTAAAAGTACAATACGATACTTACCCTATCAAAAGAAAGCTGTTTTAGTTACAGTATTATTTTCTGCGTCGGCTGTTAACCTGTGATGTTATGATTTTTCTATAGAATAGTAGTTTCCAAGTTGTTTTAATTTTATAAAAATCGGAGAAATTTTAAAAAGGATAGGTTTTTATTCATTGTTTTATATGTTTAAATTTAGCTTGGGAAGAATTTTCATCATCTAAAGTTTCCGTTATAGCAATCCTTGTCTGTATTCATTACTGTAAACCCAAAGCAAATACTGAGAAGATACTTAACATTCATACGAAGTTTCGCAGAGCCATTGCACTTGAAATCATAGATGCGAATTCAACTTACCTCATTCATAAAATCAATTTTAAACCACATCAGCTTCTAATAAATTACATACAAATCGTTACATACGAGTATACATTATACCAACAAAACGCGAAACGATTAATAGGCGTTGTAATTATAGATATTTCTAGAATAGAAAGAGATGATGCTATGCACTAATTGGTTGCACAAAACGGGAGAGATTATACCACAAGTGCAGTCTGGATGTAAAGTTGCATCAACACAAGTGCATATATAAGTATAAGTGCACGCATCGGCTTTCATTGTGTTTGCGCACTTTAATACGAACGCATCATTTTGTAAAACGTGTATCGTGGGAAACTGCATTTTCCGATTTGTCTCTCACTAACGAGTGGTGTTGTTTCGCACGAGCTCTCGGTTGTTTTTGCCCCTATATTTGTAACCGTGCTTTCATATACATTGTTTGAAAATGGACTGTCGTAGTGTGGTAAGTTTTTATGGTTTAACCATTTATTGAACATAAATGAGAGTGTTTAACTTACATTGTTAATTGTTTGTATGTTTAGTTTAATTGTTTGTATTTAGTCATATTTATGTTTAATTTAGTTTAGTTTAATTTAATTTATATTTAACTTGCCTGTGTTATGTATTGCGATTATTGTTTTAATGTGTTTATCTGATTGTTAATTAATTGTCACACATTTTCAGCTTTTTATCTGTCTCGCGATCCTGTTTATTCTTCTCTGCGGTACAGAAGGGTTAGTATTATTATTATTTATATATTTTTTATATAGAGCTTTGATTAGTTACCAATCCTACTTTAATATTATAAATGCGAAAGTTTGTATGTTTGTTACTCTTTCACGCAAAAACTACCATATCGATTTAGATTAAATTTGGTACAGATGTTCCTTAAAACTAGGAATAACACATTGGATACTTTTTATCCCAAAATTCCCACGGGATTGGGATTCACGTGGGACGCAGCTAGTTATTCATAATCAGTGGATGTTGAATTGAATGGATTGAAAGTTTATTTATTTATTTATTCACACAAGTTTTAAATATATTGATAACAGAGTTAATAATAATATTAGTTTTGAAATTATAAAGTAATATTACATTTTTAAGAAAGCTTTCTGCGAATACTTTGTTTAAAATAATAATAATATCATTACATCCGCAAGATTTAAATTGTATATCTGTATTTAGCTGTATCTGAACTACCCACAAACTAGTCTATACACACTTATATATATTATAACCATCAGTAATTAAATCATTAAATAAAAATATAATTAAAAAATCATGAAACTCAAGATACTCGTATCTTTAAAAAGTCTATATAAATTGGCGACTACGAACTCGCTACAATTGCGCTACGAGAGCGCGCGTTAACTCGTTGCGAAAAGTTATTTTGTAAGTAAAATTCGATATAATAGTTCAAATTTTGTCAAGAAACGTAACCTTGGACGTTTTGGACCTTAATTGGGACAATGTTTTGTTGATCACAAACAAAAAAACCACTTTGTTTATGTCAACAAAAGTTGGGTCAACGCGTTGATGTCTTTTATAAAAAACTAGTAGCGCCCCGCGGTTTCATAGTTCCGTTCGTAATGCCCGTTCTCGTGGGAATAAGGGGATAAAATATATGCTTATGTTACGCACTGATAAATTAGCTTTCCAATAGTGAAAGAATTTTTGAAATCGGTTCAGTAATTTCAGTGCATATTCATTACAAAGAAACAAATCTTTCCTCTTTATAACATTAGTGTAGGTAGACTAATAAGTTACACCCAATCATTTATAATTTATTTTATTTATTTTCATTCACGTACATCTACCATTACAGGTTAAACACCTAATGTGATATAGCAGTTATACAATTTAAAAACACAACAACACAAAAAAAATATAAAGAGTAGACACAAAAATATTAAAAACAATAAACAACAATTTACGTATTAATAATATTAGTTAAAATCAAATATTTTGATAAATATTTTTGTATATATATATATATATATTGAGAATGAAATTAAAGTATTTTAGACGCATAAAAATAACAAAACCGGAGTAAAACCACAGAGCACAGCTATTTAACAATTATTTTTACGTTTACTATTTTACAATACATAACTGCAATAACCGTTACCGCGGTAAATTAAATATTACCGCGATGAACAGTTAACTATTATAATAAATTAACATGTAGTTTAATATGAAGTAATAAAAGTTTGATTAATTAAGATATAAAAACCACCGCCGTATTAAGCCCCATGTTTTAAATATAAAGATATAATGTACAGAAGTATAAATAAATAAATATTTGATCTGTATATTCTGTATATTATTCAATATTTGTGTGAACCACAAATGTTAGTCTCGGTCTGGGTGTGTGTGTGAATGAGTGTGTGCGTAGTTTCTGATAAGTACCCTAGATACAAGTCTCGAATTAGTTAGGGTTCAGTTACTAAAATAAGATGATGTAGTGAATGCTAAAAAAAAAAATTAAAAATAATTAACTTACTTACCTTGGTCTTTTTTCGCCTTAATAAAAAGAAAAGTGCCGATGGGCATATTCTTAACATAAACATTATTAGTTTAAGTTAAAGTAAAATTACTTATTAGCCTTTATATAGCTAGATCGTAACTTTTTGAAGCACACAAAGTGGTGCATTAAGGACATAAAAAATGAACTTACTTTGGGCTTCAAAGAAGTACTAAAGCATATAGAAGTGATTACAAAAGAAGGGTTTACATGTGGAAATTGCACATTTCGCATGCCTCGTTATATGGTCAGGGGTTGTAATTAAGGGCATAAACTGAAAACGTTCTAATTTTGAATAACAGATCTTTTACAAGTACACTAGTCTTGCTATGCCAAAACAAATCCCGTCTTACTATAGTTAAGTTTCTTAAACCTAGTTTAACAGAACCGGTTTTAAGGTTATACTTGGTTTTAAAAACTAGCGTTCCAGAACTGAAATTAGATCGAGAAATCAAAAAAACTTCAACTAGTCTATGGTTTTATTCATTCAATGAACTATATAATCTGTGCTATCGTTCCAAATCAATATAGATCAGGTTGCAAAATCCAAGTTGGGTGGCTTAGTGCTAAACCAGACTAAAAATGCAACGCTAATAAATCAAGTTTAAAAGAAATATTAGCCAATATTCTTTAACAATTTTCCAACACGTAGTAAACATAGTGATTACTGTCAACAGTAAACAAAAACGTATATTGCCCCACTTGTGCGAAATGAGGAAGTATCAGACACTCACGCGCATACTTACAATAAGGAAGCCCCCAAATTACCGGCCTATGACGGAAACATGCCGATTGGTAAACGTCCAGAAAGATCTATAATACATTATAATATATACGAGTAATCATAGGAAATGTTTATACTTACCTATATATGATTGGTATGATCTAATAAGATTTATCAGTAAATAATAATCATAGAAAATGTTAGTTTTAAATTGGGTTTGGTGATTATGATTATATGTGTGAGTGAGTTATACCATCCACTGATTGTTATATGTAGGTTTTGTGATATTATATACTTAATACACTTATTTCATTTAAAAATTTCATTTCAACGGGAATGGTGTATTCTTTTATACTTCTCGGTACTCAAAACATCTTTACAGTTTAGAGCAATCCTTGGTTCAAATACCACATATAGTTATATTTTTTTCATCATCTTTAATCATAATTTTACACCCCACAGGCGAACAAAGAAAGTGGTGATCCACGTCCCGTATAAAGTGAAGAAGATTAAACACACGCACACCGTGTACAAAACCGTCCATCATCACCATGCCCACCACGATGACCTTCTCGACCACGGAGCGTCACCATCAGAGGAACACGAGCATTTCCACCATATGCACTTACATGACATCCCACCAGTAGGACAGCACAGCCAGCCAGTCCCCGGGATTGGGATCCCGGAGTTCCTACCCGATGTCCCGATAGATGTACCCATTGATATTCCGGACGTGCCACATGAAATTCCCGGGATGAACAGACATGTTATCCCGCTTTATAGACGGGCTTAGGTGAGTTTTACTGTTTATTCATTTGAAAAGTAAGGCCGCGTATTGACGGTAAGAAATTTGTCTTGTTGGATTCAGATTTGATAAAAAGATATTTGTAAAAACTAGATATTGAAATATATTTTTTTCTTTCATAAATTCTTCTCATTTATGTACATGAAAATTTTATGTTATCTGAATCCGAAAAGACAAACTTATCGTGGACACGCGGCCTAAGTAGAGATGAGACACGGGCAAAGTTGGTTTGGTAGTCTGATTCTTTGCTAGGGGGGTTACAATCAGTTGCTCAAACTATTATGTACGAAGTAAGAATAGCCTTAATTTTTTATGTAATTAATATTATTTTAGTGAGAGATTTTGATGTAATATTTTTTATATTAAAATTTAATTTGATTTGTTTTTATTATAATTCCTTTATGTTTATGTTGAATTTCTTCTTTCGCTTCACTGACGGTTGATATTAGGACACTTCTTCTCCTTAAGTAGTCACAATCACCACAATTGCCTGATTCATGTTGATGGCCTTCATGAATAGCTGTTTGATGATGATCTCAAAATAAGTTTAGATGAATTTTTGATTTCAGATTATAATGACAACCGCAACAGTATGGAAGACGGTAAGAAAACGCCATAATTGAAAAAAATTATACAAGTTGTATATTTTCAACTGTTTATTGAGTTACAATTTTTCTGTGCCGGTAACAGCGTCGCTGTAATCGCATCTTTTGGTTGTCAGTTTATTTAAAACTAGTTGCTCCCCGCGATTTCACCCGCGTAGTTCCCGTTCCCGCGGGATTACGGGGATAAAATATAGCCTATGTCACGCACTGATAAATTAGCTTTCCATTAGTGAAAGAATTTTTGAAATCGGTCCAGTAGTTTCGGAGCCTATTCATTACAAACAAACAAAAAAACAAACAAACAAATCTTTCCTCTTTATAATATTAGTATAGATGTATCCAAATGACATTAGAATCAAAGTGACAATAGTAGCTTCCAATTTTGGCCGCCGGCACAGAAAAGATTGTGATGTTATAATTTGATTAAATGATTTATTGCAATATTCTAAATTCTTACATACTTTTTATGTAATAGTTATTAAAAAACACAAAAAATATTGTACAAATAGTACTTAAATTATTTTAATTTTTTCGTTTGTTAATTCTGTTTTCATTACGCCAAAGACTTGCTAAGACTGATTTTATTTCTTGTTTTTTCTACAATGTCTTTATGAAAAGTTTTTTTTATAGAAGTCAAACTTTTTTATTGTAATATTTATTTTTATATACTTACTAATTTTATTTGAAAGTAGTTTCAAAAATAATTGTTTTTATTTAGAACATTCTTTCAATCCTAGCTTTAAATGTAAATGTTGGTTAATAGATAAATTTGTTATTCCCGGTGTTTGATGTATTTTCACGTATTTATGTATTTTATTAATATGGTAATTTTATATAGAAATGTCTTAAAATTATTAAAAACTTCTTCGGGAAGTTCAAATCTGTTGTTCAAGTAATATGATGTTAAAATATTTTTGCTATAAACTTATTATTATAATAGATTAAGAATATTTAAATAAAATAATTTTAATATAACAATTGCATTGTATAATTATTTATCAATATGACGATAATGCTTTGATTTAAGACGTATTTCTACAAGTGCGTAGTGATTCAAGATTATCCATGATATACCTACATATTCGGTAAACGCTAAGCCGTAAAAAATGTTTCTTTTAGGAATGATATAAATCGGAATGAAAAAGATAATTAAATTTTAATAGGTCCCATTTACATTCGGGTGTGTTCGGGCGCGGCCGACCGCTATGAGTCTAATTTATTGTGCTACATCCCACGAGTTATTGATACAAGCCCTTATGTTTATTTATTCTTAACTACGTATTTTAAGTGACGTTAAAAATAATTTGTCACCACAAAAACGGTCGTAAGTTTCTAAGAAGAGTTATTGTGGATAATCAGAGGGTATTGAGTCACAAATAGTGATAAAGATACCGGTCAGTGTGGTGTAATATATTGTTATTTTATATGTGTGTTTGTGGCATGTTAGGGCGCTGTTCCACTGAGTGTGGTCCCGTGGGGAATGCGCGCAATCCGCGCTTGCGTTACGCCATGCACCTGCGCCCGCGCCCGCGCCCGCGACGCCGCATTGTGACCGAATGCGTTGTTTTGGAACGACAGTGAAATACTATTACACACAATCACCACAAAAAACAAATCTAACACGAGCACTTCCACAAGCACGATTAGAACTCTGCATCGTTGGACATTAGATCGACAATCGTCACACCCACCTCGCTCAGAAGCCTTTTGGTTCGTTCCGTCGACAATAGCGATCGTTGTCTTTTTGCCGATATTACAGGTTTATTTAAGTGAAATTGGATAAATGGTCATCTCACAATGTTTCGGTATTCAATCCGTTGCGGCGTGGCTGCGGTGCGGTTGTCGTGATGCCAAACCTGCACCAATAAAATAAAACAAAACTCGGGAACAAATAAAAGTATCGATTGTGATGGAATACAAAATGTGAGCGTAGGTCCGGGACGTGATTTTATGGTTCTCTAGTTCCGGAACATTGTAATTGTGAACAATATTGTGCTATTGACTGTTGTACCATGGATTTGGACAAGTACCTCCTGTTGCTGGTGGTGCTGTGCCTGGACGACGGCGAGACCGGCGGTCATGGGGAGAAACACCAGTAAGTAAACAATATATTCATATCACAATTAATTACGGAGACTCACTTGCTTCATCAACTCTAGCGGTGCGAGTTCAAAAGCGATGTTGCGTGTACGATGAATCTGTCGCACTCGTCAAGTATAATACTTACTAATTAGTACCAATTATACACTCATCTGAACCCTACGATAGTATCGTATTAATTGTGACGCTCACTGTGAGAGATTATTGTTTGTAGCACTGCGAATGGAAACTTAGTATTTAACTCGGATAAAAACAATGATTCACATCGATTATTTTCTCTGACGCTTGTTTAATTATGACTCTTTTTTCCAGTGATCATGTGAGGCTGCATGTACCCGAATTCATCCACCACGATCATCATACGAAAGTGATCACTATCCATCATCATCATCATAAGCCGAAGAAGGAACATCATCATCATCACCATCATCATCACAAGCCACATGTGCCGCATCATCATTTTCATCATAAGAAAGCGCATGTGACGACGCATACTGTTTCTAAGGGTAGTCATGGGCATGGGCATGGTCACCATGGTCACCATGGTCATCATGGTCATCACGGTCATCACGGTCACCATGGTCATCACCACGGTCACAAGAGTCACGGTCACCACCACCACGACACCCCTTCGTACGACCCTCCGAGCACTTCCTTCGATGACTACTCCACTCCATCATTCTCACCGGCTGTACCCTCATACGGTGGAATTGGCCATCAAGTGCCGCACGTCCATGGTGTGAGTCATACTGTCAAACAAGTGAAGGTCTACGACTCACTACCTGGGGTAGTGCCCGGTGGAAACCACGGGTATCAGGTGACAGAGGAAGGCGAAGATGGAGATGAAGACTTCTTTACTTCTGTGAATGGCGTGCAGCAAGCTTATCCAGCTACGTATGGATACCTTAGAGGTGCCACTCAGCAGCAACATGATCCGTTCGCAGAGCTAACCCCTCAAAGCGCAGTACAAACAAATAACCACAACCCGTTTGCTGGTGCTATCCCTCAGCCGACTGTCACGTTAGCGAGCGGTGAAAGTTTCCCAGGAACAGTCCAGAGTAACCCTTTCGCATCCGACAAAAGTCCTGGTCTGAACGCAATCCAGCCTTCTGAGTTCCCTTCGGCTTTTCAAGAAGGAGGGTTTGATGAACAGAGTAGTGCGTTCGCCGGCAATGGAGGTGAAAACACCGCATTTTTCTCTAACGATGAAAACTCTATCGTAACTGATGCTCCTGTATCGTTTTCAAGAGAAGCTGGAATACAGCAAACTACGAAAACAGGTGGAATAGAAACGCTTGTCTACTAATTAGTTAAAATAATAATATTTTACTGTAAAACGACCCACGTGTACTCCTTAGTGTAAGTAATTTTGCCAAACATTTGTATTTTGTAGTTTTAATGATATTTTATTAATAAAAATGATTCTTTTAAATCTTATAGAATTATAGTTATTATTTTGTGATACATAAATTACAAACATAAAATAGAAAAATTGTAGTGAAATTTCGAAATAAAATGACCCAATAACGAAATCCAATTTCCAAACTGTAATGTAACTTATGTCATTCATTTCATTATGTTCAAGAAAATAAAACTGTTACAATAAAACGATTGGACACGCCCTACATCCGGAATTATATAACAAAATAAATGAAATGAAACACCTCTGAAACTTCGCCGCAAAAAGAAATAAAACGCACCCAAATGTTACACAATTAGTTTGAGAAACGACGATATTTATTTAGTACACTTTCAATTGATTCAGATTTCAATAGCGTGTAGAATGTAGCGTACTCATAGATATCTTGTAGTACAATGTACAGACACACAAACTCGTTCATTCATTTAGTTTTTATAATAACGATGATACTAATAGCGAATCTTTCTTACTAATTCAAAGCAAATGTTTCTCACGATTGATTAATGGGAAACGGAAAATGGTGAAGACACTTATTTTCTAAAAATAAAATGCGGTTTCATTTTATAAGTAGTCGGTTTCACAGTTGAGTTGTTACTAAGTTGTTGTTTAAATTGTTTTTATTACCTAACAAAATACTTAGTTTAGGTTTCAACACTTTTTATTGACATTAATAAATAAATGTCGGGATGCATATCGCACATCGCTATCTAGTTCCATACTAAGCAAATCTTATTTTATTTTATATACTAGATAAACGTAATTAATATACTTTTTTTGTAATTGGAACACACCTTGGTCAACAAACAGACATATTCACTGTACAAATGTTGGTCTAGAGCGTAAAGCGTAAAGATGGCCATTGACGAGCCAGTTAAACTGGCGTCCATCCAAATATGGTCGTCAATCACCGGAGCGATTAAAGATTCCAGTGAAATCTAGTTAGCCTAAAACTTTTTAGTGACGGCACAGTTTTATGTCTGGACTGATCAGTTCAACTGACTCGTCAATGGCCTTAATAATTACTCGTAGCAGGCAATGGTATGGTCACTACTAACTGCTTGGTTAACAATAATATCACAACTCATTCGTTATAAGACTACTAAGTGTAATTACAATAAAATCAAATGGTTTCTTTTTTTTAAATGTATACTTATAAAGTACGTCCCAGATACAAACCGTCAAATCTACCTTGGGTAACTTAGAAGTCCTTAAATAGACTGCGGACTCAAGTAGGCCGAAGCAAGGAGAACATGCACAGGTGAGGCTACAGCAGCGGTATCCTCGTAACAAATCGCAGTTCAAACATTCGTTGAACTGTCATTTCACATGTCAAATGACTGAACGGATGAAATGCGTTTGGAACGTTTTTTTGGTATTCTCATAATTATTTCTTCCAGACGCTTTTCATTCATTTTACGTTCATTATACGAATTACCAACGCACAAGGCCGGCGTTTCAGTATTGCCATTACATTTTAAGTTGCTCAAATTAAGGCAAAAAATAATCGTATAATTTTACAAACAAAATCTATGAAATAATCTTCTATGCCTATTTATATGCTCCTTGACGTGTCCGTCAACGGCGAGCCTCGGCTTAATGAGCTCGGTCGTGAGCTCTAATATGGCTTGCAAAGCCAAACTTTGCCTTGAAGGACCTATTGCACGGCGCACAGTACAACTGGCCTTCAGCGTTGTAAGTATAAGTATAGGAAGGCTTAGGGCGAGTCTTTCTTACAAGGCGTTTTGCGTCAAGGTCTTCTAGGCGACGCTTTTCAAAAGTAGTGACAGCCTTATGAACAGAGTTACGCCACTCTCCTCTCTGTTGCGCGAGCACTTCCCAACCCTCGCATGGGATGTTACATGCGGTGAGATGGCGCTTGAGGACGTCCCTGTAGCGCAGGTACTATGCCTATTACTATATTATCATCAGACAACAAAAATAAGGATGACGAAACAGACATTTAACCTGATGTGGGAAAGATGTTTTTATATGACTGATATATTAGGTACATCTTATACAGAAAGACTCGTCCGAAGCCTTCCTATACCTACACTTACAAGGCCAGTTGTACTGGGCCCCGTGCAATAGGTCCTTCAAGACGGACACGTCAAGGAGGACGATATACCTATATACTAGAGATAAAATTATATTTTTTAAAGCCATTTAATAGATACATAATAATGCTCCCAGTACAATACTTATGTAAAAATAAAAACACAAGAAAGTTTATATTTTTTTTTATAAATACATGTAGGGAAGTAAAGCACAGATTTCCATAGCGCACACGCAGTATTATTTCAATCCAGACTGCACACCCTTTGCTAACCCGTCTCCCTGCACCGTCTAACTCGTAGTTTATTTAAGTATTTTCATGTCACAATAATCGAATACCCAGCATCCACGTCTCTACTCCTCTGCCTATAAAAATAACCTGAAAAAAGAAGAAGTTTACGTAAAATTTGACAAATTGTTGTTTTCCCAATAATAAATATACGGGTTGTTATTGATTATATTTTCATGAACTTTGTTTAGTTGTGTAAATCATCCCAAACGGTATTAAATTGTATCATTACTTATTTATCATTACTTTTTCTTAATAAAAAATATATATGATAATAAAAAATATGTAGAGTATTTAAATGAGACCTTGCAACACTAACCTGTAACGGTCAAAATCCCTATGCGTATTTAAGGAAACCGGCCGGGAAGTGGCCTGCTGCTTAGTTTATTCTATAATCCATTAGTCATCCTTTATAATAATATGTAGGGCATCACTTTTACAAGCGTTTGGATTATTTAATTTTTACAATTTAGAAATATAGGATTAAAACACGGAGCACTTGACACTAGAAACATTGAAAATAAAAAAGTCATTGTGACATTATGTAAAACTAATTATGACCCGCGGTTTTGCTCGCGATATTCTTGATACCATAAGAGTTTCTGGATAAAATTTTTTGGCTGTATACCTTCTTCGTATTTAAATCCAATTCTGTTAACAATTTATGGATTTTAGATATAAAAAGGTCCAGTTTTTAAATTAATCAAGACACAGAAATAAACCCGAACCAATAAAAAATTAAAAATTCTTTATACTTATTATTATTAAACTTATTATACATAATATACTTATTATTCTGACGACCTCGATGATCAGAGTGGTCACCAAGCCGAACTGCCTTCCGTAAGGTTGCGGGTTCGATTCCCGTGAATATTTGTGTGAACCATAAATGTTTGTCTCGATCTGGGTGTGTGTGTAAATGAGTGAGTAGGTAGTTTCTGATACCCTATATACAAGCTTCGAGCTTAGTTAGGAGTCAGTCACTATAATGAGATGATGTAGTGAATGATTATATGTATAATCTTCAGCGCGATTTCGTAAACCCTTATTAAAAAATATTTTTTTAGATATTACAAACAAACACTGCACCAGATTTGTTGTTATCAATTTATTAATAAACCGAAAGAGTTAACAACCTCTTTGCTTTGTATATACATATTTAGTAATGTCATTCATACCAGTCAGTTTGACAATCTGCGATTGTAATCCGTTGTATTACTGGAATACGAAACTTCCAATCGTCGGTCGAAGTTCTCCATTTTATAAACGGTACTCGTTTCATTTCAAATCCGGTGATAAATTATGAGAATACCAAATTTTGACAGTTCAAACGCGTCGCTAGCGGTCCACTAACGTGACATTTATGAGGATCGCCCTACAGCTCTGATAGTGCATGTATAGGTAGTCTATGGTGCATGTCTATGTGGCATTTCTCCCCAAACAATGGTCCATCTCCTAACTTGCCGTGCGTGTCCCCACACCTGCACACGCGAGGGCCTTTACAAGGCCACTGATAGCGCCATATCGGTGGCCGAGTTTTGGTCCTCAAAAATATGAGTCGATACGCTAAGAAGAATCAAATCCTTCAGACATACTCCGCTAAAGGGGTTAACACGACTAGCTAGTAAACGCTACATACATAGCTATTAAGCTTTTGAAATATGGAGACTTGAAGCATTCTTGTTTCGTGGAAGGGAGGCACCGGGAGGCAGCTACTTACATGTGCCACCCCCTTTCTGGGGCAAATCTGTCGTGTAGTATTTTAATTGCCTCATACGGAAGCAACAGTCAACAGTGTGTGAATGAGTGTGTGCGTAGTTTCTGATACCCTAGATACACGTTACGAACTTAGTTAAGGGGTCAGTCACTATAATGAGATGATGTAGTGAATGATTATGTTATGCTAGGTCTATTATGGTATGCTAGGTATAGCTAGGTCTTTCACAGAACCAACTCCAAATTTGTTATCTTCCTCCTTACTCGTCTGCCAGTATACATTCATTACTCATTAAAAATGTTACGACTATTAATAAATATTATAATCATAATACTCACATTATAAAGAGGAAAGATTTGTTTCATTGTTTGTAACAAATAGGCTCCGAAACTACTGAATCGATTTCGAAAATTCTTTCACTAATGGATAGCTATATTATCAGCGAGTGACATTGGCTATATTTTATCCCAGTATTCCCACGCGAATGGGAACTACGCGAGTAAACGCTGCTAGTATCTAATAATATTGTAAAACTGAAAAGCTCGTTTGATTGAACTACTGGTTCGAATTGAAAAAAGTATTAAGTGTTTATAATAGTTTTGTATGACCCATTTATCGAGAAAATGCTTCGACCAATAGAAGCGGAGCTGATCGCCGGACAAAACTAGGTTTTATATTATTTAAAATTAGATCATGAATGCCGTAAGTATGAGCCCTAATTTTAGGCATTTGTAAGAATGAGAACGAAAATAAGTTACGGATGTTTTTGAAATATAGAAACATTATGTAATATTGGAATTACATTTTGGTAACCTTAGCCTTAGTACAATGGCTGCTGAACTGCATAATCAAAAAAAGATTAACAATCAATTACAAACAAAATCACATATTTTCCGACATTTTTTTTGCAATAATCCGCTAAGACAAGGGTATAAAACCTAGTTTTACACTACGATATTATATTTATACGCATTACTCGTATATCCTAATACTTATATTAATTACGTATATAGATTGGAATGTAATTACATCTTAAGTGAAAATCTTTGAAAGTAAAATTAGCGATAATATTATATATCTTAGGATATACTTATATCAAAGTAAGATGGAAGCAAAAGGTTTTTAGAAAGGCGAAAAGACATTCTAATACAATATTTTATTCTTTTTTCAGCGACACTTGTACAATCGTTGAATGCGTTTTAAGAATTATGCAACTTTATGTAAAAAAGATTAGTTTAAAGTATTGATAATTACGATTCTACTTCTCTCTCTTAATGATCGTATTGGTATACGATCTGCTATATCCTAACTAATATTATAAATGCGAATGTAACTCTGTCTGTCTGTCTGTCTGTTACCTTTTCACGGCTAAACTACTGAACCGATTGATTTGAAATTTGGTACAGGGGTAGCTTATTGTCCGGGAAAGAACATAGGATATTTTTATCCCGAAATTCCCACGGGAACGGGAACTACGCGAGTGAAACCGCGGGGCGCATCTAGTCTAATATATAAAATTCTCGTGTCACAGTTTTGTTGCCATACTCCTCCGAAACGGCTAGACCGATTCCCATGAAATTTTATGAGCATATTTAGTAGGTCTGACAATCAGTCAACATCTATATTTCATCCCGAAATTCCCACGGGAACGGGAACTACGCATATGAAACCGCGGGGCACAGCATATGTATAGTATAGTATCCGGTTTATCAATAACTAACTATGCCCCGCGGCTTAACTCGCTTAGTACCCGTTCCCGGGAAAATACGGGCTTAAAATATAGCCTATCCTAGATTAGCGCGATCAAACACACAGACTCACTGCTGCAGCGCTGATGGATATATTATTGGTATAAACATTTTATTAGGCCTATTTCACCAGTTGCTAATAAAGTATTGAGTAGCTACTCACAAGTTTTGTCTTTGTCACTTGACATAAAGTAAGAAAGAGACAAAATTCACTTTACTGCGAGTAGCTTGTGCTATCACTACATAGTATAAAACAAAGTCGCTTTCTCTGTCCCTATGTATGCGATTATATTAGATCTTTAAAACTACGCAACGGATTTTGATGCGGTTTGTTTTAATAGGTAGAGTGATTCAGTGGGAAGGTTTTTTACCATAATTTTATCTCCATATTCTTACGGAAACGGGAACTACGCGGGTGAAACCGCGAGGCGCCGCTAGTCAGGTATAAAAATAAAACAATGTACATGTCTTAAAAATATATTAACAATCATATAAAATAACAAAATCCCTATACGGGATAAAAATCACAACTTTTAGTATATTATAATACACTTTTTAAAACTAGAATAACGAAAAATACGATATATTATAATTATTAACAGTTGTTATGAAGAAGCAGCCATTAAAGCTATTGGAGTATATTTGAGCATTTTTTTAAATATAATACATTTTAATTAATCAATAAAAGCGTAAAGTACTGACAGAGGAATACTGAGGTCTCATTTTATATTACACATTAATTTATCTGACCCGTAGCAACCCTATTAAGGTGGCTATTGACGAGTCAGTTGAACTGATCAGTGCAGACATAAAACTGTGCGTCATTCCAAAAGTTTTAGGCTAACTAGATTTCCCCACTGGAATCTGGAATCGCTCCGGTGATTGACGACCATTTGTGGATGGACGCCAGTTCAATTGATCAGTTAAACTGACTCGTCAATGACCACCTATTATGTGCCTATTCTGAGTGTTAAATCGGCTTTGAAATTTTGAATAATAAGCTATCAATTACTCGTTGTATAATATTAATTACCATATGTTACATAGCATAATGGCGTCCTCACGTGTAGCAACTGTTTTAAAACATTCACTGCCTTATTTGCGTTGCATTTTTAGTCTGGTTAAACAAAACCTGGTAATCATTTGACACCTTGTCAGTCAAATCTGTCACTTTGACAGTATTCAAAATTGATTGTAAAACCTGGTTTAGTGCCAAATCAGACTAAAAATGCAACGCAAATAAGGCAGCACTGCTAAAATTGGGTACCTTAGTCATGTGAGGACGCATCCAACCAGTAACCCATAACCCTATTATACAGGAGACGGTCGCCGTTGCCGAAATCGGCATGGAATACATCATCATCATCAATGGGCTCTACCATTATTGAATATTTTATTTATTTTGTTTGCCTAGTGCAGGGAAAAGATTTAAAAATAACGTGAAAAACGTGGCACGATCTCAGTTGGGAATATCTTCAGAATATTTTTGTAACCTAACATTCATTGTAATAAAACATATAATTGTACTTGTATATTAACCTAACTATTTACAGAAGAATAGACCTAACCTTCTTATTAATAAATGAGGAATAACAACGATATAACTGTGCCCCTCTTTTTGATAAATGAGTAAGAAGGAAATATGTACATGAAACGTTAACAGACATAATGCGTAGTTTCTGATACAAGTTTCGAACTTAGTTAGGGTTCAGTTACTATAATGGGATGATGTAGTGAATGATTATGTTATGTTTTAAGAAACCTTACTCGGGAAAACCGAGACACGTAGTATTTACAACTGGTAAGATATATTCAATTTTGAATTTTCTGTACTAAAAAACTCACGTTCCATAATTAAAACGTGGATTACTTAAACATACATATACCATTGTTGTAACTCATTCATTAATAACGAGGCAAACGTTCTAGAAAAAGTATAAGTAGGTACATAGTCTGACGTCATGTAATCCTAAAGTTAATCTAAGTTCAGTATCCCTCATGGCCAGTACCGTAGTCGTCAGATCCTGATAGCGAGTAAGAGTCGTGGTCTCCACCTTCGAAACTGACTGGAGAGTCACCGTAGCTACCTTCGTCAGCTGCACCCCAGCCGTGTCCTACAGAGGAAAACAAACAGATTATACATTGAAACTTATAGTTATATATTACTGGCTGTTCCTTACGGTTTTACCCCCATAGTTCCCGATCCTGTGGGAATTTCGAGATAAAACACCATATTTATACCATAAGCTACCGCTATACCAAATTTAAAGTCAATCGGTTCAGTCGTTCGTCGCGTGATGCTGTGACCAAGGGAAATAGGGATTCATTTTTATATACAGAGATTAAGTACATACAAAAGCTTCAATATAAGACTCTTGTAATTTCTGATACTAATACTTATATATTAATGAAAAAAGCAGAGTTTATTTGTTCCATCGCCCTAAATATTCTCAGGAATTACTAAATCTATTTTAATAAGTCTTAGCTAATAACCCATTTATGCGTAAAGCTATATAGATAGACCATTTTCAGTTTTCATCATGCTACTATCCCAAGCGGCAAAATTAACGCAATTAAACCACGGGGTAAAAGTAAAGCTATAATTAATCACTGATTCCGAGTAAACTTAATAGGACAGTCAGCATTGATACAGAAACTCGCAAGAAATAATCAAGTTCCACTCCACCAAGTTCCAATGAAACAAACATAATTACTAACAGAACTTACCGCCACCAAAGTGGGGGGCTGCTTTCGGCTCTCCGTAAGTATAACCAAGAACTTCATAATGGTCATCGCCACCACCACCACCGCTCTTGTGATGAACGTGTTTCACTATCGTATGCTTGTGGTGATGATGTTTGACGTACACAGGAACGTGAATGACGACCTTCTTGTGGCCCCCTCCGTGACCCCCGGCCAGGATGCACGATGCCAGCAATGAAAAGCAGAGTACGGTGAACTAAAAATGAAATAAAAGTGTTATTTAGATGAACAATTAAATGAAAACAAATGATATTAAGTTCTAATTGAATAATTGTTTGTTCAGAACTTTGTGATCAAATGTCAAGTTCTAATTGAACAATTATTAAGCATGAAATTTAATTATCATGTGCTAATTTGGCAACGATACGATTATGTACCCTGTTATCGTAATGACTGTTATTTTGCTTTGCCTTAATTTGGCAACAATTATGCTCGTGTACCTTGTAATAATTGTAATAAGTGCTTTATTAATAAGAACTTAGTATAACATTTATTGTTTGCCGTTTTCGTTATTTGTTACTATAATGCATACAAGCAATGCTTCGGTCGTGCCTGTATTAACTACGCTAATTTTGGTTTTTCTCCAGTTAGAATCTAGATAAACCATATTTACCTTATTTACCTACCCAAAAAACGATTAAGTATTTTTACACGAGGCACGTACAAACATACAGACTGACATAACTAAACATAATCGTAATCTAAATAGAAGTAGAGAGGCTAAGACTTTTTTTTACTACGAGCTCTACCCCGCGGTTTCTCTCGGGTATTAATTTAAACCGGTATTATTTAAACTAGATATATATTTAAATATATTTAAACGAGATAAGATGATTTAGAACGAGCAAAAGAAAAAAGAATTGTTCAAAATCGGTCGAGACGTTTCCAAGTTTTAGCGAGACTGACGAACATCGAGTAATTTTTACATATAAGGTACCAACATTAAACAGGAAAAACAGAGATTCCACATCAATGTTTACTACTCCTAGTTAGACGAAAGTGTTAGAAAATACATCAACAAAATAAATAATCGCATAGCCAATATAAGAAATCATAAGCAAACACAATAGATTGTTGTTTATAATGTAATCGCTTCGCTTCTACAATCGGGTGCCCGTAAAGAAAACACAAATTATATACTGGTAATAATAACAATACTACATAATGACCAAGTATTTAGAAATAAGTAAAAAACAGTACACTTTCTAGTCTGCATTCGAGTTTACGTAACGAGTGTAATAAAAAGAAAATCGTAGTCCAACAAGAGTAGATCTCTATAGTTTTGTTGGGAATGTAACAAATGTTTATTTTGTTTTATACCAGTTTCGATTTTACTGTCCTAGTTGGACTTCAAATACCGAACTCAGAGGCATATAATTGGCAATATTTTTAACAATCCTCTTAAAAACAATTGCAGTTCGTTAGTCTCGAAAACTCGAAAACGGCTTCAGGTTTCAACAATATTTTCTGTTTTGTTAGTTCCAATACAACAGTTGTTTGGTTAGAACTTGCTCGTAAAAAGAATAAAACAAAACTATGACAGAAAACTTGGGCATTGTTCTGTCGCTTTCCAAAAAGACGAAATGATTTTTCCAAAATTATTTTTCACCGGATTTGTCAAGATTTATTTTTTTTAGTTTTAAGTACATTATTTAATGTGCCAGGGTCACTATCACAGTTTCTATGATGATTGAAGGCCTCTAACTTGGTTTGACGATTGTCGTAACAAGAATCGAATCGAATACAAACGCTTATTATAGATAAATTAGTGGTCACCCAACCAATCTGAGAGTGACCTATTTTAGTAGTTAATAACAAATCTGAGAGTATATCTAAGTACTATGAATATTCTTAGTAGATTTTGTTTTTGTTTTATCGCGATAGTTTCAGGACTTACCTACGAATTCGTTCTGGAGCAATCTCTTTGCTCTACATAATCAACGCGTAACAGATTAGTTCCATTTAAATAAAATACATTGTTGTTGAGGCCATAGAGCTTTTTTAATAATATTAGATCAGCTTTAAGTTATGTTAAAATATGTTCGATTAGCAAGTCGTGGAATAGCCAATTAGCCAAATTAGGAATTGGTAATTGATTTTCCTAGCCGAAAAAACTTATAACTATTTAGATAAGAAGATTTATTTCAAAATCGATCAATATGTAAAATATGTTATTAAATATTAAAGACTTTTCTTTTAATAATTACTTATTAAAATATAATACTTAAGTAATTTTTACAACCCAAAAAAATACAATAATTTTAGCCCTATAATTGACAATTACGTAATTTATTATTTAACTTAATTTATTATTAAAATGATTTATTATATAATTTTACTATTAATTACTATATTATTAACGCATTATAAATATAAAATAACGTGTTACTCACCACAATTTTAGCGGCCATTTTGTTTGTTTGTGTAAACGTAAAGTGACCTACCACAGTAACAGTTAGTCGGTATGTGATAAAGAAAATTACACAAAACTACCTTTTATACCACAACGTGGTCGGGTTTCGCGACACTGCATCTCAGCATCACAGATCAGCCTCGCAAAATAACAACTAACAACACAATTACAACCTTATTACCAGCACTTTAAACCACCTTTCTCTATAACATCTTTCATCAACACAAAACTATGAAAGTGCCAGAAAAAAATAAACTCAAAAGTTGAGATAGTAAGATACGTTTTTAGTTTAACTGGGTGTTCAGTAAAATATTATGATTAAAGTGATATTGGAATCTATTATGTGCTTTTAGAGTTGAAATTTGAATGTGGTTTAATTTAACTGTGTTTTGATCTGGGTATCTCATTGAAGTTACAAGTTACTGACTTTGCCTGTGGATTCTAATTAAATGTACTATGTCTTAACTGGACCCTCATCGCTCAATGAAAACTGCTGAACCAACAATTTAAATAGAGAAAAGGTTCTTGGTAAACAATGTTTTTTTTATTATTTTTAATTAGGAAAAATAGGGATATAAATAAATGTTTTTTTAATTCAGTTTATTTTTTTCAGAAATCACATATCATATAATACATAAGCATTTAAATTTCTGACCTAAACTTTTAGTTCGATCGGTTAAGCGACGTCTGTCGCCGTAGCAGTGATGGGTGGTCGTTACTTATAATACCAAGAATTTTCATGCCTTGTACGTTAAGCTGTACAAGGCTCGACATCCATTATGGATAGATATAGTTAGAGATAAAAATGCGCCATATTGAAGAAATCTCATTACGGAAAACTGACTGCTTCATCATCATCATCATCAACAGCCTGTATTAGTCCACTGTAGGCCTCTCCCAATTCGCGCCAATGTGCCCTGTCGACGGCACGTCGCATCCACTCTCTCCCGGCTACCCTGCGCACATCATCGCTCCACCTAGCCACAGGACGTCCTACACTTCGTTTGCCGAACCGCGGTCTCCACTCGAGAACTCGTCTGCTTACAAGTGCAAAATGTTTGTAAAAAGAATAGGACGTTCGGTTAATTAAATTCTTAAAAATTCCTAACTTCACGTTCATTGTATCGCTAGTACAGTAACCTACAAATCAATGATTATGATTCCCGATATGGAATATAATCGCTATGGGAAGAGTAACTGTATTCGCGTACCGATACACAATCGTAGACGCATGCGCAACCAGACGGAAGCACTCTTACTTTTACTACCAATCTAAGGAGAGTGAATCTGATGTGATTTTAACAACAGATTATTATTATTATTACAAAACAGTTACGTGTAGTTCCTTTTTTAAATTAGCTTTTTCATGTTGCATGTAAGTACATAAATTATGTTTGTCTCAGCGTCGCGCGAAGAGATTTAGTTGTAACTAGCAGCGCCCCGCGGTTACACCCGCGTAGTTTTCAATTTACCCCCCCTTTTCTTCCCCTAGAAAGGGGGGAATTTCCAAAAATCCTCTCTTAGTGGTAGCCTACTCCCCCCCAGCAAACACACGTGCCAAATTTCAGCTCTCTGCGACCAGTAGTTTCGGCTGTGCGTTGTCTGTCAGTCAGTACATCACTCACTCAGTAACGGTAGAGTTGTAATTAGGTAGTATCTACCTAATAGGTAGGTACTTGGAATACAGTTTTTAGGAAATATCTTGTTACAAATTTGGGTTTTCAAAGGACCCTGTCTTAAAAGTAAGCATTCTAAACATTTTCATACAGATATATGAAAATATCATCAATTCCTATAAAAACTATAATATCATTTTATCAGCTGATTTGCCATGAACAAAGAACAAACAAAGAAACAGCCGAATACATTTAATAAGAAACAACAATGTCTTGATATCTATACTAATACATATTATAAAGCGGAAGAGTTTGTTTGTTTGGTTGAACGCGATCTCAGGAACTACTATATTACTACTATATTAATTAAGATAGCCCAGTTATCGAAGAAGGCTAAGGCTAATACGAGCGGAGCACTAATAAATAATGTGTCGAAATCGTTTTTTTTGTTCCTTTTGAGACCTTTCATTGCGTGCGCTGTGAAAACGGTTAGTTTCGCTAAAATAATGTATGACGGAAATGTTCCCCTTTAAAAGTTCTAAAAACAGTCCGCGGCAGCATGTCTATCTTTTGAAGTTGGCTTACTATATAACCATTTTTATGCTTATTTTAAAGCGTTATTTGTGAAGGTGTTTTTATAAAGATGATATTAATCCTTATCCAAATAAATACATTATTCATTACAAGTACTTATTTAATTTAAAAGATTTGCCTTTTACAGCATTTGATTTCAATAAGTATCTTAGAAGATATTGCAGTTTTAAAAAAGATCGCTGCAGAATTTATGATCAAGGCCACAGATTACTAACTAGTTACTACGATAAGGCGCCCCGGCCGGTGTGCGGCGGCACAGAATAAGTAACTAATTTTTCACCTTCCACGCAAACGAAATCGCGGGCAAAAGCCAGTTAGAAATAAAGGAATAATTGAAAGACTTTGGTATTACGATAAATAGTTTTTTAAAGAATGGATATAATTTCAGTAAATATGAAACTATCTCCCCGTGAATTGTTATATTTGGCTTTGAAGGCATTATGTGTGTTTACGAGGACTACAATGCCCTTTGGGCATGCCTACAGGCAGTCCTTTACAAAAATTGGGATTAGAAGGTGATGACAGGCCTATTGCCTTACTATATCCGTTTAACGAGTAACGAAAGACGAAACTCGTCCCTGAGGTCGTTCCAACCCCGCATAAAACGTAAGCGCGTTCTAACTTTATACACCGCCATCTAGCGCCGGGTGGGTACAACTGTAAGAATAGAGGACACGGGCACCACTCGTAGAGATTTGTTGCTTTCGGAAAACGAAAGAATAACAATATTTTTAAATACATTTAAGTTAAACACACATTTATTACCCTTTGGGTACGATACACTAAATATGAATAAGTTATCATCATAAATATAATAATAAGTAAGTAATGTGACTCGCGTCCTCGGGGACATGGTTACCTGTTAGCCTCATCTTGAACGCAATGTAGCAATTGTAAATATGTTTTACTAGTTGTGCCCCGCGGTTTTACCCGCGTGAAACTTTATCCTGTGGGAATTTAAGGATAAAATGTATCCTAGTTATAGGGGACATCTGTACCAAACCTTAGTATATGACAGTAAACTTTCGGCCCGTAAAATCCCATAGCTAAACGCCTCTCTCTTTTAATGATGTTATAAGCAAGTACAAAAAAGGAAGGAAGAAGTCAAAATGTTAAAAGTATCTATCAATCAAATGGTGTTCATTTTATTTATAAATTAAAGTAGCACGGCGATTAACGCTTCATATGAAAATGTTATTACATCTCACGAAAGACCAAGTGAAATCTCATGAAGGGCCAGGCCTTAAGCAGCGTGTCCACGGCAAGAAAGTCTTGTCTGATTCAGATAACATGTAGTATTTATATGAAAATTTTATCTGATCTGAAACAGACAAGACAAATTTCTTATCGTGAACTCGCCTAATAAGGTAATAGGGCTTTACCCTACTGCAAATCTTACTTTTAGGTCAAACGTCTTAATTCTGAAAGTTACTTCTTAAATATACTATAGCATGCATTTTATTAAAAACTAGCTGCGCCCCGCGGTTTCACACCCGTAGTTCCCGTTCCCATAGGAATTTCGGGATAAAAAATAGATGTTGGCCGATTCTCAGACCTACTGAATATGCTCACAAAATTTCATGAGAATCGGTCAAGCCGTTTCGGAGGAGTATGGCAATGAAAACTGTGACACGAGAATTTTATATATTAGATATACAGCTAGAATACATTTTAATGAAACTTGAGTACTTTAAGCTTAGCAAGCGGTTTATCTTTATTATCTTGATGTTCTTACAGGATAAACGTCAACACGGGTTCCTTACCTTACTCATCATGTGTTATCATTTGATGTATCTTGATCTACAGTCTGACTGACAAATTACAACAGGATAAGGTGGCCATTGACATGTCAGTTTAACTGATCAGTTGAACTGGCGTCCATCCAAAAATGGTCGTTAATCACTGGAGCGATTCCGGATTCCAGTGGGGTAATTGGCTTAAAACTTTTGCAGTGACGTCACAGTTTATTCTGGACTGATCAGTTCAACTGAATCGTCACTGGCCTGTCGACAGAATTAAAAAAATTTTTGAATGCTCGTTTCTATAATATTAGGGGTTTAAAGCATTACAGAGTATAGTCACTCTACGAAAAATACTGACATTCCGAAATCCGACCTTAAAGAGATATGGGTAATTTTATATTGCTGCAAATCGAAAAAAGTAGGGTTCCGTACCAAATGGGTAAAAACGGAACCCTATTATTGCGACTTCGCTGTCCGTCCGTCCGTCCTTCTGTCACCAGGCTGTATCTCAAGAACGGTGATAGCTAGGCAGTTGAAATTTTCACAGATGATGTATTTCTATTGCCGCTATAACAACAATTAAAAAAAATATTTAAGGGGGGCTCCCGTACAAAACGTTTTGTCGTTTTTGGTATGAACCATTCGTGCGCGAGTCCGACTCGCACTTGGCCGTTTTTTTACTAATCTCACTCATTCAATTTGCACATTCTCGACATTTTCTAAATAAAACCTACTATTTTACTAAGAAACTAAGTAATCACAAAATATAGTATGTACATATATGTATAACAGTTTCCGTGTTCCGATAATAGGGTATAGATGCAGGCAGACCCGGTGATATAACTTCACGGAAACTAACTAATAAACATAAAGAAAATCACTGCGAAGATAATTTTACAAATAAATTGCGTATGAGATTAATAGAACATCAATAACTCGATTATTTTATTACAAACATTTTCTTAAAAAGCCATATAATGTTCAGTTCAAACATTTTGTAACCATTTCAGTGATTCGGGGGCACGGCCTTCGATCCAGTTGTCCTAACATCATTGACAGTCGACAATTTGGCCCTTTGTGCGTAGAAGCATTACGCCAAATTAAGGTCTTATTAAGGAACAATTTTCCTCATATATTTGTCGAGAAGCAAATGTGTCTTCGGTGTGCGTACTAAGTATGTAGGTAAATGTATGGGGGC
Source organism: Timandra comae (assembly GCA_958496195.1). Taxonomy (NCBI): domain Eukaryota; kingdom Metazoa; phylum Arthropoda; class Insecta; order Lepidoptera; family Geometridae; genus Timandra; species Timandra comae. Next base: position 16,902,384 of record OY292353.1, read on the forward strand.
AATTATTGTCTTTCCACATTTGTTGCCTGGAAACATTTGCTGCTTCGGTGTGCGACCTGGTTTAGGAGTACGTTAATAGACATTTTGACAAAGTACCATTTTCGGGTATTATATCTACACTAGCTATGCCCCGCGGTTTTACCCGCGTGGAACCTTATCCCGTGGGAATTTTGGGATAAAAAGTACGTGTTATTCCTAGGTATGAGGAACATCTGTACCAAATGTCATTAAAATCCATTCAGTAGTTTTTGCGTGAAAGAGAAACAAACTCACAAACATTCGGCTTTATAATATTAGTAGGATATATACTGACATACCGACTACCGTAATTCTATAGAAATTTCTAGAACCAACAGACACTTATGTGTAAACATGTAAGTCCAGAAGTTGTTGCGTGCGCTATTGAAATGCAATCTCGTGTGTGACTACCCTAATGACTTAATGTACCAAATAAAGCACGAACTGTGTACGTAAGATATAGATTTGAACAGTTTACACAAACATTTGTTGCGAAATTATACATAAACTTTCTTTTTATTACATTTGTTTTCTTAATTTAAACCCCTAGCTTGGTTTGAATTTGAATTTCGAAACGTAATCTATATCATTATATAAAAGGCTTTGTCCTGAATGACTGATGGATCAACGCACAGCCTAAACCGCTGATCGTAGAGACCTGAAACTTGGAGGGTGTGTTATTTGTATTACGTAGGCGTCCGATAAGAAGGGATTTTTGAAAATTCCTCCTCTAAAGGGGTGAAAAGGGGTTGCAAAGTTTGTATGGGACAACGTGATTCCTCGGTCTGATTAAGTTCAAACTTGGCATAAATGTTCTTCAAAAAGATTAATTAAATATGTGATACTCATTTTTCTTAAAATCATCACCTAACATGATTAAAAAGGGGTAAAAAGTTATTTTGGGGTTGATTTGCGTCGAACTCCTTTGACATGTGTTTCAAGTTGTAATTTGACAGCTGAATGTCAAAATGGCGGACTAAAAGAAAATGACGGAAAATGAGGCAGCGTATCAAAACTATATGTAAATAAAAAAATACCGTATTTTTACTTATTAATAGATATTTATCAATATTCTTCACCCCGCATTATAAATCTAGACATTAATTTAAATAACTATTTCAAATATCAAATCTGTAGGTGAAGTAGTTTTTTCATAAAATGTACCACCAAATTGTTGCGTTACAAGGGCTTCGCTTTGCTCGCCCTAATTAGATATTTTACTCATAATTTGATTTCTGCTTATCATATCTTCAGACATTTTCGATCTAAAATATTACTATACGAAAATTATTATTCATGTGCGATTTATCGATTTTAGCTTTATGGTATGAAATTAGTTAAGTCGAGCAGGGTTTTTTATAACTAAATCACCCACTTATTATAGATACATAGATTCGCTTAATTACAATCCAGAATCTTTCCAGAATTTTTCGCAGAATCTAAATCACTTTCTAATATAGTAGAACGCCGATTAACCGAATCGCCAATTATCCGAATCCGTCCTAAGTTACTATGCAATGTACCTCTATTAATTGTTGTGATTTATTATATTTTGTATTTTCGTCAAGGCCCGCTGAGATTGCAACTTAAATATAAATAAATAAAATAAATAACTTACTCTGATCGAGATGTTTAAGTGAGTTATAGATAATGTAGAACTGTGTTTGTTAAACTTATTATAGTTTATTCAATGTGTGGCATCGTTTTTAGAGTTCCGTTCCCAAAGGGTAAAAACGGAAACATATTACTTCGCTGTCAGACCGTCCGTCTGTCACCAGACTATCTCAAGAACCATGGACATTGGACGTATGGTATGAGAGAATGATGCATATTCAAGGTCAAGAACGGTGATAGCTAAAGCTACACTTGAAATTTTCACAGATGATGTATTTGTATTCTATTGCCGCTATAGGAAAAAATACATAAAATAAAATAAATATTTAAGCGGGGCTTCTCAATACAACAAACGTGTTTTTTTGTCGTTTTTGGTACGGAAAAATTCGTGCGCGAGTCCAGCTATGTGCAGTCTATGTGCGATAATCCGAATCGACCCCGGTCCCAATTAATTCAGATAATCAGCATTCTACTGAATATGTATTGTGTTATGAAACGCCGACTCTTCCGAAAAAAGATGAAAAAATGGGATGGAAGTGGTAGTGGGGTGGAAGGGGTAGTGGCGTGGAAGTGGTGTGGATGCGGGATAGGCGTTGAAGTGGTAGAGATGGGGAAATGGGATTAGTGTGGATGTAGGACGGTGAGATGTAGAGCGTCGGTGGCGTAGGGGTTAAGGCCTTTGACTTTCGATCGGAAGGTGCCTGGTTGGAAACCCACCACGTACCAATGTGTTTTAAATCATCATTACCAGTTCATTGATCTCCCTACCGAGGGTACAAGACCAGAAATAAGTAATGATGAGTGATGTGGAAGTGGGAGCGGTGTGGAAGATGTATTAGTGTGGAAGGGGAGTGGGGTGGAAGTGATATTAGGGGGTCAGCATCAGCTACCTAAGGAGGGGCTAGGGCCTGTCCTGAATCATATCTAATAGGGGTATTTTAATTATGTAGGCACATAAAATATTAAAGTTTACCTAATTTATATGTCACTAGCGGCGCCCCGCGGTTTCACCCGCGTAGTTCCCGTTCCGTAGGAATATGGGGATAAAATTATGCTAAAAACCTTTCCACTAAATCATTCTATCTATTAAAATAATCCGCATCAAAATCCGTTGCGTAATTTCAAAGATCTAAGCATACATAGGGACATCAGGACAGAGAAAGTGACTTCGTTTTATACTACATTATGTATTGATAACGAATAATATAGACGTGTTTATTATTTAATTTTAATCTCGACTGCCTGACCTACGTATTGATTAAAGTTATTTTATTACATCGATATTTAAAGTTAGCCCAAAATAACTATTCTACGCGCACGAAGTCGCGGGGCAGAAGCTAGTTATAAATAAATATATAAAAAATAATAGTAGACACTATAAACAATGAAAGGTTTTCATATGTCATGTTAAAATGTAAACCTTATGGAACCATTGTACAAACTGAAAGTTAAACTATGGAGAATGATAAAAATTGTGTACGAATTGGCAGTAGAAGTGTACCAACTGACAATAAGCCAAACAAACAGTGACAAATATTAACTATGACTCTGACCTCGTAGTGCTATGAGGAGTAACGCGGATTTCATTTTTAATTAATTCACACAAGGTCACTACATAAATAAGAACATTAATTTACCACTTCCCAACAGAAATATACTGTTGTAAAATAAACCCGAGCCGTTCAAATTCCCAATAGTTACTATAAAATGTGAGTTGTATTTTTTTGTGTGTTCAATCCCCGAGCGCACTCAACAACCATTCATTAAACTACAAAAAAACACCTAAAATATCTCATCGTTAAGCTATAAAAATCTATAAATTGTGTTTTAGGTCATTAACCTATTTTATATGTATATCTATCCCGTAACACCAATTAAATAAATAAAGGGATACCAATAAAGTTTCATTATTTTTGTAAGAGCCGTCCCTATTAATGCTTACGGTCAACTTCCGCTCGGCGATCCGTGGCGAGGCGTTCCACTTGGAACAGAGAGTTTCCTACGAGAGAAGGTCATGTGAGGAAATTGGTGTCTAATATTACTTAAACAATATAAAAACAATCGATTTCACTTGAACTTGAACGTGAATATAATGCCGCTTACTGTCGACACATCAATTGTAAATCTTGTAATACTTGTAATGGATAAAGATGTGTTCTATAATAATCGCGAATGTTTTATTTTGTATTAGTGGCACCCCACGGTTTCACCTGCGAAGGTCCCGCTCTCGTGAGAATCTGGGGATAAAAGTATACTAAAAATCTTCCTCTTTAATCATTCTATCTATTATAGAAAACCACATCTTGCGTAATTTTAAAAGACCTAAGCATACCTATAACTTTGGGTCGCTGAGCCAAAGGAGTAAGTAAGTAAGTAAGCATACCTATATAGGGACAGACAGCGGGAAGCGACTTGGTTTTATACTATCTACCTATGTAGTGATGCGTTACCTACTACGAGTAAGGTATGTTACACTGAGTTTGATCAATTAACATGAGATACTATTTTCGGCCACATCAACAACTCTTGATACGAGTAGAAGTTCATCACTACATAGTATAAAACAAAGTCGCTTTCTCTGTCCCTATGTATGCTTAGATCTTGAAAACTACGCAACGGATTTTGATCCAAAACGGAGGTCTTGTGAAAGAAATTGCCCAATAAGTATAATACAATCCCAATATGTACTAAAATGTGAACTTACTATTGTAATAGTAAAGAGGGAGGCCAACCGGATGTAATGTACAAATAAAACAAAAATACATCTATTAAGTAGTACTTAATTTAAATTGTGTAAAGTAGAACATGGTTTTGTAATGCAATGTTGTTGAATTGAATCATGTAGGTGACAAAGTAGGACACTTTAAATACAATTCCATCCGGATACCAATTCTGAAAATAATTTATAACATAATCATTCACTCTATCTTCTCATTATAGTAACTGACCCTCTTTTTTTTTGATGTCCCAGGGGAAATGCTTTGACGCATCCCCGCGACGAAGTAGCGGGGTATGTGGGACTCGCCCTCCACCAAGATGGATCGGTGGAGGTCCTACCCACTAAAACCCCCGGGGGCGATATCGCATGGGCGCTGAGTGCCGGCGCAACGGTAAGCGGGCCGCACATCCGCTACGCCGGCGGATAGTAACTGACCCCTAACTATTCGTAACTTGTATCTAGGGTATCAGAAACTACGCACACACTCATTCACACACACCCAGACCGAGATAAACATTTGTGGTTCGCACAAATATACGGGACTCGAGCCCACAACCTTACATGGTAGTCTACTTTGGCATGGTGACCACTCTGCCATCGATGTCGTCAGAGTAATTATAATTAAGTACTTCTAGTTTTAAGATGGTTCAAGTGTCCCCAGCTATGCTAAGCGATTTAATAAAGCTTAGCTAAAGTCTGGTCACCAAAACACTACGAATTTTATAGAAATGTAGTTTGATTTGATTAAACTACTAGAATGATCTGTCTTTCATACTTACATCTTATCAAAGTAAGGGCCTATTTCACCATCTTCAAGTAACTTTCCGAGTAGCTACTCACATGTTTTGTATAAATCACTTGATTGATACAAAGTAAGAAAGAGGCAAAACTAACTTTACTAGAGTGAGTAACTTTACTTGAAGATTGTGAAATAGGCCTTAAGTATATTAAATATCTATACTTAATCTATACTTTTAATAAATAAATAAAAAACGGTCTTTACTTTCAATAATCAATATCTACGACAATCTTCACTTTAAAATCCAATTGGATATAAATACAAACTTTACTTTCCAAATCCGATACCAACTTTGAATTAAGTGATACATGTTTAATATTGTCCGGTCAAATATTTTGTTTGTCTCGCTGGTTACAAGGTGGGTGGCATCTGTTACCGCAGGGCGCCCTGAGAGGTCCCTAACGATCCCAGTGCGTATGATATGCCGTCTTTTTTAAACTATTCCAATTAATTAAGAGCCCGAAGCTTATTCGATTGACGGTAGTCATTTTTTGAATGGTGGTGGCGTTTTTATTACTTTATAAGGAATTTAATTTTTGGGTTACGTGACTTAATATCAGAACCCTTGAATTATTGTGAACAAGTGTCTATAGTATAAACTTTACATTATTATATCATTACAATCCGTAAGGTTGCGGGTTCGGTTCCTGCGCGGGGTGAATATTTGTGTGAACCACAAATGTTTGTCTCGGTCTGGGTGTGTGTCTGAATGAGTGTGTGCGTAGTTTCCGATAACCTTTGATACAAGTCAAGAACTTAGGGGTCAGTTACTGTGACAAGATGATGTAGTGAATGAACTGAACTTAAGTATAAGTATATACTAATTCTATAGTTGTATGCTAGTTTAAAGTAAATTGCATACAGTAATCAATGCTAATGTTTAAAAGAGAAATAATTAGAATTATTGTTTGTTTGTAATAGGTAAACACAGAATTGCTCTATACAAACTGGCAAGAGTCGTATTAAAACAACCTTAATTAAAGTTTTACGTTATCTCTTTAAAACTAGCGGATGATTGCGCGAAATCCCGTGGATTTTATATCACAAAAACCTTGTCTTTATAATAAAAGGTCGATTCAAAAAATAGTGCATTGTATTTGTCCTAAAGATTTGGGGTCATTTTTGGGATCTGATTGAAAATTACGTTTTTATTTTTATTGACAAAACATCCCTTCTGATTAGAATTCATTCAGAAACCTACCGCACAATGCCCGACCTACGCTTGACCGGTTAAGTTAACGGAACATTAAACGCTATATAATAATTTTCAGTTATTATTAACATTCAACCAAAATCTTTTTTAAATTTGTTTACATTTCTATTGGTTTTTGTTGATGTCTCTTCTTTTGATTCTAAAAACTTTAAAGAATGCCGAACTGACCTTAGGTTACTACTTAGTGTTTATTACCTCTAACTAGATACTATCTGTAAATACTTATAAGTACTTATCAACTACACGTCTTGTATTATCAATATCATAATTAGGAACCAAAAACATTAATAAATGCTATATAGATGACAAAAAGCAATTAAGTTACTTACTTAAACCCTTCGTATATTCTCAAATCTATTGTATTCTTTATGTATAACCCAAACACATTTGACTTACAAGCACACAAATGTTTGTCCCGAACGGGAATCGGACACGTACCTAGCTATAGAGTCACCATCTTTTCTGTGCAGTTGACAGCGTCGCTGTAATCGCATCTTTTGGTTGTCAGTTTATTGAAAATGTATCCACATGACATTAAAGTCTAAATGACAATATAAGCTTCCACTTTGGCCGTCGGCACAGAAAACTTGGTAACTCTATAGGTATAGCAGGCAGGGTCACCATCAACTACACTACTTGGTCGATTTCCCGTAATATAACAGACTAGTAGAGTCCCGCAGTTTTTCCCGTAAAACTGCGGGGATAAAATTATACCAGAAACCTTCCTCTTGAATGACTATCAATTAAAGAAAACCGCATATTGACAGACTGCCACAAAGACTTTGTTTTATACTATGAAGTGATACTATAATAAAACACGAATGCAATGCTTTTGCAAATATACAGCACCATCTACAGCTGAACTTTCAAACTATTGAAAAGTGTGGTGAAAGGCGTAAGGTTTTGCAGCAAATTGTGCAAATTCACAGACTCGCCAACTGACAACAGTTTAGTTCGCGTGATATAGATGGCAGCACTTTGTAGTAAAATTAAATACTTAAATATTAACTAATAGTTTCTATTCCATTGTTAATTTTACTCCTTCGAATCGGATTGATCGATTTGTATGATTTTTTTTTGTGTGTTATCGGTAGTTTTGAGTCTGAGTACTCTACTACGTAAACTCCCCTTACTCCTAGTGAAATAATTTTAATATGCGTAATCAACGTTTAGTTTGCTGAGCCAGCAAACTAAACGTTGATTACGCAGTCTTTCTAATATACTTGTACTACTAATCGTATGTAAAGAGTTTCCAAAGCGACATCATTGCTAACCCTTCTTTAGAAATAAGTTCTCAATTAAAAACAGTGAATAGAACAATGAATACCTTCATAAGTTTATTTCATCTATCATTACAATACATTCTTATCACAACTGTAGGCGTAGAGTAATCCTGGCGGCTCATCCAGACAACTTTCTCCGTAACTTTATCAATATAATTAAGGGAATATGACCATTGCAATGTGAAAATATCTAGGAACGCGATGATGGAGCGACGGTATCAAGCTGTATCCACATTTAAGTTTCTCGCACGATTCACCGTAACACAAAAAATGTAAAGATAAGCCGACTTTCTAATAAACCCCACTAGACGTCGGAGCCTCCTTCCTTGTACATAATAAATCTTAAGGAGTACTCACTTTAAATCTAGAGGTGCTCAACCTTTAGTTAATAGCTGAACTCGAAAGTTCATTTGATGATTAACAAGTTTAATAATGTTCAATTTTCTAGAAATTTAGAAAATACATATATTTTTCATTACATAATTAATTATTATGGTATGTTCAATTTTCTAGTTAGAAAACTAGATAATATTTTTCCTGCAGAAAAAAGGCCGCTGTATTTGAAGTAGACCCTCTGAGGTAAGCTTCGTCGCGATAGATGAACAAATTGCATATGTAAAGTCTATACTATACTTGTACTAGTACTACACAGCACAGTGAGGAGGAATCTTACAGGAACCATTTCGCCGCATTTTCAGGCCCCTATTTGAGAGCCTCTGGATAAGCTCAGAACGCTGAAATTTTCGTCATCTAGTAAGCTATATAATCACAACATTAACTATAATAGTAAAGAAATCGCAGTAAGGAACCTTACACTTGGCATGACTTTGTCTAGATTTCATGCCTTTTTAGAGATAAACAAGCAGCTCCATCGAGACTTAGCTAATTTTTTACAGAATGTTTTTGGTGGGATAGGCGTTTACAGTATTACGAGTTCATACATATATATAATAATAATAATCATAAGCCCGCAGGGCACCTTTGAGGCGGGGTGTCGGGGAGTAGCGACCCCGCGGACCTGACGCGCTCCCGGGGGAGGTCACCATTCCTCACCTCCGCTTGCCTTCATTGGCCGGCCGGAGTGGAGCCCGCGAGAGCACTTTGGTGCTCGGAGAGTGAGGGGCGTTGCGTAAGTGGTGAGTTGGCTTAGCATGAAGATGGACCCTCGGGCTCAGTGGATCGCGGTTTAAAACCCAGGGCGTCTGCTCCACTCTCAAAGCCGCTCGTTTCATGTTGCCCCCTTGTTGTGACTCGAGCGACTTGTTTCGTAGTTTTCCATATATTTGCAATAGTCCCAGCAGAACCGGGGACTGTCCTTGGATGCATTTTATAGTCATATACAGGGATAGTCGCCGGATTGTGCATCCTTTACACAAGATTAAATATGTCAAAGGGCTTCCGTGTGTTGGCTTTGGCCCCATACTAGCCTTCCAAAAGACCGGGACTCCTTAATAGTCCCGTGAATGGAAAAGACATAATCATAATAAATCATTTATTTACTCTTCACAACAGTAGTACTTATAGTGAAACTTATATGTAGGTATCAATAATAACAATAGGTAGCTTATGATCTACTGAGATCAGTGGAGAGACAAGTTATTAATAATGAATTTTATATTTAAATGATATTTTATAAGCAGGAACCTAAGTTATAATAAATTTATCTCAAACTATTGTTTACATACTGTGAACTGGTATTTTATGTATGGTGAAGCCTAGTAAAATTGAAGAACATACATTATAATAATAAAAGTGATAATAAATCATATATTTACTCTTCACAACAGTAGTACTTATAGTAAAACTTATATGTAGGTATCAATAATAACAATAGGTAGATACACTTTAATATAATCAATTGGTACTCGGGGAAAAGCGGTTTTATCGTTGACAACAATCTGCGAAATAAATTCTGCTGAAAGAATAGCGGACATGTGTTTTAATAGTAAAGGAATGTTAAATATTTAAAATTGATATTATAAAATTAATTGAATCAATAAAATAGTTATTTTACAGATTAATTACTCAGATTTGTAATCGTTTATTTCGCTAATTTACTTTCGCTACTGCCACAATACAGGCGCAGAATCTAGTGAGGAAGTCAACGACACATAGTTCGTTGGTTGAAATTTCTTTGAATTTTAAGATATTACTATTATTTAATTTAATCACAAACTTTGAGAACCATTGTCCGATATTTTAATGTGGCCTAATAATCAGAAAGAGAGTAAAAAGTCGCCTATGCACCGGTGGGCTTTAGCCTTCCTCTAGATTGATGCCTCTCTCTCTTATCGACTATTTTTTTGACTTTTTACTTAACTTTGAATATTGCCTCTTGTAATAAGGATCTCAGACCGTTAAAGCGAGTGCTCAAGTTAACGTTAAAGTGAATGAACTCGTCCGTATGTGGCCACGTGGGCCGTGGGCCGTGGGCCACTCTCTTCCGACATTTTTGTTTTTCATTTTATTTGAATTCGACTTGTCAAGTGATTCCTACAAAAAATACTATGAATATGAATTGTGTGAACTCTGGTATTGATTTTTGATTTGTGTTTTTGTTAGTGATTGATTTTATTATTTTTATGATATACGTGGTAGTACATTTTTGCAACTTCAAATCCAGGGATATATGTATAACTGATTTTTTATTCATCTTTTAAACAAAACATAATTTATGGGGATTTGAGAACATTAATATTTGATTTTAATATAACGTTTGGTGCTCAGTCGAAATATCCCAAAAAGAAAATAAATTGAAAATTTATGTTTTCACTAAATTTCTAACAATAACAACATGACTGAATATGTAATCAGTTACTCACATAAGGGAGAGCCGATGCAAGATTTGTGTAAACATTTTAGAACATCGGAAAAGTTTACATACGACAAAAAAAGTTCGATTACTACAAAAATAACCACCAAATAATTGCAAGTAAAAGCAATTTGAATTAAATTATTCTATTTATAATTTGTGGAATAGGTAAATAAATATATACGTAATTACCGGTTAATACTGCTATAAATTAAACATTATTGAGTGACAGCACGCACTACGGATACCTTCCAATATTAATGAATGAAAGGGGTACGCTAATAACTCTTCACTTGGGTAATGATCGGTTTCTACTTGGATTTGTTCGTAATTTATTAACTGTTCGCGGTGAGTGTGTTTTAAAAGTGGCCATTGACGACTCAGTTGAACTGGTATCCATGCAAAAATGGTCGTCAATCACCGGAGTGATTCCAGATTTCGGTGGGGAAATCTAGATAGCCTAACTTTTGGAGTGATGCCACAGTTTTATGTCTGGACTGATCAGTTCGACTGACTCGTCAATGGCCACCTTTACAATTTTTTATTACAAGTTTAGACACCTTCTTAAGGTACCTTTTTTCTAGGTGTTTAATAGCCTCCTAATACATGTATACTAACTACTTAGTTCCTTCTTAGACAAATATATAACACTAGCTTTGTCTCGCGGTTTCACCCGCGTAGTTCCCATTCCCGTGAGAATTTCCGGATAAACATAGCCTATGTTCTTTCCCGGATCATAAGCTACCCCTGTACCAAATTTCAAGTCAATCGGTTCAGTACTTTGGCGGTGAAAAGGTAACAGACAGACAGACTGCGTTACTTTCACATTTATAATATTAGTTAGGATTATACTTACTTTCTGATGTCCTAGATACGGGAAGTAAATCTAGATAAGGGTCTAGATTTATTACTAGTTGTATTTGTTATATGACGACTATAGAGTGATTTATTATAAAGTGTTCGAGAGTTAGAGTTTCCTGGATACAGACATCAGTTAGAAAGACTCGGAAAATTCAACATTTTAATGCTTAAATATTACTTTTAACTTTGATAAACGCCACTTATTCCAGTATTCTTGTGAGAAGGTAAATTATGTAAATTGGCTCATAAATGTACATGAAAATATTTTAAGTTCTATATAGGACTAGCGGCGCCCCGCGGCTTCACCCGCGTAGTTCCCGTTCCCGTAAGAATATGGGGATACAATTATGCTAAAAACATTTCCAATGAATCACTCTATCGATTAAAACAAACCGCATCAAAATCCGTTGCGTAGTTTTAAAGATCTAAGCATACATAGGGACAGAGAAAGCGACTTTGTTTCATACTATGTAGTGATACTTGAAGATTCATACACAAGATGCAACTTTATTTGAAAACTATCACGGAAGTAACATTTTAAGAATTTTAAATTACATATTTACGCAGTCATAAATAAATTATGCAAAAACATCAATTTAAGAGCAATTCCGTTACAAAAAGGTGTAACATTTTTTCAATGATTCAGTGTATATTACATAGACAATTAAATGGTGGAGGAGTTGCGTGTGCAAAACCGTACTTCCTTCAACGTTGCGTTGGTGAAACTTATGAAAATGCACTAATCAGGGAAATACTACCGAGAAAGTGATTTATTAATTAAACCGAAAATTTTGTTACTGCGCCATTAGTCATTAAGTAATCAACGTTGAGCAATGTAAATAATATATGATTTACTTTATGACTTAATCAGTATTTAGTTTGGTCATAAGTGATTTAATATACTTAAGTTAATCGTCAGTTAGGCAACGAGTTTTATGTACTTGGTTGGATGGATTTTATAATTTAACTTACGAATTCTGTTAATGAATATAATATATATAATACCGCCTTTATAATACTTCATATCTGTATATTATATGCATTACTGTAAATGTACCTTTCTTAAATAAATAATGAAAAAATTCATTGTAATGATAAATTTTTGAATATTTTTACATAAATTATAGAAAAAAATACTGAGTGAAGCTAATTAAGGATGTACGGATGTATGTTTATTACTCGTTCACGCAAATATGACAACACCGATTAGTGTGAAATTGATGACAGGTTTTCCTCATTAAAACTGTCACAGGGTTAGGAAAGTAAACAGGATTTTCAATGGTTACAAAGCACAGCTAGGCTTGTAAGAAAAACTTGTCCTTTTGTGATCGGAAAATATATACTAATAATAATATTATAAAGAGGAAAGATTTGTTTGTTTGTTTGTAATAAATAGGCTCCGAAACTACTGGACCGATTTCAAAAATTCTTTCACTAATGGAAAGCTAATTTATCAGTGCGTGACATAGGCTATATTTTATCCCCGTAATCCCACGGGAACGGGAACTACACGGGTGAAACCACGGGGAGCTACTAGTAATATAATAAAGAGGAGAGATTTGATTGTTTGTAACGAATAAGATCCAAAACTACTGAACCAATTTCAAAAATTCTTTCACTAATAGAAAGCTATATTATCAGCGAGTGACATAGGCTACATTTTATCCCTGTATTCCCACGGGAATGGGGACTACGCGAGTGAAACCGCGGGGCGTTGTTAGTCTAACAATAAAAATAAAATATTCCAAAAAACAAATACTTCTCTTCAAAATATAACAATAAATGAATAAAAATAACAAGTAACCATTTTGTTTGGACATAGTTTCTATTATAATGAATGTTTTGTCTCAACGGTTAGATGGGTGCATTAATGGACATCAGTTGTTACCATTTTACGACGCCTGTCTAGGGAGTCATCACTGGAACGCACCGTGAACCATAAGGGTGTGGACAGACAGCCAGCGGGACGGCAGCACGCCAGTCACGCCACACTGAGCGGTTGTACCGTACGGTCAACGTCAGATAAAAGGTACCCTTGGTAAATCTTACTTTGGTATCATTGGTAATACGAAAGTGAGCATTACCACAGGGCATTAATTACCATGGTTGGCCAAGGGAGGTATATTTTTTTCTGACTGTACTAGATAATTAAACACGCCACACAGAGCCAGCACGACGCGCGTTAAGAATGGAGTCTAGATGCAGTTCTCCATACAAATTTATTCCCATGCTTCCTTCATAGTAAGTCAGATTATTTATTTTTTGTATGAACAAGAGAAAATATGGCATACTTATATCCTTCATTATTAAGATATTGAAAAAATAGAGGGTCGGGCTAAAGCTGGTTCAGCCAATAGGAAAAAAATGGTCTAGAGGCATTATCCAGGGAGGAAACACGGGAATACGTTTGTATGAAGAGTTACGTCTAGACTTTCCTCTTAATCCCTAAAGACAAAACCGTGTCGTCCCACCCCGTTGGCAGTCTGACCACACCTTAACTGGTAAGATAACAATTTGATTGTTGCATGGGTAATAAAAACGTTCAAAAATTGGTTACAATTATCTTGGTACTATCTCGTAACATTTTAATAGCAAGATCCCTTTTTGTGTGGGAAAATGTTGGGAATACTTACAGAGGGTTCTTCGTTATATTGTTTTACTAACATCGTCTCGCGTTTGTACTTGAGCCTAGTAAAATATTACACCTAATCCAGTGAAAACTTTGGGATACAAAGATGGCTTTTAATTTTAAGTAATAATGTAAAAAAAACACACCAAGAAAAAAAAACGTGTGGCACTCGGGGTAAAGCTATTGCATAGCAATTTTATCAACTAATTGTTTTTTTTTATTATTGTATTGCAATCCTTAGAAATTTTGATGTCGCGCTTGAGACTTCATACAATAAAAACTTTGTCTACATTACTATAAAAACTTTTTGGAAAATTTACAAAAAAGGAGTTTTCGATAAAAATAATAATAAAAACGTGAGGTCATTTCGTTACGGAATATCTGGATTCGGTCCCCGCGCTCAAGGCCCTCGATAGAAGCTGTGCTATTGCATAGCTTCTATCGAGGGCCTTGAGCGCTATTGCTTAAATATCAATATTTAAATATTCTTTTTTAGAACCTACGGCTACGGGGTGTAAAGAAAGTTGAAGTCTAATAAACGCGCCGGTAGTTCCTCATCCAGTACATAGTGACTCGCAATAAACGACTGTATCTTTGTTAGATCTTTAATTTAACAGCAATCTGAAGTTATGAGGAAGGAAATCAATAATAAGAAAACACCAGTGTTATATGTATATGAATCTGCAGTTACATGATATTACAGTCCGCTAAGACCAGCTAAACTATAGAAAGTAGGAAGCATTCACACAATAGTTCAATAAAAACTAGCAATGTTCTATTCTACATTTCACTGTTACATGGTAATCGGTACGTTTATTTGTTTGTTTCAATGATCATTATCCTGTGTGAATAGTGCGAGTTTTATTTTCGAAAAGTTAACTTTACGATAACGCAGATTTGCATGGGATCGAATCAGTGCCATCTTCTGGCGGAGTGTTTGATCCCATACAAATCTGCGTTAACGTAAAGTTAACTTTACGAAAATAAAACTCGCACTAGGCACACTGCTGATACTTAAAATGACTTATAACATCAAAAAGGATCATTATATGCCTATCGGAAGTCCTAAGGTGACTCCCTGGGCCCTGATTCTCTAAACTATTAAGCTGTGATAATGCTACTCAAATGTGTTTTGATATCAACATTATGGCCGTTTTTTTGGCATTTGTTGTCATTTTGGTATTCTTTTAGTTTATTTGCCAAATTTTTTATATGCAACAAAGACCACTGAGACACCATAGCCATATGAATAAATTTTAGCAGAATACCAAATTTCTGACACTCTCCCTATGGTGCCTCAATATCAACATATTGTCTGATCAATAATGTCAAATTGCAGACTTAGGCCCCAGTACTGGGACGTTATTCTTTCATTCTACGTTTGGTTCCAAAACTTTGTTGTAATGTCTTAGAAGTGACATGACTTGTTGATAGTGACCCTGTCTGCCATACTAAAGGTTGTAGGGATGATTCTCAGCCAACACGAACGCACGTCTATTTTTTTAGTTTTGTGTTGTCATACATGATTTACAAAAGCTAAAAGTAGTTTATCCGTTGCCTTATCTAGGTATACGTTTGTTCCAATTATTATGAATACATTTAATTAAAATATTTTTTTATGATTGGTTTAAGGATAAGAATAAGAATATTTTATGAGGAATACAGTTGTCGGTGGCTGATCGTGGATGGATGATTTGTGCTTCTCTTCTTTTATGTTAATAATTACTGAATCAACTTGGATAAAATTAGGTATCCACTTCACTTTTCCTTTGACCAGCCATAGCGCATAAGATATAAGTATTTTATCCCCAAGACAAAAGACAAAATCTTTTATTCAGTTAAGGCCTCAAAAAGGCCGTTATGAAGGTCAATGAATCTACCAGCAATCAATATACCTAAAACAGCGACCCACAGCAAGTTTAAAACATAATGTAACTGCTATTAAAAGGCTAAGTTAGTAGGCGGGCGTGTTTACTTAACCGTGGTCCCTCGCAGTAACATAACGTGGTCATGGATAGTTAATGTTTTTAATACCACTAATGCATCGTACCAGTAATCGTTCTCACTATCTAACTTTTAAATGCCCGAAGAATATATGTTCCGTAACTCTATATTAGTCGATAGCGACTATCTAAATCTATGATTGGTATTATGAAATTATTTGAATTTTTAAAAGTCATCTTCCATTTACATTTTTAGCGGTATATTATCGTCATTAGAATATACGATAATAGAGTCTTTCTGGGTAATTATTAGTGTTTTCATACGTTCCCATGAGTCATAGAGGTCATTCATTCTCATTCTCTTCAGAAGGCATAGTCTCGGTTGTAAGCTAAAGTCATGTTAAGCTCATATGGTTAGAGTCCTCAAAAGTCTAACATTTGGTTTTAACGTCGTAGTGCCTTCTTCTGTGAAGGTTTGATTGCATTCGCTTCTTGTAAAGGCGTGGGAGTTGCTGGATGCAGAGCTCGTGCGATCGGTCGCTGTGGAAGTGCTTTCACTTCTCGGAAGTGACCTCTTTAGGTCTATGTGCACCAATTTGAAGGCCAGCAATGCGGTTGTAACTTTTGAGTTGCAGATGTCCATAGGTGACGGTAATAGACGGTAATCACTGATTAACAGATGGCCCGTCTGCTCGTATTACTCCCTATAACATAAAAAAATGTCATCAAACCTCATTCGATAAAAAATAGAAAAATAATGATAAACCTAGATACCTAGATACACGCATCACATATCACCATCCAGTCCCAAACTGCTAACTAAGCAAGCTTGCATATGTAAACATGCTTTTATACTTTTTTAATTAAAATGTTAAAGCTTAACAAAATAATGACGACCTCGATGGCAGGATCTGTCATCATACCACTGCCATCCGTAATCCGTAATCCTTTGTGTGATCCACAAATGTTTATCTCGGTCAGAGTGTGTGTGTGTGAATGAGTGTGTGCGTAGTTTCTGATACCCTAGATACAAGTCACGAACTTAGGGGTCAGTTACTATAATGAGATGATGTAGTGAATAATTATGTTATGATATTGGAGATATATTTTACTTCTACAAAGTGCCACAAGCTCTTTAATTAAAACTTCATCGGCTCATCGAGATCGAGTTGGTCACGACACGATGTAAAATGAATCCTTGTGACTGACAGCTAACAATTTCTCAATTTCTTAAAGTGATATTGAGCAGTTTTACTCATTTCTAAATGAAATTATGCCAATTTTCAAAACTATATGAACTATTTGTCGCTGATTTTCTTATTTTAAACAGGGCAACAATATACAGATTAATATATGCCCTATAAAGAACAACTATTCTCCAACAAACCCAACAACATATTCAAAATAAAAGTTCCAACTACACGAGAGTGATCTTTTATAAAGCAAATATAAAATGTAATTTTGTCGTTTGACGTGCATCGGTCCCTTTCAGGCATCCGTCCTTTGATCGACACAAAATCATATTACCGGGCCGTAATAGAATTCTCGGTAACATGATATGTCGTTTAATATAAATATATTTACAATTTGATTGTTCCCTATGGGTTTATTTGCGTAAAAGATAATTTTATCTTTATCTCTTGCTGAGTAACTCTTGATTCAGTTAAAATTTCGGGATAAAAAGTTAATGTAAAGGGCCTATTTCACCATCTTCAAGTAAAGTTCCGAGTACTCACAAGTTTTGTCTTTGTCACTTGATATAGAGTAATATAGAGACATAACTAACTTTACTTGGTGAGTAACTTTACTTGAGGGTCGTGAAATAGGCCCTAATTCGAATAACAAACTATGAGTGTACTTCATTAAAATTCGTTCAGGGAATTAATAAAACAAACATACGCACACATATTATAAACTTAAGCGATCGCCTTTATAATATTACTGTATTTGGTTTTTGATAGATCACTACATAGTATAAAACAAAGTCGCTCTCTCTGTCCCTGTGTATGCTTAGATCTTTAAAACTACGCAACTGATTTTGATGCGGTTTGTTTTAATAGATAGAGTGAGTCAGTGGCAAGGTTTTTAGTATAATGTTATCCCCATATTCTTACGGGAACGGGAACTACAGTATCAATCCTAATTTAAGTAAACAATAAACAACTATTATCAATCCTATTTTTTACTAAGTAGTTATTGGCAATAGCTTATAATTAAAAAAAGCAAAAACAAAATCGATGCTTTGATTTCCATTTATTATTTCACTGACGACGGTCGGAGTCTTCGAATATTGCATACATACATACACAATTAAACATTTCCGGCAAATCAATGTCAGTGTATTGAATTAACGTGGACAGAGAGATAGACAGAAATTTCGATGTAATTTAGTATGATTTGCGAGGTAATCAGTAATTAATTGAGTAGTTTCTGATACCCTAGATACAAGTTACGAACTATTTAGGGGTCAGTTACTATAATAACATAACATAACATAAGCATTCACTACATCATCTCATTATAGTAACTGACCCCTAACTAAGCTTGAGATGTAGTAGAGTAATGAGATGATGTAGCGAATAATTATATTAATTAAATTTTGTTTATCATATTATCTGCAAAATGGGATTCTGTTGGAATTTCATTACTTACCTGAGAACTATCATTCAAAAATATTCAACGTTTTGCGTGATTGAATAACGAAACATTAAAACTATGAAATAACATAACATAATCATTCACTACATAATCTCATTATAGTAACTGACCCCTAAATAGTTCGAAACTTGTATCTAGGGTATCAGAAACTACGCACACACTCATTTATAAATATACGTACAATAATAGGTAATTGGAGTTTATGTGTTTTATGTTTTTCTTAATCAATTGTTTTGTAATGAAAAAACACTATGTTCACCTATAAAATAAAAGAAAGAATACCCAATAACAGAACAGGCAGATAAACAAATAAAACAAAATTAAAAGTCAAATATCGAACACGTCACAAAAACACCCCTTCAAGTATCGAGGGTTGTGATAGGTTTTAATTACTCCAAACGAGATACGAGCACGTATCGAGTTTTAGCTTTCGTTGACAGGCATTTAAAGAGTAACTAGTAGCATCCCGCGGTTTCACCCGTAGAAAAATCTTCGTCAGTTTTCAAATTCATTCCTCTGTAAGTCGTCATCGCTTAGTTCCTTTTGAAACTACTCACTAATTAGGCAACTGCCTTATTATAAGTACTAAACAACTAGGTTCAAAATAGTGTAACCACCTTTGAACTACGTCCAGCGACGCAATATGTCATACTCAATCAGTAAAACAGATAATCACTCATACCACCTCATACGGAGCAAGCAAAAATAGTTCTTAAGATTACGAACCTTTTCTTATCCGAACTGTACACGAAAATATGTAAAGTTAATATTACTCTAACGTAAGTTTCATTAAAACCTTTGACACAACTACCTAGGTGTAAACTCCGGCAGTAAACTCATAGTTACATACGTTCCATACATCATAATGTTTACATTAAAACTTCCAACTTCATACAGGTTATAACTGAGTTGGAAGATATTGGAATCTTCAAGATAGTTGCTACTTGAGTTTTAACGAGCATTTATTGTCAACACTGAGATGCTGTGAAAGTAATAGAGCTTTCCTCGATAAAATGGGCTATCTTTCATTTCTTTTCCGAACCTTTATCCCATGTCTATTTGGGGTCGGTTTTCAGTTTAACCAGATTTGGCGGAATATCAGTATTTTACGTGAAGCGACTGCCATCAGACCACCTTCACAACCCAGAGGGCTATACGACATTTTTTGGTTAAACCAAATGTTAGACTTTTGAGGGCTCTAACTACCCGTAACGACTGTCGATGATGTAAGACAGCCGCGACCGACGGCTTTACGTGCCCTCCGAAGCACGGAAACGCTCGATAAATGTGCTATCTATCTCTAAAATATTTTTCAATTTGAACCAGTAGTTCTCGTTATTAGCACGTTCGAATACACTAAATATGGACTTTAATTAAATAGATGTTTAAAACTGTTTTATTTCATTCTTAAATACTGTTTTTTTTAATCTGAATCATTGGTACACATTTACCTATACAATTAAACATTGGTACGTTCATTGTGACTACCTCATTCATAGATATATTCCCTTTATGTCGAGTCCCTTTACGTCGAGTCCGAGAGTCTATTGTTCTTCCAAAATATTGTTTACGCTTGCCGATACCGAGGATATCGGAACAACAATTTACATAATTAGGACAAAATATACTTATATTTACATAAATTCTTTAACACAAACATAATAATACGTAAATAAAAACACTCACAGTGCACCCTGCAACACCAATCATCGCAGCGCAAATCGTGGAGTGCATAACGAGTAATGCACTTGCGCACGAGTTGGTGGTCAAATTCTTTCAGGCGTGAAAATGAATGTTATAAATGACCACGCGCACCGCAGTAATTATCATATAAGCTTGAAGGCCATTGCAGTTTCCACTCGTCCATTTGGTGATAATAATTAAATAATAGGGGAACCACGGAATAAAGAAGAAGGAGAATGGATTGGTTGAAATTGGTCGGTATCATCGTTTTTACTCGAAAATATAAGTGTTTTGTGTCTGTGTTGTGTTATTGGACTGTGTTTTAACGTGGAATTGTGATATAGTGATGGTGGATGTCCCCGGAGTCCTAAAGGATGGATATGAGTTTGATATTTTTATAAACTTTTTTTTACTTTCACTCTTTTATTAAATTTTGTTCACATTAACTTTTTCGTTTTGATAAACTTAAAGTAAATAATGTCTTTATAAATATATCAAATTTTATATACCAGTTTAACTTTGTGATATGATTACTAACACTAATTTTATATCTTCGCCTCCTTGACATAAAAAATATAGTTCAAAATAATAAGTTACCTATATTTTATACAGAAAATTGCAAAGACTAATCATTTAAACTTTTAAAAGTGTAAATACTTCATTTTTAATACGCATACT
The DNA here is from genome assembly GCA_958496195.1 of Timandra comae. Taxonomy (NCBI): domain Eukaryota; kingdom Metazoa; phylum Arthropoda; class Insecta; order Lepidoptera; family Geometridae; genus Timandra; species Timandra comae. The sequence continues at coordinate 16,923,294 of OY292353.1, forward strand.
TGCTGCATAATTGCAGTTATTGTTAGCAGACAGATAGAGAAATATTTATCAATTTTTACAAAAACAGAAAAAAATTTATGAATTAACTAATATTTTTGAAAACAATTTAATTTAGAAGAACACATACTTACAAAATATTGCACCCCTAGTAAGCTTAAAGTTAAGTCAAAGTTATTTTACTACATAGTATAAAACAAAGTCTTCTCTGTCCCATGTCCCTATGTATGCTTAGATCTTTAAAACTACGCAACGGATTTTGATGCGGTTTGTTTTAATAGTTAGAGTGATTTAGTGGGAAGGCTTTTAGCATAATTGTATCCCCATATACCTACGGGAACGGAAACTACGCGGGTGAAACCGTGGGGCGCCGATAGTGTAAAATAAAAGACGAAAATTGATTTGAAAATATAAAAAAAACGATTGAATTATAAATTGCTTGGTAGATTCGTAAATCACACCGTTTTTAAAAGTCATATCCTGATAAATATATTTATTTGTTTGTCTCCTATAAACGTTTAATGAATGAATATTAAATATGGAATAAAATAACTAAAGATTTTCACCCGGGACCATATCCGATGAAAATTCAAAGAAAAACAGTATCTTACGTTATTATAATTGACACAATGAAAAGTTGTTAATTTTGTCCTTTATTTCAAAACAGAATAAACATTTATACTTACTAGCTGTGCCCCGCGGTTCACACGCGTAGTTCCCGTGGGAATTTCGGGATGAAAAATACATGTTGGCCGATTCTCAGACCTATATTACATACGACTTTACAGACCTACATACTGAATATGCTCACAAATTTTCATGAGAATCGGTCTAGCCGTTTCGGAGGAGTACGGGAACGAACATTGTGAGACGAGAATTTTATATATGAGATACTTATATATGATTTTTAGTTATTATTTACTATTACAATTTTTAGGAAAATTTAAGAGGGGTGTCGCGTTGGAGCTTTCCATACAGACGTAATCCCGTGTTTCCCCTCTGGATAACGCATCTAGTGTTTTTTTTTCATGTGTGGATCTGCTATGGCCATGTCCTTCTTTTCAATATCTCAATAATAAAAAAGATATGACATATTTTCTCCTCTCCATAAAAAACGAAAATGTTACTGAAGATCTATACTTTATGCAAAAAAAATATGATCTAGAGGAATTATTTCGAAATCCGGGACTACGTTTGTAAAAAAAACTATATGTGAAAGCATGTAATTGGTTTATAGTTACTCATTTTTTCCTACTTATTTTCTTAAGACAACTGTTTGCTTTCCTAGTAAATAAAATATAAAATAAAGAAAATAAAGCTCCAGCCCAACATCTTTCTTAATTTACAGAAATTACAAAACGACTCGTTCAAAAATGTTTACATTCTGTTAGAGCCGGGCAATCATCCACTTGAGTGAAAAAGTAGCACATTGTATCCTTTCTTTATAGCATGGATTACAAAATTCGGCCCTCAGCTTTGCTATGGACGGGCGACAATTTTTTTATTGGTACTCGTACGTTTCAAACATGGCAGTTTGACGACCTTGATGGCAGAGTGGTCACCATGCCGGGCTGCCATGCGTAATGTTGCGGGTTCGATTCCGCGGGGTGAATATTTGTGTGAGCCACGAATGTTTGTCTCGGTCTGGGTGTGTGCGTAGTGTCTGATACCCTAGATACAAGTTACGAACTTAGGGGTCAGTGGCTATAATGAGATGATGGAGTGAATAGTTATGTTATGTTTCAAACATGGCTCGGGCTTAAATCGGTATTACTATATCATAAAAAAGTTTGTACGGAACGTACATATATGTAAGCTATTCCATATCGATGATTCGCACACGAATGTTGATGCAAATGAGATTTATAAATTACTAGTTTTGCTCCACGTGATTTCCGTTTTTATGTTGATAGTAATTTTAGCGTTAGATTTTCGGGATAAAACGTCATATGTACTGGATAAATGAAAGTTGTGTCCCTATCCCTATAGTGAATGATATAAAAACAGGGCTTAGTTTTAAATATATAATAGACTAGCTGTGCCCCGCGGTTTCACCCGCGTAGTTCCCGATCCCGTGGGAATTTCGAGATAAAACCTATATAGCCTATATCCTTCCCCGGACCATAAGCTACCCATGTACCAAATTTCAAGTCAATCGGTTCAGTAGTTTAGCCGTGAAAAGGTAACAGACAGACAGAGTTACTTTCGCATTTATAATATTAGTAAGGATTTAGGTACCCATATTTTATGCTTTGAGGTCTCTAAGAAGTATTAAGTAAGAAAGTACTGTAGACTTGCTAGATATATAATTGAAGTATATAATTGATAAATCACCATTTGTTTCCAAACGAAAAAATGAAAGATTAGATATAGTACACAAATTGTGTCTACTGCGGAACGGATATCCCACTACTTTTATCTAAACGACCAGACACGTCGTTAATGAGATAATGTATGCACGTATGTTTGTCTTAAACGGGAATAAAACTCGCAATCTGTGAAGAACAAGCAAGAAATTCAACAATTAATGGTCAATGCAAACTACACCAGTTCATACAGTCTTCCTACTTTAATTTTGCGCGACTATCATTGTGGGAGTTTAGAATGGAAAGATGAATGTTCGTAAAGTGAAAAGTCATATTGATAAAATTCAATATTTTAATATTATTATTCATTTTAATGAATATTTATATTTGTTACAGTTCTCACTTCTGGTAGCTGTCGCTTCCATACAAATAACGGCTGAAGCAGCTAAGTAAGTTTCTCGTTCCATATTTCCTACATATTAAATTCCGTTAAAACTATATGTACAATTTTTAATATAAAAATGGGTAAGTATTTCGTAATATTGCACTACTTATTACGTAGTTTCAATATGTTTCCAATAAGTTCAACCTTGGTACTGGGAGAACGTCATTTTAATAATCTGTAATCAATTAGATCATCCCTAACCAAGTCAATTAATTTGCGAAAGTACTTTCCCCTATTATGTACTATTACATAGCATTGCGATAGAAACTCGTAACTGTAGTCAATGTCAGTGTGCCGGCAATTGCGATTAATTGTTATGTTTCCCCGCCGAGCGGTAATTGAACGTTGAACCGAGGTCCAGCCCGCGTAACATACGCCTGTTAATTAGAAAGTGCCACTCGACCCTCCGCACTCGCTTACCCTACAAGAAAATATATGTAACATTGTAACACAGGTGTATATTATGTGTGGTTGCGGAATAGTGACGCGGTGGCGACGTCGCGCTCACGACAATCCCGAGAGCGAAAGCCACTACCGCGTCACGCGTGCAGCCATTGACACCGACAGACGGAACAGGCGTTATCATAAAAAGCGAATGTCGTACATGCATGCAATATACACGTTGGAATGCCGGTATTATAATTTCCTTTTTTTACAGGAAAAAGATCCGCATACATCTACCACAAAAAGTGAAGCACATACATCATCACAAGAAAATATACATCACGAACCATGCGGCCGCCTCGCAGTACGCCCCCGCCTACATGCCCAGTGCTGAGGGCGCGGTGGCTGTGTCCACGAACATAGCCATGCCCTCCGTCGCCAACATACTTCCATTGAACTCTGTCGAACTATACGATGAGGGACAACATCCTCGGATGCCCGGGCTAGCACCGGCCGGATCAAAGATTGTACCGCTTTATCGCGCTAGAGGGTATTACGGCCCGAACCCGGTGGAGTCTGAAGATCAAGACTACGATTTATCGCCGCCGCCGGAGGCGGAGTCTTATGTGCCAACTGCCTTTGCGGATCCATCCGGAGGACCGGCTCCCTCCAATTACCCGCCGAAAAAAGTAAAGGTTGTAAAAGTGAATGAGCCCCCGCGCAAGAAGCCTGTAAGAAAACCGAAACCAAAACAAAGGGTCGTAGTGAGAGGAAAGCCACAACCGGAAGAGGAACATCCCGTTACGACGTACCACGAGAAGTTTTATTCTGATTTAGACGGATCAGGAACTATTAAAAAGATTAGGAAACCGCAACGAGTAGAAAAAATTATCGACGGTGATACCGAACACATTCACACGTACAGTGAAGAGCACATACACAAGCTCATATACGACGACGGAACGACGAAACTGGCTGCGGTCGATCCTCTAGTCGGAAGCATGTCAGCTCACCCCTTACTGCGACGGCCGCCAGTACTAGCCATCCCGCCGGGCGCGCTTGGCATTGTCGCCGGCTCTATGGGGACGCCTTCACATTTAGAGTACTCCGCCTACAACCCACGTGAAGTGACCCACGATCACATTTTCCACGACCACGGCGAAATACCAGCCGACATAGATGTCTCAAAGGAAGCTTTGCCTTTTCCACCGCGAGTGTCGTACAACAGCCAAGGAATCAGAATCGGTGGTGCGGAACTAAAAGGCTATAAAAACAAATACGGACAGAAATACAAACAAAACAAACAACCGTTGAGCGATTATTCATATTATGAGAGCATTTACTCGCCGTACGGTAATGTCGGTAACAAACCTCGTACCATACCGAAACCAACCAATCCAAGCACGTACTACGGGGGCCCGACCGAGTCGCCCCTGGACGACTACAGGCAACTGTCCCCATACAGAAAAGATAAGGGCGGAATAAAAACCCGCAACGTAGGACCAGCACTATATTTTGGCAACGGAAAACAAGTGTCTGACTACCGACTGCAACAGGCCAACGTCCCGTCGCCACTTGCAGTATCCTCGACCGTAGTCCACGACTACAAGCCCAAGCCATTGCCGGGACTCGCCCAGCGCCACCACGCCTACAACGCGCACAAGGACCCGTTGAACAACTTCAAAGATAGCAGTTACGTAAATAACTATGACTACGACGCAGACGCCGCTCCGACAAGTTTATTTGCTTCCGAATATAAGAACGATAATACGCAATATAACTTTTCTGGAAAAAGAGGTAAGAAAAAGTCAATATCAACGCAGAATATAAGTTTTGGAGGAAAAGACCTCCAAACTACCGTAGATCACTTTGGAGACGCTGGCCTGTTAGGTTTCCATAATGACCCTAGTTCGATTTATGAATCATCGGCCACATCGACCCCATTCACTATTAGAGAATCGTCTCCAGCTCACTCATATTACTCGGCAATGGCAGCGAAGGCCCTGTCCAATGAGCCGTCTGCGATTGCTGAGGCCTCTAATGATAACTTTCAGTACGTAGAAGCTCCCGCGCCTTCAACGACGCCCTCCATTCCTGTCGCCACCACTACAGCGATGCCCTTGGAAGAACTTTTCGAAGTTGAAACCACAGCATTTACTCCCACTGAACCACCGAAGCCCGCAGTAGAAAAAAGACGAAAGAAACACAAATCGAAAAATGGTAACGCGGCCAACTCACACAAAGACACCAGACAGAGGCTTCCAGCGATGGACTTGCCCGAGAAAGACTACAAGAGCGCGGACCGGCCCGAACAAGAATCCGACAGTGTATTTAGATCTGGGGCTAGTCTTAAATACGGTGACAGAATTTGAACCAACGAACTGTTTACTATAAGTGCTCCCATAATGTAGTGTAGTTAGATTTCGTGAGCTTAGTACTGTGTTATGGTTCAAGTGTGAGACAGATTTTCAAAAACTATTTCACAAGAACGTATTATAAATATTTAAAATGCTGTAAACGAGGTATTAACTATACTTATTTATTAGTTGTAAGTATAGCGCGAACGACAATGGTATTCATGCATTTTACACGAACTCTTAAGCGAAGATTAAATTAATAAAAGAAAAAACACAAGTAGTTGCATTGTTTTAATTACGATTACAAGTTCATCGAGAGCGCATTATTCAAGCCAAGTCCGTTTGCATTTGATCAAATCGTACCTTATGCTATTATTTCTATTTCAATTCAAGTAAATGGACACATATTTTTAAAAATAAATAAGAAAGTACTTACTAAGGTAGATGCACATTAATTTTAAAACATTAATTAAGTTGGAAAACTACTGATTATTATAAGTATATTTAATTTAATTACCTAGAACAACATTAAAATTTCAAAATTTCTACACAATAACATTGATACAGACATTAAAACCGTAATACATTTAAAATTACTTAATATTTATATGAAAATATTCACTTCAATCCACACTACGAAAACTTGCTATAACAATTTCTTAAGGCGTCAAATTTATCGTAAGAATATAATTTTACAAATACGTGTGAACTATGGTCCGATCATACATTTAAATGCATTTACATAATAAATAAGCCTACCTTTTTCAACATATTGATTGCAAACGTTTAGTATTATGATTTGTCTCATTAATTTCATTTGAAATGCATGCCTTTTATATCAAACATTTTATAAGTAACAATTGTAATCGGCTTATTATTCATAATATAAATAAATATTTAAAGTGTTAAATAGGTTTATCAAACTATTCAATTAAGTAAGTTAATCATTTCTTGTAAATTATAAGCAAATTGCCGTCATTATTTTCTTAGGAAAAAAGCAATTTAGTTTTACACAAATTACTCAAATCCGATGTCCTAAACTTCGACTGATATTGTATCAAGTCAAATTCCAAAATGGAGTCTAAATAAAGTTTTAATATTGAGAGAGTGTTTCTTATAAGATACAAACAACTTCGGAAAACAAAGAAGGGCAAACGAGTTAATTATATAACAACGATCTTTAGATAGACCGATCCTCTAAACCAGATAATAGCACAACATGTATTATTAGGAAACATCGTTACATAACACACTTTTACAGAATAAAGTTTTGCGTAAGTCCTTCATTAAATCATACTATAATTATGATTATTATAAATGTGAAAGCGTTGTTTTTTTACTCATCGTAACATAGTTTTAGACATATCTATTCTGGTATAGGCTATAAAGCCTGGACTCAAAAGGTAGGCTTACTTGATGACATATGTATGTGTGTTTCGGCGGCTGATTTACAAATTTGCCGCCAATATGTCCATTTTGCCGCTCTTGGTTTTTCTGCCGCCGCCCCTTTAAAATTGCCGCTCTAGGTTCCATCCTACGCAGCCTACTGGTAAATCTGCCACGAGTCTTTTATGATATAAAAGTACCTAACAATAATAAGGGCTCATAATTGTTGTTAGTTACTTTCAAATCTATAAAATTTCTTTGATATTTTTTAATATAAACAGACCATGGTTGTGAGATGAAATACTTAAGTATCTTATACTTATAAATATGTGTACTTAAATTAGTTTTAGTTTTAACATTTAAATATCGCTTAATTTAATATTCAAATTCTAACAAACATTTTATCTACGTTTCTATTCTTAAACCTATAAAACGTGAAACTCACTAGACATCAAATCTCAAAAACTTTTACGAGAAAGTGTGTTTATAATAACATCTAAGTATGTAAGTACCTATTTTATTTTTGAAAATTCCTATAATATTATTACGCGTTGCAATGAATCCTGTCCTCTAGTCTTCTCCTTCTTACGTGTCAATTGCCACAAAAGGATAAACCTTTATATAATCTTTCTATATCATTTATATCGTGTCTGTGATAGGGAATTAGTCCCTATTTTAAGTACTAGTCCTTAGTTAAGTACTACAATTTGCCATAAATATTCAATCGAATCTGCTTCTTTAGAAAGCGAAAGAGAATTTATTTAAAAAACTAAAAGACTTACATATTCCTATAAAAACGTATATATCTGATAAACATTTCATTCCCGCCTATTGAGTTTTCTACGTATAATTATTTTATATCTATTTAATGTTTCCTACTAAAATACTCTTAACTTTAACCACCACATTTGATTATATGAATTAATCTGCTTTCTATTATAAATAGCTACTTTATTAAAGCTTTTACCAATACATCTTTGTGTAATACTTACTAATAATATTTGTTCAATTGTCTAATCTACTGCAATATAGGTGTGATAGAATATATCTTTTGATTAATTATATTAAAGTGATAAGGAAATAATAAACTAATTTAAAATAAAAACAAAATAAATAAAATACAAAACAAATTTACTTCAAACAAAAATAAACAACAATAACTTAGTTTAACCTATTTACATAACAACATAACTGCTTTCTTAGATACATATACATTAAATAGTAGGTATACGAAGACTATGACTTAGTTGGTTTTTTATTCTAAACGCGTGTTTATTTGTGGTACGGTCCGCCCCCGTGGCCGGCCCCGATGGCGTTAGTGTAGCTGTCACCCCCGAAGCTCCCATGGCCGCCGTGTCCCCCGATGTCTCCCGAGCTGAACCCTCCGTGGCCTCCACCGTGACCCCCACTGGACCCGTGTCCACTCACGACCAAACTGTAGCTGTCTCCCCCGTGACCACCGAAGCCCCCACCACCTCCTCCGTGACCTCCCAGGCTGTAGCTGTCCCCTCCGTGGCCTCCTCCCAAACTGTAGCTGCTGCCGCCATGGCCGTGCCCTTCGTGTCCGCTTCCGATGGTGTTGTAACTGGACACTCCGGAGTAGCTATCGTGACCGCCACCGCCGCCGCTGTGACCAATGCTGTAACTGTCGTGTCCTCCGTGACCTCCGCCGAATCCACCGCCACCGAAGCTGGCGAGGCCGGACCCGTGACCGCCATGGCCTGAGCTGTAGCTATCGTGACCGCCGGAGAAACCTCCTCCTACGCTGTAACTGTCGTGTCCGCCAGAGAACCCGTGGCTTCCGGAAAATCCACCTCCTCCGTGATGGTCATGTCCACCTCCAAAGCCGCCTCCGATATCGTGTCCTCCGTGACCGCCTCCGAAGCTAGCGGTGAATCCTCCACTGAGTCCACTGCTTCCGTGATCGTGGCTGCTTCCATGTCCGCCTCCGTATCCGCCACCGAAGCCCCCGCTCAGACCGACGGCGTGACCGCCTCCGAAATCGTGTCCGCCGCCAAAGTCGTGTCCGCCGTCGTGTCCTCCGTGACCGCCGCCTAAGTCATAACCTCCGTGTCCCCCGATGTCTCCTCCAAAGTCGCCGCCTCCGTGACCGCCTCCGAAGTCGTGTCCGCCGATGTCATGCGAGCCGTGTCCCCCTTGACCCCCTCCGAAGTCGAAGCCGCCGCCTCCGTGGCCCCCACCCCCGTACCCGCCCCCTCCGTGTCCGTGCCCCTTCAGGTGGTCCACGAACCCTCCGTGCAAGTGTTCGGCAAACCCGCCGCCGCCGTGACCGCCCCCGTACCCGCCGCCGCCGCCGCCATGCTCGTCGTGGTGATCGTGAACTATCACCTCTTTAGACGAATGATGATGAACCGGCTCGGGGATGTGGACTCGTATATGGACACTGCAACAATAATATAACTATATTGTTTCTGACATTTTATAATAAATTCGCCATGTTTGGACCTAAATACCAGCACTACACTAAGCTTTCCACTTTTCACATCTACACCAAAATATAAGATTGGTTCAGTAGTTTTCAAAGATAAGCAATCTAAGTTATTTTCGCATCAAAGTCGGGAATCACAACAATAATAAAAGATCGGTTGTTACAAATGTTCGCATCATAAAGCTAATTAAATAAACAATACAATTTCATAACTGAGAACAATAGATCGCAAAGCCAGGTCAGATGTGATGTGATTCGAGTGAAAATAAAGTGTAAGGGTGGATCCGTCATTAAAATACAATGAGATGATTTTCACCATTTACCGCAATGAAAAGACGCGTGAGAATCTTTATAGAAATCTCAACCAAATTACTTCAAATACAGTGTTTTTGTGGTAAAGCTGGTTACGGCTGGTAGCGCAACTAATCTTGAACATACGCGAGTAATACGCGTTGTACATGCGGTGATTCGGTGATACAATGGAGAAATTTGGCTATTATAAAGTAACATTTAAATACTAACTGTTCATGTCCAAAAGTCGCCATGCAGATGCCAACGCTAGCGAGTAGAAAGCAGCTTAACTGAAATAATAACAGTAATGGGTGATTCAGTTTGCATAATTCGTTTAATTAAAGTTGTTGTTATTGTTGTAGACGAAATTGAAAGTGGAAATAAACTTGTATCAGATAATATGATCTCGGAGCGAGTCCACACATAAGGCTATTCTCTGATTACATAATGTATCGCAGTTTGTGAACCGATTCGTTTCCCTAAATAACTCAAGAGCTTTTATGTACTCCTTATATAAATATTTTGAAATGGACATAAAATTTTAAGCGTCATTTAAATTTATACTTCGGTTTTATGGATACTTTTATTTAAAGCTTTATACCATTTAACATTAGATATAAAAGTAATAATATATATTTTATTTATTTGATGCTAAAAGATAAGCGATTACACGAATCTAATTTAATCTGATACTAAAATAAATAATCTGATTTTAAAATATATTTTAGTGTGAAATTATAAAATTGTAATAATTGTATTTAAATCACAGTTTTTTAAAACAAATGTATGCAAAATATTTACATATATTAACTTAAACACTTTTAAATAAATCTCCATTAGATTTACGCGGCTAAATTTTTATTAACATTTTTCACTTATCAATCCATTTTAAGTCCTGTTTCGCGTACAAATGTGATCACTATTTATTGTAGGTCCAGTTTTTCAAATGATCACTAAGTCCAAATTATCAGTATCACTTGTATTATAAAAATATGAACGTTTTAAATTAACACTTAAAAATAAAACTTGTAAAATCCAAACTATCACGAAGAAGAAATTATCACTTATTAGAAATATAATGGTGGGTACTCACGGCCAGTCGGGATGCCATGATGAGTGTGGTGTGCAACTGGAGTCGAACTGGGACCCGCTCTTACTGATGTAGCGAGTGCAACAGCTCTGTGACGCCGGTAGAGATGCGAGAAGCTTTTATATAACAGTGAATGTCGACAACCCCTACTCCGAACCAACTAAAATAATATTTAAAATAAAAAAGAACCTGCCAATTATTATAAACACAAAAATACTGGAATTAATTATAATAATTAAATCTGTTGTTTATCTTTCAAATTTCACTAGTTCAAATCTTAGATAATTTCATGTTTTGGTAGTTTAAAAGTTAGATTAGTTAGTTAGATTAATGTACCATTAAGCTATGATAGAAATGTTATAGGAATTTTCCATGGTGTTAGCACAATTCGATGTTTTTCACATCCGACTTACACTTCGTAATAATTGCGGACCGGTAAAACAACTTAGGTTCTGTATTACATAAACACACATAAAAGCTACCATAAAGAGAACTTTGCAGTAAGAATATGAATAGAGGTATTATTCAGTATTTGCAATAGAAACACACTATTATTTCTGAGCATGTTTTGTTCCTCAACATGAGTAAGGCACTATTATCCTTGAAGCTATAGTTATGTATCAGAAACGTAGTATTTGAGAACAACAACATCATAAAAATGTCTAAATATGTGAGTACAAAACCGCATTGTACTTAGGTGGTGACTGACAGACAACTTAATACCTAAATCAGTGAGCATAGAAGCATAACATCCGACTCGGAGGATACTAAAACAACGTAATTGAGTAGGTACTTGAAGTAAAGATTTATGAAAATGCTGACAAATAAATAGTCACAATAAGTAAGTGCATTGGCGAAACATTGCCTTGCAAAAGATCTCGTCCAAGTAAAATATATACGAGTATACTGAGTCGACAAATTACTTGAAGCTTTGTCCATTTTATCCCTTGTTTTTTAATTATTATTAAGAATCCCGTTTAAGTACGTCGTCAAAAATTTTTGGCATTTTGACATTTTGAAGGTCTCTGCGTTACGAGTTCGATCACCGACCTTGATATATAAAAACCACCGATTTGAATATAAAAAGTTCTTCATAGCGATCCAGTACAACTTGCAGTTCATCCGTCCATCAAGATGAAGATCGTCCTACGGTGCGCCAGCCCTTCGTGTACAAGAAGCTTTTTAGGCTTAAAAAAGAAATACTTAATCCTGATAATGTGTACTGAGGAGTTCCTATTAGCTAATAGATAACTATGTTAATTTAATTAATTACCTATTTCTGAGATATTATAAAGTACTAGCTGTGCCCCGCAGTTTTAAACCTTATTCCGTTGGAATTTCGGGATAAAAAGTAACCTATGTGTTATTCCTAGGTATGAGAAACATCTGTACCAAATTTCATTAAAATCCATTCAGTAGTTTTTGCGTGATAGAGGAACAAACATCCATACATCCGCACTCACAAACATTCAGCTTTATAATATTAGTAGGACAATATCTCACAAACAAAAGGTTTTGACTGCGTACACACAAAAGGATTTAAGTATACGCACCCACAGGCGTACTAAGAACTAAGACCTTATTACAGAATTGTAATATGAAACATATACCTTTCTATGCATATAGAGTATGTCCATTTCCGTCCATCACATAATACATTGTACTGGTACCTGTAAGCGGCCAGTTTTCCGCAAATAGACCTCTGCCGTTTGGGTCCTTTGAACTTACTACAATACATTTTAAACATCAAAGTCGGTTCATAATTTACTACGTCATCTTTCGCACAAAGGCTAAAAGAAAAACACCAAGTTTGATGTAAATGAACAATTTCAGACTGATATTAGAATTGTTATTGACTAGCAAGGTTCGTATCCTTCCTCTCTCTCTAATATACTAAATGCGACCGATACAAATGGCTCATGCGGCGCAGCACAAACAATGTTACATCTTTTGGAGTGCCCATCATGTCCCAATAGCTACAGCTATTATATATATGTCTACAGCTATTATATATATGTCATGCCAACCTAACGCCATTGAGGTGGCCACTCATTGGTGCTTTTAATCTGAAATTAATTGTTAAAAAGTCTTGTCAATTGACACGAAGAAGAAGAAGAAGAATATACTACATACGCTAAGCCTATTTCACATGATGCTGAAAGTATCGGAGCTACTCACAAGTTTTGTCTTTGTCACTTGTCATAAAGTAAGGAAAAATCAAAACTCACTTTACTTGCTGAGTAATTTACTTGGAACGTTACTTGAAGATCGTGAAAGAGGTCCTAAGGATAACATTTATAGAGAGTCGGCCATGTTTGTCGCACGCTCGGCTAACACATGTCAGTGGTCTCAAATTGAACCCATATTTTGAAAAAGGCATATATTACCTGACCTAGTAATCGAACACGGAACCACAGGCTTTGCAGGCAGGTGTATCGTTTTACAAGTACCTAATGTAAAGTAAAGTTATTGTAATAGAATTTAAAATAAATAAGTAAACTAAATAAGTTTCAAAAATAAATAAGTTACCTTTCCTGAAACTAACTGAAATGTTTTATAACCTCGATCGAGAACCGGCAGTAGCTCGTCATGTCACATGCACTATGGTTCAATTTCCAGTCTTTGCATATTTTCCAATTACACGACTCTTCTAGAACGGAAGTTACTCGGTTAACTACTTTATCAGTTTTTAATATACATTCAGTTCAATAGTCGATGACATTTATGCCGATCTTAATTAATATTGTAGACTTGTAGAGGAAAGGTTTGATTTAATTGTTTGTATATGCCGGACTGCCATCCGTAAGGTTGCGGGTTCGATTCCCGTGCAGGTTGAATATGTATGCAAACCACAAATGTTTGTCTCGGTCTGGGTGTGTGTGTGTGTGTGTGTGTGAATGAGTGTGTGCGTAGTTTCTGATACCCTAGATACAAGCTCCAAGCTTAGTTAGGGGTCAGTTACTATAATGAGATGATGTAGTGAATGATTATGTTATGTTATGTTATGTATTCGAGGCTTCGAAATGATTAGACTGTTTTATGTGAAGGGTACAGATGTTCCATATATTATTTTTCTAGTTGCACCCCGTAGTTTTACCCTCATGAATGACAATCCCATGGGAAATTCGGGATAAAAAGTATCCTATGTGTATTCCTAATAAGGAACATCTGTACCAAAAATCTAAATCGATACAGTAGTTGTTGCGTGAAAGAGTAACTAACATCCAAACTCACAAACATACAAACTTTCGCATTTATAATATTAGTAGGATAATGAGGAGAGACATGGATCTATTGGTTGTTTTTTGTATTGAATAGGTAGGATGTAGATGAGATTTTAAGGGTAGGCTCAATGGCTCAAGCCTCTCTATGGGGAAATGTTGGTGATGGTAATGATGATTTGTAATTGGTACAGATGTTTCATAGAACCAAGAATAAATGTATAAGTATCTTAAGATATTTTGCTCTTTCTGTTTGTTTGTTTTTAATTTGTATTAGACAAGCGGCGCCCCACGGTTTCATCCGCGTAGTTCCCGTTCCCGTAGGATTATGGGGATAAAATTATGCTAAAAACCTTCCCACTGAACCACTCTATCTATTAAAACCGCATCAAAATCCGTTGTGGAGTTTTAAAGATCTAAGCATATATAGGGACATAAAGACGTAGGGACAGAGAAAGCGACTTTGTTCTACGGAACCGATTTACATGATGATTTAGATACAGAAACATTTTGTTCTTGATAACCAGCAATCAAACGTAGGAGACCCTTATCTCTATATTCCCACGGGACTGGGATTGACGGTAAATTCGCTAATTTTCCTCAATTTCAGTCCCATGGGGCGGGTGCCCCGCTGGGACTTTAGTAGAAAACTGTGGTTGAAGTTCGTTAATCACGGAAACTACGCGAGCGACTTTGTAAGTTTAGTTTTCTTTTTGATGATACTTAATTTTGAATAGTAAATTAGATTAACATAACATAACAAACATAACATAATCATTCACTACATCATCTCGTTATAGTAACAGACCTCTAAGTTCGAAACTTGTATCTAGGGTATCAGAAACTACGCACACACTCATTCACACACACATCCAGACCGAGACAAACATTTGTGGTTCACAACACACAAGAGTCGTTTCATAATAATTCATATAATAACTATACTGATAAATCTTGCCTAAATAATAAAGTATGTCAGTTTTTTAAGTGTTTTACTAATTATTTCCTGTACCCCGTAGTTTTAACCGCGTCATTCCCGATTTCTCCCGTGGAAATGTCGGGATGAAATGTATCTTACTTATATTATTTCCTGATCATACGGGGCGAAAAGAGTTCACGTAAAAATACTAAGCATGTATTTAGAACAAATATTTAAATCAGCCTGTAGTTTTTATGTGTCAAACATTCAAATAGGTAAAAGATACAAAGACCTTTAGATTTTAACTTACCTTTGGTTTCTTATAATCCAATTTCCATGTGTCTTAAATTATGTGTCACGTCATACGAGTACATACAAGGTTACATGAACCAAAGACAAATTCACTGCATTTTATTCTGAATTATATGACTGGATGAATAAGCATAGTTAAACCCTGAGAACTAGTGATGAATATGAAACGTTCTACACGTTCCATCTTCCATATTTTAAAACGTTGTGATATTTGAATAATGTCCCTATTCATACTTTGCCGCCATTTAATTATAAAACAAACAAATTAAATCTCTAGAACGCGAACAGAATTTGTAAACTTTGTATGCAATGTTGAGTAGTTGTTTTTGTGTGAAACTTGCCTCATACGAGAAGGGTGGAAAAATGAGGTCGCGAGGAAATGTTAAGGGTTATTGAGTTAGGGTAGCTGGGCGTATTCTTTTATATTCCTAATAACTGTGTGCCTACATACACTGCACTCATCCTTGCGCTCCAGTTAATTTGAATATGTGTTTGGTTTTCGTTGCTACCTAGAGCTTGGGACAATTTCGCTTGAAAAGATACAGTTAATAGGCAGTTGTTTGGGACTTTTGTACGTAACTTGAGTATTTTTGCATTTTGAAAAAGAATATATAAAAAAACCTAATTCTTTGCTTTCATATAAGTATTATTAGTTTGAATCATGCCAATTCCTCCTCAATGTTCTAATATCATGAGTGAGTGAGAGAGATTTTGGCCATGAACTGCGATCTTACAGACTTACTTCACATCAATCTTGATTAAATTCACAATTTCTTCATGATACAGTTATTTTTAAATAACCTAGTCTTTATCTTGATTAGTTATAAAAGTGATGTAACTTAATTCTGCATAATATCGGAAACAAATCCATCGTCATATTTACATATATTCGATTTGAGAGCGATCTTTAACTGTACGTTATGTAATTCCAGTTATTTTTGTATATAAGTTGGTATACGTAATGATAGTTATTCAATTTAAGCATTTAAGTACCACTTATTAATTAAATGGACCCGCTTGTACGAGTTCTTTTTTGACAAAATAACTGTAATTCTTTGGTGCGTATTTATGTAATAAGTAGTAGTTTTCCACTCACAATTTTACGTGGGATAAGGTATAATAAGAAACCTTTTAAGGTGGCCATTGACAGTTGAACTGATCAGTCCAGACACAAAACTGTGGCGTCATTCCAAAAGTTTTAGGCTAACTAGATTTCCCCACTGGAATCTGCAATCGCTCCAGTGATTGACGACCACTTTTGGATGGACGCCAGTTCAACTGACTCGTCAATGGCCTTCTTAATGGGTTGCGAGTTCGATTCCTGTGCAGGGTTAATATTTATGTAATTTGACTGTGAAAAAATATTTGTGAAACCCCGGGTCCTATTCGATCGTCTATTTTCGTTAGATTTGCGATGTTCGCATTCACTAAGAGACATAATCACATTCACAACATTAGCATAAATAAATATTAGTCATAAATCTGCACCGCTTAAATTAAATACTGAGTAGTACAATAACACCATTGCATAATGTCATGCAAGTGAAATAATACTTTGAAGTCATGTCTCGTCCATGCTTAGTTTCAATTAAGCAATGTCATAACAATAATGTGCATGTACGTCAACAACTGCCAATAAACAGCCGTATTTGGATAGAAAAACAATAAATAAATATATTTAAAGTAATAAAATTAACTGTATGTAATATAATCACGTAATATACGGTCACCCGGTTACTCAGTGCAATTGCGTATCACTATGGGGATCTAACTAGGTACTTGATGATTCTGCAACATTTCGAGATGTTTAGAACGCCGTGTGAGTTGTAAGCAAGAATGAAATGGTTTCACTTTGTTTTTATTACGTTTGATGTAAAAAATGTCAGAGGTTTTAAGACTTGTGCGCATTTTGGTCGAGTTCTACGTCCAGTATTGTGGACTGATAGAGGTTAATTAAAAGTTAGGCGTATAATCTAATGGGAGAGGCTTATGTCCAGGTGTGGAATGAGGTTGGCTGATGATGATGCTTATTACTTATGTGTTGGTTCCAATGCAAAGGTCTCTGCAACAGATGATATATTATTAGTGTAATAAGAAGTAACTGTTAGGCTGATGTAACAATATCTATAAAAATAGCACTTAGGAATAGCCATTTGTGAATTGTTTTTTGTTGAGTTCGTTATAAAATAACAATATAATATCACGACAATGTTTGTAAGTATACAAATCTATATTAATTATCATGACGAACTTTGTATAGAAAACTTTGAAAAATCATACGAAGCCGTACCCTAACGCCAAGTGTTTTTAAAGTAGGAAAAATCGGAACACGCGAGAGCGATTCAAGGTTTTCAATAAGTGCATCATCTAGGTCTGACCTTACTTGACACATTTTTGAGGAGAATGTATAAATCTGTACTAATATTATAAAGAGGAAAGATTTGTTTGTCTCCGAAACTAATTAACCAATTTCAAAAATTCTTTCACTAATGGAAAGCTATATTATCAGCGAGTGACATAGGCTATATTTTATTCCTGTATTCCCATGGGAATGGGAAATATGCGAGGGCGCTTCTATATATAATGTACCAACCTACATAATGTGTAGTTATTAGTATTATAAGTGAAGATATTGTTGAAGTGTCTAACTAAATAAATGTGTGAATGATTGCGTGTAGTTTCTGATACCCTAGATACAAGTTACGAACTTAGGGGTCAGTTACTATGTATAATGGGATGATAGAGTGAATGATAAGTTATCATATAAATTAAATAAGTACATTTTACATAATATTTTACATAACTATTGAGTCTTAAGCAGTTTATTTAATTAGTTCTAACATAACATGGCAATCAGGTTATAAAGCTAGATAATTTATTAGATTCTAACTAAGTTTAATAGTTTTCTCTTGGGAATATCGTGAAATATAGTTATTTATGGTACAAGCGAGGTAAGTTGGTGATTACTTCCGAGGCGCTATTGAGGCCCGAGCCGTCAGGCGAGGGTCTGAAGATAGCCGAGGATAGTAATAATCAATACTCCAAAAACCAAAACCGATACTTATAATAAGTTACTTATATAGACTTTAAGTAAAACTATAAGTTTTATAGTTAAAGTTAAACATTACTTACCTACTTTAATTTAACTTTAGGGCAAAAGCTTCTCTCTCACTGATGATATTAGTACAGGTTTTAACATATTTATTCAAAGGTTTTTTCGTGTTCCGTACCTTAACGGAATTTGTCACTTTGTCATCTGTCCGCCTGTCTGTCCACCTGCATGCCCAGTTTAAAGCTCCACATGCTAAGTTCTAAATTCCACCAGGCCAAAGATAAGAGTCCGAGGTCAGAGTCCGAGGTCAGAGTCCGAGGTCAGAGTCCGAGGTCAGAGTCCGAGGTCAGAGTCCGAGGTCAGAGTCCGAGGTCAGAGTCCGAGGTCAGAGTCCGAGGTCAGAGTCCGAGGTCAGAGTCCGAGGTCAGAGTCCGAGGTCAGAGTCCGAGGTCAGAGTCCGAGGTCAGAGTCCGAGGTCAGAGTCCGAGGTCAGAGTCCGAGGTCAGAGTCCGAGGTCAGAGTCCGAGGTCAGAGTCCGAGGTCAGAGTCCGAGGTCAGAGTCCGAGGTCAGAGTCCGAGGTCAGAGTCCGAGGTCAGAGTCCGAGGTCAGAGTCCGAGGTCAGAGTCCGAGGTCAGAGTCCGAGGTCAGAGTCCGAGGTCAGAGTCCGAGGTCAGAGTCCGAGGTCAGAGTCCGAGGTCAGAGTCCGAGGTCAGAGTCCGAGGTCAGAGTCCGAGGTCAGAGTCCGAGGTCAGAGTCCGAGGTCAGAGTCCGAGGTCAGAGTCCGAGGTCAGAGTCCGAGGTCAGAGTCCGAGGTCAGAGTCCGAGGTCAGAGTCCGAGGTCAGAGTCCGAGGTCAGAGTCCGAGGTCAGAGTCCGAGGTCAGAGTCCGAGGTCAGAGTCCGAGGTCAGAGTCCGAGGTCAGAGTCCGAGGTCAGAGTCCGAGGTCAGAGTCCGAGGTCAGAGTCCGAGGTCAGAGTCCGAGGTCAGAGTCCGAGGTCAGAGTCCGAGGTCAGAGTCCGAGGTCAGAGTCCGAGGTCAGAGTCCGAGGTCAGAGTCCGAGGTCAGAGTCCGAGGTCAGAGTCCGAGGTCAGAGTCCGAGGTCAGAGTCCGAGGTCAGAGTCCGAGGTCAGAGTCCGAGGTCAGAGTCCGAGGTCAGAGTCCGAGGTCAGAGTCCGAGGTCAGAGTCCGAGGTCAGAGTCCGAGGTCAGAGTCCGAGGTCAGAGTCCGAGGTCAGAGTCCGAGGTCAGAGTCCGAGGTCAGAGTCCGAGGTCAGAGTCCGAGGTCAGAGTCCGAGGTCAGAGTCCGAGGTCAGAGTCCGAGGTCAGAGTCCGAGGTCAGAGTCCGAGGTCAGAGTCCGAGGTCAGAGTCCGAGGTCAGAGTCCGAGGTCAGAGTCCGAGGTCAGAGTCCGAGGTCAGAGTCCGAGGTCAGAGTCCGAGGTCAGAGTCCGAGGTCAGAGTCCGAGGTCAGAGTCCGAGGTCAGAGTCCGAGGTCAGAGTCCGAGGTCAGAGTCCGAGGTCAGAGTCCGAGGTCAGAGTCCGAGGTCAGAGTCCGAGGTCAGAGTCCGAGGTCAGAGTCCGAGGTCAGAGTCCGAGGTCAGAGTCCGAGGTCAGAGTCCGAGGTCAGAGTCCGAGGTCAGAGTCCGAGGTCAGAGTCCGAGGTCAGAGTCCGAGGTCAGAGTCCGAGGTCAGAGTCCGAGGTCAGAGTCCGAGGTCAGAGTCCGAGGTCAGAGTCCGAGGTCAGAGTCCGAGGTCAGAGTCCGAGGTCAGAGTCCGAGGTCAGAGTCCGAGGTCAGAGTCCGAGGTCAGAGTCCGAGGTCAGAGTCCGAGGTCAGAGTCCGAGGTCAGAGTCCGAGGTCAGAGTCCGAGGTCAGAGTCCGAGGTCAGAGTCCGAGGTCAGAGTCCGAGGTCAGAGTCCGAGGTCAGAGTCCGAGGTCAGAGTCCGAGGTCAGAGTCCGAGGTCAGAGTCCGAGGTCAGAGTCCGAGGTCAGAGTCCGAGGTCAGAGTCCGAGGTCAGAGTCCGAGGTCAGAGTCCGAGGTCAGAGTCCGAGGTCAGAGTCCGAGGTCAGAGTCCGAGGTCAGAGTCCGAGGTCAGAGTCCGAGGTCAGAGTCCGAGGTCAGAGTCCGAGGTCAGAGTCCGAGGTCAGAGTCCGAGGTCAGAGTCCGAGGTCAGAGTCCGAGGTCAGAGTCCGAGGTCAGAGTCCGAGGTCAGAGTCCGAGGTCAGAGTCCGAGGTCAGAGTCCGAGGTCAGAGTCCGAGGTCAGAGTCCGAGGTCAGAGTCCGAGGTCAGAGTCCGAGGTCAGAGTCCGAGGTCAGAGTCCGAGGTCAGAGTCCGAGGTCAGAGTCCGAGGTCAGAGTCCGAGGTCAGAGTCCGAGGTCAGAGTCCGAGGTCAGAGTCCGAGGTCAGAGTCCGAGGTCAGAGTCCGAGGTCAGAGTCCGAGGTCAGAGTATGTGTACGGGTCACATTTAGTTTTACTTTTAATAATGTCAATCGACACCCTAGCCTACACAATATTGCGGGTTTTCCTCGATTTATCCTGGATCCCATCATCAGATCCTGATTTCCTTGACATGGGACCACTTCGCGAATATCCGCTATCTAATGAAACAAGAATTTTAAAATGCTCCATTCATGATTGCAAAGAAATCGCGTAACATACATACAAAACATACGCGTCGAATAGCGCACCGCCTCCTGTTTTTTTGGAAGTCGGTTAAAAAAGAGGTGTATTCTTTAATAAACGATTAAGTAAGTACTCGTATAACAAATTTAAATAACGTGATGTTTTATTACCAGAAAAACGATTATAAAACGAGATGTAAGATAAACTTAATAATGGTAATGTAGGTAATGGAATGTGTAGGCAATGTTTTAAAGATATCTATTAAATTACCCATTTACATTTTTCCATATTTAATTTCGACATTTTAAACCTTTCATACGTTTGAGCATTGAAAAAATTACAAAATAGATACCCTCAAACAAGGCTCAAACAAGGCTGAAACATATACTCGTATTATGTAGGTAAGTCGTATAGAGAACCTCCTCCTGTTCTTTGGAAGTCGGTTAATCACAAAATACTTACTTACATATCTTTATAAGTGATTTCTTGGTATAACTTGCAACAAATTGTTTGTCATTCCAGATAATTTCTCTAGACTGCACATAAGTAACTACCCATATAATAGTTTAATAAACGCCTCAAAATCTTTAGATTCAGGTCAGAGAAGAATTAGTATTACGTTACCAAAAATGGGGTCACGACAGCACGCACAAAGATGTAATACTATATGTATAGTACCGGCCGCAGTTCATTGACAATGAACTGATAGCTGATGAGTTGTACGACCGGTCATACTTACAGAATACATCACACAATAATAGCTCTTGATACCTAGGAATAAAGACCATCAGTTCAGTTCAGAGATCATTAGAGATTTCTCATATTCACAAGTTGTTTGTATATATGAATTATGTCTGGTTACGTGAGTACGTTCACTTTTATTTTTTAGAGAGGAAGTTTCCGGTGCGTTCGTTACGTAACACCGCCCTGTGGTCGTGTGACCTATGTAATTACAGAATTAATACAAAACTTGTTATTATTGTACTTGTGTACAACTTGTCCTACTTTTTTTTAATAGTTGCTTCGTTTTATTTTTGTAACGTTTGCTGAATAAGTACTTGTGTGTGTGCTTGATTGAATAACGATTTTATTTTGAAACTAGGATTGCAATGATTTCATCTGTGTTAAATTTTATTATATGTACTATGTAAGTAGGTAGGTACTTACATATAAATAAACCTTTCTCTCGAACCTCTATAAACGAAGGCGGGAAGTATACAACTCGTAAGTAAATAAAATATGTTTTACGATTTGCTTATAGATATTGCAACAAAGTCCTGGGTATCGTGACAAGTTTAAACTCACAAGTCTTAAGTTTTATAGTTGTGGTCAGTTCAATCGTCTGACCTACATAGACATACATAGCTCCCACGTTGCAAATTGTTACACATTCGGATTGACAAGTAACATAATCAAACACACGTGACCAAGACACGTGAACTAATAGAATATTGAATAACGTATGATATATCACGCGTTTGAGTGAATATTAATTAATTTTGACGATCTAGATGACAGTGGTTACCATGCCACACTGCCCCGCACGGGAATCGACACAAAGTTATGTCGATTCCCGTGCGGGGTATTTATGTGAACCACAAATGTTTATCTCGTTATGGATGTGCGTGTGCGTGCACTGGCACTGGCTTTATTGCCTGAATCTAGAGCCTAGATATATGTAATAAATCCAGTTAGGGTTCAGTTACTATAAGAAGAAGATAGAGTATCTAATTGATTATGTTATGTAACGCTATTGATAACAAACCTACACATGTCTGTACCATTAATCTCTTATAAATCGAAGAAATTGAGTCCATTTTTAAATAACTTCAAACATTACAGTTAACGCACTACACGATAACAGGATTGAAAGATGTTTGCAATGCTGATGTGTCGCACAATAGCGTACTAACTAGTCCATACCTTGCTCCCTTACAAAGAGCTCTGATATCCACTAACCCGGAATCAGACATGTTTGTGGATAGGGCTGCCAGGCGTCCGGACAAAACTGAACATAGCTTTATCCGAGTCCGGCCAAAAAAAAAAACAAATAACATATCTAATCATTCACTACATCACCTCATTATAGTAACTGCATAGAACTGCAGTCCACCGTGAGCCGAGAACGGGAAGACTCCCGGTGGTTATGTATCTGAGTAACTGACCCCTACCTAAGTTCGAAACTTGTATCCAGGGTATCAGAAACTACGCACACAGTCATTCACGCACACATCCAAAGAGCATCTTCTTTTTTCGTCGTCGTTATTAATAATGAGACAAATATGACACAAAATCCTCGAGTATTTAGCAACCCTATTTGTGGATATATATCAGGATATTAGGTATATACGAGAAGTGTTCGAGATTTGTGAAAGGAATGTCAAAATGTGAACGCTTGTTTCTCTGTTGTTGTTGTTCGCAACGCAAGTTTCTTCGTGTTATTATTACCAGTTATTAATGAAATGATTAGATTTGTTTTGTATCTATAATGTTGTTAATTATTGGTTTGGATCAAGTAAATAAATACTTTAAGTTTGGTACTGTTGCATACTTATTATGGAGCGTATATTATGTACTTATACCTACTTAAATTAATGAGAAATTATTTGTGTAGTTGATAGCGGGTGACAAAAATGAGATTAGAATAAATATTTCAAAAAGTTCAAGCTTAAAAGTCTCGTTAAATATAACGATACAACTTTTTAACAGTCAACAAGCTTTTAAAAGCCTTAAGTGGTCTGGCGTATCATAATATTGAAAATGTGAAAGTGTGTTTGTACGTACTTCTTTCAAGTCGAAACAGAGCAACTGATTGGTGTAATTATAAAGTACCTGCCACATTAACGACGAGATTTAAAACAAAGGTTTCATACATAAAAAATATCCTATAAAAAAACCTGTTCTTTTTAACTAAAATTTCTTTAAGATAACTTTAGAACTTTAAGCTATTTAGCCAAGCCCTCCACATAATGATACATCGTTACACAACATCTGGGGGCACGGCAGTGCCCCCCGCCAAGTCGAGCGCGAAGCAAACACTGCCGTACCATCCTTTACAGGAACCCTTTCGCCGCATTTTCAGGCCCCTATTTGAGAACCTTTGGATAAACCCAGAGCACTGAAATTTTCGTCATCCAGTTAGCTATACAATCACATACTTAAAATAAAATTTCAAGTCTGTAGGTCATTTAGATCCGAAGTTAAGCGAATGCAAAGTTTCGTATTTAAGACACTCACTCACTCACTCACTCACTCACTCACTCACTCACTCATGATCATCAAAATAGAACTAGTACTTCCCATAAACCTAGAGAGCTGAAATTTGGTACAGAGTTAGGGTTTAATGGCCACATATAGGGAAAACTATAAAAACTAGGATAATCGAACGGGAACGGGAATTATACAGGAACGGAAACGGGAATTGTAACTCAAGAACGGCTGAACTGATTTGGCTGGAAATTGGTGGGGAGGTAGCTTAGAACCAGGAAAAGGACAAAGAATAACTTTAATCCCGAAATTCCCACGGGATTGGGAACGGGAATTTAAAAATCAAGAACGGCTGAATTGATTTGGCTGAAAATTGGTGGGGTGGTAGCTTAGAACCAGGAAAATGACGTAGGATACCTTTAATCCCGAAATTCCCACGGGATTGGGAACGGGAATTTATAGATCAAGAACGGCTGAATTGATTTGGCTGAAAATTGGTGGGGAGGTAGCTTAGAATCAGGAGAAGCACATAGGATACTTTTTATCCCGAAATTCCCACGGGAACGTGAACGGGAACTACGCGGGTGAAATAGCGGGGCGCTTAGTAATAAAATACTACTCCTAGAAAGAAAAAAATGTGTCAAATAAGAAAATCTAATTAAAAAACAATATAAACACGTTTCAACAAAAATAAATGAAATCCCACCAAAAACATTCTGTAAAAAACTAGCCAAGTCTCGATGGAGCTGCTTGTTTATCTCTAAAAAGTAATGAAATCTAGACAAAGTTGTGCCAAGTGTAAGGTTCCTTACCGCGATTTCTTTATTACTATAGTTATTGTTGTGTGACTTGGCCGTAGAACATTGTTTAAAACGTTAGTAGTGGGTACAAGTCAATTTTGTTTACACGTAATGTTGTAACATTATTAAAATACGCAGCTTTATCAAGTCTACAATTGACTGGATATTGAATCAACGTTTTTCAAGTGGCAATTTTCTATCGTCAATGGGTAGCGGTTCTGGCGACAGATTGGTGCAATAGTGTCATGGAGCACCTAGTTTTGTACCCTTGTGTACAGTTGTGTACTTGTGTACAGTGTATCCTTCAACGGCCAAGTCACACAACATTAACTATAATAATAAAGAAATCGCAGTAAGGAACCTTACACTTGGCACAACTTTGTCTAGATTTCATTACTTTTTAGAGATAAACAAGCAGCTCCATCGAGACTTGGCTAGTTTTTTACAGAATGTTTTTGGTGGGATAATGTTTACATACATAGGCAAGTTGGACATTAGAAAAGGAGGAAATAGCTCGTTGTAAATACGTACTGCATCAAGTAAGTCTGAAGTCATCAGTATAATGATCCGATCGATGCGAAAGCTTAACGTACAATATGCCAAGAGGGTTATGAAATGATGTTACATTCACTACCTATTGATCTTTGAAATAAAGTTTATTATTTTAGAGTTCCGTTCGTCGATTGAGAGCACTTATATGGAGGTTTTAGACTAATCGTAACATTAATGAGGCATTAGTGATATTATGTAAGTAGGTACCTAAATAATAATTATTTAACAAACGGGATGTTCATACGTAATTATTAAAGTCGAAATCCTTTTATAAGTACGTATGAACATCCCGTTTGTTAAATAATTATATACGATGACGTACGTTTCGTTTAATAATAAAATACCTAAATAATTTCAAAGGTAAAATTAGTTAGTGCGGGATAATCCCTAGTATTCACTGCACCGGTTTTAAAAATATATTTACGAGTATGTACTTACATACTTTAGTATCTACTTACTACATTTAGGGCCAATTCTACGACCTTCAAGTAAAGTTACTCACTAAGTACAGTTAGTTTTGTCTCTTTCTTACCTTATATCAAGTGACAATGACAAAACATGTGAGTAGCCACTCGGAACGTTACTTGAAGATGGTGAAATAGGCCCTCACTATTCTTGATTATGTGTAGAGTTTTCTTTTAGAGTTTAGACCTATGTTTCGTCCCTAATACTTACCTTATCTTTATTTTGTTCTCAAATATACCGACTACGGAACCAAATACATCCCTCAATAAAATTGACCTTTTATTTTGAATCGCATCCATTATTTCGAGACTAGCAATAAATATTAAAATAAAACAAAACCGAATCGAGTTAGTTCATTCATCAAATGAATTATTGATGTCATGAACAAAATGTAATATGAGATTTCAATTATTGTTATTGTGTGTATCGCTATTATAGTAATAATACGGCTCAGTATCGACTTGTGGTTACGAAATAAGAAATGTAGAGCAAATAGCCATTATGAGATCTGAGACTAAGTATATTATGTAGTTACATACTTCAATAAATAGATAGACTATTAGAACAATGTAGACACAAGTGTAAGTTACATTACTTAGATATATAGATGTGCGTAGCTATTGATACCATAGAAATAAATTACGAACTTGGTAACCAGGGCCAGTTACTATAATGAGATGATGTAGTGAATGATTGTGTTATGTTATACCTACTAAGGGCCTATATCACCATATTCAAGTAACTTCCGAGTAGCTACTCACATGTTTTGTCTTTGTCACTTGATATAAAGTAAGAAAGAGTCAAAACTAACTTTACTTGGTGAGTAACTTTAGGTACCTACTTGAAGGTCGTGAAATAGGCCCTTAGTATTAGTTTGTACCTACTTTACTTATGTAGGTATCAATTTGAGAGGCCTATAACTATGTTCAATATCCGAGTTGCAATAACTTTAATTATATGTACTTAAGTACATTAAGTATAAGTACTTACTTAACTATTTCATCCCATATTTCCCACAGGATAAATGTCAACGCGAGTCAAACTATGCCACTCACATGTTTATTTTTAAGTAACAATATTAGTCCTATAATCATATCCATTACTCAAAGCACATAGAATTGAAAGTAAAAGCTATCTCAAATTGGTGCTAAAATACCTACCTATAACACACTTATGTATTACACGGTACATTACCCGCCTAGGTAGCCGTAAAGTCTAGAAATATAAAAAACTAGACACTAAGTAGGTTGAGTTACAATCTTATCGTATTTTAATATTTAATTAAGCCATATCTCTGCACCGATCAGTTTCACGAAGAAAACAGTTATGTAATAGAAACTTGTTTATTATTATCAGTTAGAAGTGAGATAATAAACGGACTGGCCGTTTGAACTAAATGTTTCGTTTGTTACGTCTTTAAATAACTAATTGTTTTTAATTAAAAAAGTTAGTATAGAAGCATTTATTATAAGACACGTTATAAGGCAAAACATTATTTTTTCTTTATCCTTACTTACTAATATTATAAATGCGAAAGTAACTCTGTCTGTCTGTTACCTTTTCACGGCTAAACTACTGAACCGATTGACTTGAAATTTGGTACAGGGGTAGCTTATGGTCCGGGAAAGAACATAGGCTACGTTTTATCCCGAAATTCCCACGGGATTGGGAACTACGCGGGATAAACCGCGGGGCATAGCTAGTTTGTCATAAAAGGAAAAGTAGAATAAAAACAAGGAATGGACATCTACATCCTATCCGAGCAAAAACTAAGATCGATCAGTATGAAAGATAAAAAAGCTTTGGGTAGCAACATCTGATTCACTGAAAAGAGTATATTCGTAGATGTATTAGTAGTTTAGTTGGACACTACATCTGTGTTTTATGCACTTTAACGGTCCTGGAAAAATATAAATATAAGGCAGTATTGCACTTAAGGATAGCGTAAGGTTCTTATTCGTAGGTTACTTAGAATCGGAGTAGTTGGTACCAGATCACAAGTGCCCCCGCGGCAAAATGTCCAAGCAAAGCAACGATTCACTACTTTACTACGTTATTTGTTTAGGTCTACTTATCTCCGGCATTTTTATCTACACGTTCTAGTTCCTTGAAAATAAATGTACTTATTCATCTATTAAAGTATTTGATTTTGACGACCTGGATGGCAGAGTGGTCACCATGCCGGACTGCCATCCGTAAGGTTGCGGGTTCAATTCCCGTGCGGGCTGAATATTTGTGTGAACCACAAATGTTTATCTCAGTCTGGGTGTGTGTGTGAATTGGTGTGTGCGTAGTTTCTGATATCTAGGATACAAGTTTCGAACTTAGTTAGGGGTCAGTTACTATAATGAGATGATGTAGTGAATGATTATATTATGTTATGTTATTTAAACCCAGAACATTGCCATAGTGAGTGCTACTCTATTTCTATAGGTACGTACAAATTCAATACTTATGTACATACCTATAAAATATCTTTTTATACCAACTGCTACTCAGGTCTTATCTCGGTTGAATTCGTCAGGAATAGAGAAATCATCTAATTTATAAGAAACTAAACAAATACCATTGATATTACTTTTGGTATTTAAAAGGAATAGATCATTCTGAAATGTTTGTGGTGCAGTTAATACGAGATACAGTCCAGGCACGATTCTAAGTGTCAATGGTGGTCGAGTCGAAACTTTGAACGTCTATACTTTTAATCTCTTTGTAAATTGTGTACATTCAAAGGAAACATTATCGTGATTGATTTCGTGTCCAGCGTGGCTGGGTATAGTAGCCCCTGCCGTTACCGTCGCCATCGCGCCAGTAGAAAGTGACGTCTGGCAGTTCACCCACACCAACGCCAGGAAACAAGGAAACATTGCCCCGAACCAGTTACCAAACTAGTTTATAATACTGTAACATTACCCACATCATTATTATCCATAGTTAACTAAAGTAAGTGCGAGCACATACATAAAAGTTTAGTATTTATAGTTAGGTTGCGTTGTAGTGTTTTTCCACGGCACGCGTGAGTTAAGTATTTCCGATTTTCTGTTTAATGTGAGTTGTTTGAATCATACGAATACCTATTTGTATAAGGACAACTAAGTATATGTTTTATGTTTAACTTATCAGTCCAGTAAAAAGTTTTAATAAAATGCATCTGTGATAGAATATTCAAAGTCAATAATCTGTCAGAGTAATCGGACATTTAAATTCTCAATTTGACGCTATCACCCAAGTCAGTTTGGCTTGTGTTTTTGATAATTATTTATTTTGGGTCTAAAATCGAACAGAATTTATTGAACAAATGCAAAGAATATGTGCTTAGAAGAACATAAATTATAAACGGAAACATTTTTGACCATGTGAAATTGTTGTTACAGCATCCCCAGTATGTCTTTCAATATATTTATCGAGATAATAGTAAGAGTGGTGTTCTTGTTTGTGGC
Source organism: Timandra comae (assembly GCA_958496195.1). Classification (NCBI taxonomy): domain Eukaryota; kingdom Metazoa; phylum Arthropoda; class Insecta; order Lepidoptera; family Geometridae; genus Timandra; species Timandra comae. The sequence continues at coordinate 16,952,588 of OY292353.1, forward strand.
GGGTATCATGCATGCTTTGTATCCACACATGCGATACATAACAGAGAAAGATTTTGATGACTACAAGAAACTCAAAAAGGAATCTATAATACCCCCATGGATGATTTTACTGCTAGTCATATTTGTACCTTTATTATTATTCTACCTTCACGCTAGCCTTGAAACATACACGAAATCAGCACATCTGCTACTGGCTTGGACTCTATCGATCACAATTACTGCTTTCCTTACTATTACCGGGAAATTGATAGTAGGAAGACCTCGGCCAGACTTTTTCTACCGCTGCTTTCCTGATGGCGTGATGACCTATGACTTGGCGTGCACTGGTTCCAAACATGACGTTATAGAAGGAAGAAAGTCGTTTCCGAGTGGACACAGCAGTTTTTCATTTTGTTCTCTAGGGTTTATTAGTTTCTGGATGTGTGGGGAGCTGGGCGTGTTGTCGAGGAACAGAGGGCAGGCTCTGAGAGTGATATGTTGCCTACTGCCGTTAACGGTCGCCAGCGTGGTGTCCATGACTAGATATTGCGATAACCACCATCATTGGGAAGACGTGGCAGTAGGATCCCTTATCGGAGTCTGGTCCTCATATTTCTGCTACAGACAGTATTTCCATCCTCTAGATTCGGACCTGTCTGGAACTCCGCTAGAAATGCTATCAGAGGATTCAATCTACGAAACTTCTTCAGATGAAGAATGTTGTACTAACCATTTGAATCCTAGTTCATCGCATTACAGATGTCAACTAACTAGGAAATCTTCCTGATTAAACCTATATAGGCTCTTTAAAAAAAGGAACCTTGAGTATTTGGTTAATATATTTCTGGGATATCTAATGGAACTTTAATAATGAATATTTTGGTATGATTGAAATAAAATAACAAATTTTCAAAAAGTAATTCGTTTATTCTTTTAACATAATGTATATAATATATACTTAGCACAGTTAATATAAAAGATTGATTATTTGCCTCATTCTTAACATTCACATCTGAAATACATTAATAAAGGTTAAAAGAGTGAATTTATTAAAATATACATCTCATTATTACGTATTGGAAGCACAACTTGGAGACAATGGTTACATTCACGTGAATAAAGTTAATTAAGATTTCCTAATATTTGTTTTAAAGAGAAACATTTAAAACTCTGATATTCCTAGTCTGCGTATTCTGCAATAAAATCATAAGTTTTTAATAGGTTTTGATTTTAAATAAAATACTTTTTAAGCGAATAGGTACTTAATGCAAAAGAGTTCATTTTAAAGTAATTATTGATTTCGATTAAAAGTTTTTTTTTCCAATGTATTAATAAATTTCGTAAATAATTATTCATAAACGTATTTGAAAGCTTACTGGCTATATTTGTTTTAACCCAGGCAGTCTCTCGATAGCCGAAAAACTATTTAATTTACGTGAACGTCCCAATAGAAATTGTGTAAATTAATAATTTATATTCATTACGTATCATTAGTAAGTATAATAATAGAAATATGACTTAAAATGTTGCCAGAACAGCAATATACGTATTTTATAACGTTTATACATTACCACATTAAAAAAATAGTCAACTTTAATATTAAATTCATATAATAATTCATATTTAAGAACGCATTTCTCAATAATAATTATAATTTCAATCAAACATTGATTTTTTTCTACTAAAGCTAATAGGAATAATATTGTTAAAATATCCTTCGATATGTTCAATTCTAATTTTGAAAAGACAATCAAAATATTTTGCGTCGTAGGTTTAATTTTACAAAATTTCTTTTGATTTTTGCTTCCTATTAATTAAGAATGATATTTGGACTATTTATTCTGTAACACTGTTATTATAAATAAATAAAGTTTAACAAAAGATAGATTTTTAATTATCTTATCTTCCAATCAAAACATTCGAATTTCGAAAAAAATTTATGTCGAAAAAAGGGATGTCGACTTAAAAAGTGTGTCAGATGGATTTCGAAAAAAAAATTGGAAACTGTATTTTTTCCTTTTTGATACAAACAAATAATGAAGACGTTTTAGTGCATAGAAAACTCGTGTGACGTCACATCTAGGTACACTTATTTAATTTAGAATATCTCAATATTTTGTCTATCCCTTTTTTATTAAGCTAAGTTTTAAGATAAAGCTTTATACATTAATTTTATTAATGTACATATAATTTTAATAATGTATTGTTATAGCGATCTAATTACACATTACATATTGGTTCTTACCTGGCCATTGACATTACAATTGTTAAGCATATCCATTCTATACCGAGTAATTATATTAACTCTGTAAACAAATTTAGAATATATTTTACTATTTTATAAGTATTATAATATTAAACTTTATCCGATCCTCGAGGTTTGGGGCAGTAAGTCAAGTAATTCTATTTTATTATGCTCATAATATTATGTCCCCACCGAGGGGTCAAGCCTGCCCTGACTAGGGTGATCAGGTCAACCACGCTGGCCAATTTTCCCCAATTAATTTTATGAATATTGGCAATAATATTGAATAAAATATGGTAGCACTGATCGTAGTTCTGTCAATCAGTGACGTCCGATGTCAATGTGTTAATTATTGCCAAGTTTTGGTACGTTGACCAAAATAAAATGTCTGGGTAATATCGCAATTTTATTCAATGCTAAGTTAATTTTTAAATAACGTTTCTTTTGCCTTGTTTTGTCGTTTTTTTTCAAAACTGTATGTTACTCTTAGGATTGGATAAAGTTATATTTATTAATTATTTATATATTATTAACTACATTTTTTCTAGTATTTATACTACATAAAATTCATACAATATTGATTTATTACAATATAATAATATAATTGTATAAGCATTTAAATAAATATAAAAATTCAATTACAATACCCTATCTACTCTACTTAATATACGATTTATTTAACTAATTATATTAGATTGTATATGTAATATTTTATGTTAAATACGTAATAGACAAAGCGACATAAATCCTTGAACTTATAGAAAATAGCACTCTCATTTTGCCTTTATTACCCTTTATCAATTTTCGGGTAATTTTTACTACTTTTATAACTTTGTTCTTTTTTAATCTACAAAGACAATTTTTTATAAACTTCAACAGAATTCGAAGAACATAATTAACTTAATCCATTGTCTAATTATGTATTTACGAACAAACAAAATATCATATTTTATATGTATTATGAATGTAATAGAAGACTCGAGTAAGTACGTATATTCAATAAACAAATATTATGTTTTATAACAACTAAACAATATTTTAACCATTTTGTATCATTTTATTGTCCTTTAGATCACATTTTAAAAGATTTAGTATGATTAGATTACTTACGTTATAAATGTGAAAGTGTTTGTTTGTTTTCGGTCACGTAGTAAAACTACAGATAAACTTAAAGATTACATGACAGAGATGAGAAAAATATTTTTTTAAGATGTCAAACCTTTTTATTTAACGCGGTTAAAATGCATAGAACTGCATACCACCGTGAGCCGATATTGGGAGGGCATGGGGCATGTAGGGCTCCCTCCCAATATCGGCTCAAAGAATATAGTTGGTTATTAATTTCCGTTTCTGTTTGATACCTCTTTTAAATCAGAATTTAGCGTAATCGATATTACATGTCCAGTGTAGTGATCTAGTCATTGCCATCAGACCTCCACATATCAAAAGTGATAATTTTTTAAGGCTGATACTTCCAAGGTACACATCGATAAGGTTCTTTAAAATGTTATAATACGTAAGTACTCTTTTTTTCTCATAGATTTTCTCGAATAATTCTCATTATTTCGAAGACAAAATATACGACAAAATATCCTATGCCTTGTTCGTAACATACAAACATACTTTCCCATTTATAACACATACTACATTAATTGGATTAAAGGGATTAACAATTACGTACATATTTCATTACATAAATAAGATTTGTAACATATAAACTCTAACTACATAAGTACAAATTAATGTTAAAACTATATAAAATAAATGCATTGAATACTAAAACAATATAATGTATAAAAATTAAAAATATAATGTGATGATAATGATATACAGTTCCGTCTTTACAAAGGCACATAGGACATGAGGTCTGGGCCCTTAGTTTGGTGGGGCCCTTAAAATGACCACGTCATCATTAAACGACGAGATTTTTAGAATAATTTAGAATAAAATTTTCCGCTTAAATGTCTAAATTTAAAGACAATGGAAAAATAATCTTTTTTAAAAGATTTTCTATGGGGCCCAATATGCAAAAAGGTCCCTATTAAGTTTTAGACGGCCCTGTATGTTAAACTAATAAAAGCGATATCTAGTACTAATATCAATATTGTTTGACGAGTGCATTATTATTTTCATAGACCGTAATTTTACTCAAAATCCCTATAAAAATTGAGATTCATATAATTTGTTATTTTTTTTTATATGTCAATACACGATATTTTAACTACGTTAAACATTTATATTAATGACATCTAATTTAGAACTTTTCGATTTAGAATTGTAATTTAGAATATTTACTTGAATATTTTATATTAACTTTACGACGAAACAATTTCAAAAAACACATAAGTTTATAATTTAGAACTTTTACTTAAATATATTTCATATTAATTTTACGACAAAAAATTCAAAAAAAAAGTATAAAATTTACATTCACTGCAAAAACTTCCAAAAAATATAACAATTCACTCATCAAACAAACTAAAAATACAAGTATCAAGGATCACAATTCATCTTTCACCTTAGCGTGCGTTTGACAGAACTTCATCATGTCTGCCTCAGACCTGTCACCCTCATACACAGCTATTTGTTTACCATTGGCAAACATTTTGAACGTCGGCAAAGTCTGTATGCCGGCAAGATCGGCCACTTTTGGATTCTCTGCCGCGTCAACGGCAATGGGTAAGACGGCAAACTTGTCAGACTTTAAAGCGGTTGACAACTTACTGAACGCTGGTTTGGCTGTAGTACAGTGACCGCACCCTGGGAACAGATTTAAATACTTTAATGGGTACTGATTCAAATGTTGCTGTATATAAATAAATGTATTATATACTCCCCGGCGTTCATAAATACTTCTCTTAAACCAATAAACGGTTTTTAATATTCCATCTTAAAGTCAGTTATGGCACAGCTGCATTTTTAAGTAATATAAACGATTATCACATAGTTAAAAACGAAGGTTTTGTCGGTAGCAACCACAATTATTTGCATAATAATAAGAAAGGTGAGAGATTTAACACAACGCGCGGCGTGGGAACCTCGACAATGGGCTCTCACGACAATTATATATCAATTATGAGTTTTATCGTTTATGTAAATATATACAATTATACATTTATAATTCCGGAAGGAAAACGCCTTGAAATTAAAAGATTTTTGAATGATATTAGTGTTAGGTTACGTGAATTAAAGATTTTTGAAATGATATTCGTTTCGTGGGTTATATTTGCAAGTTTATTAAAAAAAACTCATGTTTCCTGGTTTTGGCTTCTCTTTAACCAGTAAACTTGATTGATAACTTGAAATTATTGAAAATATAACTACTTACTATATTTATATTGCATTAATGCAAGCAAATATATTTATTTCTTTTGCAAAATCAATAAATTCGAAAATAGTATCTTAGATTCAAACAAACATTTAATTCAGAAAAGACACATTAAAAAAAATATTAAAATAAAACCATAGGAAACTATAAAAAAATACTCACAAGTGGCATAAAACATGACAAAAGTGGGTTTTGAAGCGGCTATTATTTTTTCAAAGTCATCATCACTCGCCAACTGCACACTGGCACCGAACCCTGCCTCTTGGGCTGTCATCACCTTTTGAGAAGTTGGTTGGCCCATCTGACTGTGTATGAAGGCGACGAAATCTGCTGTCTGTGGACAAATTATTTAGTATTATTCCTATGTATGAGTTTGGTTAGAGTGCACTATTAATAAAATCAGAGAAACTCAAATATATTAAAATTTCTGTTTTATACAGTTTCAGTTCGCATAGTGTGCACTATTAATAATAAAATGAAGGTAACTAAAATTATAATATAAGTCCGGTAGTAATTCAAAGAGAATCTCGTACGTTGACCTGTAGCTATCTCTATCGCACCTGCGTAAATTATAATGCGTCCCGCTCGCACGTTGGACACGGGACGCATTATAAATTACGCAGGTCCGACAGAGATAGATAGCTACAGGTCAACGTACGAGATTCTCTGTGAATTACGACCGGACTATAGATAATGTACCTTCCGTCCCCCGGTAACATCGCTGACTTTCTTATCAAAGTAACTGAAGTACTTGATGGTGGGGTATCCGGTGATATCGTAAGCGCCGCACAGGTCCTTATGCTGCGTGCAATCTACGGCGCCGAAAGCTACCATCAGCTCATCGGCGAACTCTTCAGCCGCCTTCACAAACTCAGGTTTTGTGCTCTTGCAGTGACCGCACCCTGGATCAAAATGTATTATGATTTTCCAATAACTAATCATAAGTTAGCACATACAAAGAACCTATACGATCAAGGACTGATTGCGGAAACTATTTTCATCCAATTTGTACAAAATATATAAAACTCTTCCGTTACTGAGTGATGTAGTGACTGACTGACAGACAACGCACGAGGTAGTTTAGATCCAGGAGAAGGACATAAAATATTTTATCCCAAAATTCCCACGGGAACGGGAACCGCGAGGCACAGTTAGTATGAATATAGTTATTAGATACATACAGGGTGCGTAGAACATGACGATGGCGTGTTTGACTTTGCGCAGGGTGTTTCTGAAGGTCGCGGAGTCGAGGTGGCGCACGGGCGACTCCTCCTCAGCCCAGGGAGTTGCGGGCGGCGGCGGCGGGGGCGCTTCGACTGGCTCCTGTGAAATACAACAACTTTTTATAGAGCATAAGCTTATAGAAAACTGAAAATATACTCAGTTTTCAGAGTGTGTCTGGTAACATTTGGGTCGGTCGATGGTTTCTACCAGAGGTCGGTCAACAGTTTCTACCATATCAACCGATCGACGGCATCGATCGATGATAGAATGGAATAGTCGACGTCGATCGATAGTTTTACAACTTACGAAATGGTCACGACATATCCACGGTAAAAATATTCTGTAGTTTTTATAATGTGCGATATGTGTGTGTGCGTACTTTCTGATGAACTAGAATCGTCAGAACAGACGCAATACATATAGGGTATTTGCTATAGTAAAGTGAATTATTGTTACTATACTCACTTTGATAAAATTAACAATCTGATCTTCTTGCCTTGCATGGCCGGCGTCGAACTTGTACTCTCCTTTGCTAAAGTACTTCAGTGTTGGGTAGCCTTTCACGCCGAAACGAGTGCCGAGGTCCGAGTTCTTAGTCGCATCCACTGCTGCCAGGATACCGTTTATCTGTGAACGCATTATCACTATAAAGTATAAAATAAAGTCGTTCCCGTGTCTATGTATGCTATGATCTGTAAAACTGCGCGGATTTTGATGCGGTTTTCTTTAATAAATAGAGTGATTTACGAGGAAGATATTCAGTGTAATTTTATTCCCGCATTCTCGAGGGAACGGGAACTACGGGTATGACTATATTAGTAAGTTAAACATTTAGAAAATCAGTACTAAAGTTGCAGTTAGTATGAAGTTCTCTCCCATTGTCTCTGTATTTATCTGTCTTCTCGTCAGTTTGGCTAAAAGCGCAGATTGGATGGAACTTGTCCAGTTCTTGCCGCCATCTTGTTTTCATTTTTTCCATTAGTCTACCCACAGCAGTCTGGCCCTCATTATGAATTACTATTCCATTCGAAAAAATACTTTTATATAACTTGTTTATTGATGCTGGCTAGATATTTAGAAGAAATCCTTTATGACATCGGGATCTTTTATTTGGTGAATAAGGTAACAAATTATTACTTACTTTCTCAGCCTTGATCCTGGTGGCAGCCTTTTCGAATTCCGGTTTGATTCGTTTACAATGTCCGCACCACGGCGCATAGAACACAACGAGGGCGTTTTCAGCTTTACTCAGAATTTTATCGAAATTTTCACCTGAAAAACAAAATAATAAACATTAATTTGTATTTTTCTTCTTCTTCCTATACTATTACTATACTAGTTTTCCGCAACTAGACCTCTATAAATGATAGTCCTTTGTGCCTGTTAAACCACAATCTCGGTCTGGGTGTGCGTGTGAATGAGTGTGTGCGTAGTGTGTACCCTAGATACAAGTTTCGAACTTAGTTAGGGGTCAGATACTATAATGAGATGATGTAGTGAATGATTATGTTATTTAATTAAGACTTTTAAGGTTCTTCATGTTAGTGCGACTACTGAGACCATCCGTAACGATTGTTGATCATGATAGCACCACATTTGGAACCAACGGCGAACCACAACAAACTCATGAGACAGTAACAAAACGACACTTCACCTAGCAATACCAAACATGAATGTAGTCGTCTACCAAAAAGCATCATGCACTGAACACATGAATTTGTCTCTAAATCACATAAATATTCCAAATTAAAAATAAATAATTTAAACACATTATAAATTAATAACAAAAATATACAAATATCTACAAAAACATTGAAATTGAACTGAAAGATTAACTGTCAGAAGTATTTTTCTAAAAACTCTGTAGAGTTTGGTTGTAAACTTCTTTGAGAAGTAAAATGTAATGTAACCTCGTTTACTCAGACCTATTTTTATTGTAAGTTTAGCGACTTTTTCAGACTTCTTAGCCCAAAAGTTGAGATATCGGTTGAATTAAAACATTATCATCGCGGCATGAGGAAGACTTATTTGCAGCAGTGGATGAATACGGGCTGACGGTGATGATGATGCATAAAGTACCCAAACTAGGCCTACTTTGCTTTTAAGTACAATTATATTATACTACAACTTACTGAAATTGCGGTATAATTGTATATGAAAGTGGGCCTCTAATATCTCTAGCATACTGATGATATCTACACTAATATTGTAAAGAGGAAAGATTTGATTGTTTGTTTGTAACGAATAGGCTCCGGAACTACTAAATCGATTCCAAAAAATCTTTCACTAATGGAAAGCTAATTTATCAAGAGTGTGACATAGGGTATATTTTATCTCTGTATTCCCACGGGAACGAGAACTACGCGGGTGTAACTTCAGGGCACTACTACTTACTCTATAATAAGATAATTTGGTATGTTCGGTGTGTTACAAAATATTGACAACATTTACAATATGCTAATTATTGTTTACCTATTGTCTACTAACTTAGTGCGATTAAATATTCTATTAAAAGATATAAAAACACTTGTGTAATTAAATTATTTTAATGACATTTTTATCGAAACACGTAACTATGCAGACATAATCATTCACTCACACAAATATGTCTTGAGCAGGAGTCAACCCTGTAACCTTCGTTAACTAGTAGAACCCGCCACTTTGTACGTGTTAATAACATAGTATCGGTGGGTGCCATAGTCCTCATAGTTCCCCTATATCCAGTCCATTAAACATCCCATTCCCATAGCCCAGTCGTAGTTTTCCATATATTTGTAATAGTCCGGGGACTGTCCTTGGATGCATTTTATAGTGTTATACAGGGATAGTCGCCGGATTATGCATACTTTACAAAAGATTAAATACGTCAAAGGACTTCCATGTGTTGGCTTTGGCCCCATACTAGCCATCCAAAAGTAAAAGGAAAAATAATACACTAAAATGAAAGTATGAAAACGACTGTTAACTATTCCGTCGTCATTTATCACTACATAGTATAAAACAAAGTCGCTTTCCACCGTCTGCCTCTATGTATGCTTAGATCTTTAAAACTACGCAACGGATTTTGATGCGGTTTTCTTTAATAGATAAAGTAATTCAAGAGGAAGGTTTTAGTATAATTGTATCACTGCATTCGCACGGGAGCGGGAACTACGCGGGCAAAACCGAGAGACGCTTCTAGTATTTAATAATACGTACTTGTTAAATGTACGACGTCACTGTCCTCTGACCAGCTCTCGTCGGCGACAGCTTTTTTCTTTTGGTTCAGCTGAGCGGTGGGGTCCCTCATAAAGTCGACAATCGCTTGCTTTTTGTTATCACCGTTGTATGGGAACTTGAACTGACCTTTCCTGGAATAAATAATAGGATTGGTCAATATTATTGGCGGATTTTAGGACCTCGATGGCAGAGTGGCCATCATGCCGGACTGCCATCCGTAAGGTTGCGGGTTCGACTTCCATGCGGGGTGAATATTTGTGTGAACTAATGTTTATCTTGGTGTGTGTGTGAATGAGTGTATGCGTAGTTTCTGATACCCTAGATACATGTTTTGAACTTAGTTAGTAGTTGGTTACTATAGTGAGATAATGATTATGTTATTTTATTATGATATTGTATGACAATATAGTTGTACAAGTATAACAAATAATTGAAATATCGCAAAATAAAACAATAATATTTGTACATACGTTACTAATCTATATTAAAGTAAATAATAAACTTACTCATAGTAGTACAATGTCGGGAATCCTGTTATGTTGTAAATTTGACGTATTTTTGAATTTCCTGGCTTTGACACGTCAATGGCAGCCAATAATGCTTCGTCCTGGAATAATAAAAAAAAACATTTTTATGAAACAGCTGACGCGCCATTTTTAGGGTTCCATACCCAAAGGGTAAAAACGGGACGCTATTACTGAGAATTCACTGTCCGTCCGTCACTATGCTGTATCTCAAGAACGGTGAGAGCTAGAAAATTTCACAGATGATGTATTTCTATTGTATTTATAACAAAATAAAATCAATATTTAAGGGGGCTCCCATACAACAAACGTGTTTTTTACGTGCTTGGTACAGAACCCTTCGTGCGCGAGTACGACTCGCATTTGGTTTTTTTTTATTTCTTACCATTTAAATTCATATTGACATTGAATTTTTTAGGTCATCATATCTTATCTTTACAAAGATAATCATAATGAAATCATATTACATTTAGATTTATCTTCATATTTATTGGAAATTGTTAAATAAATAGATTACCTTTAGATCGACAGCAGCCTGTAAATATTCGGGTTTCAGCGTCTTACAGAAACCACACCACGGCGCGTAGAACATTATCATAGCCTTCTTGTGTAAACCCACACCTTTTTTCAGGAATTTGTTTAATGCCTAGAATTCAATATGAAAAAAATGAATAAGACAGTAGAGAGCCGACACTGTGATGATGCAAATCCAATCATAATTATACAACAACAGAGGTTGCTTGGATCCTCATACTATAACTGTATTTGAACGTGCTTGATACTATTTTTATAAGAACCGCCGACCCTCCATGAGCTTTGCCGTTAGGTTGCAAGGTGTAAATTATCAAACAAGTGTAAAAAGTTGGCCCTTACTGCCGAGGGGTAATTGAGCTCCGAGCCGTTAAGCGAGGGTCTGAAGAAAGCCGAGGAAGTAATCATCAATAGACACGTGTATTATACGACATTTTTCAACACATTTGCACAGTAAATAATAATAGAATATATTTTTTCGCTAATCAAAATACACAGATAAAATACTCACATCAAAATCGGTTAGATGGTATATATCAGTAGCTTCCTGATCTTCTTCCCAAGGTAAGTCACCGGTTGGATCTCGGAGGAAATTAGTCATAGAACTAACTGTTTCACTCCTATCGTAATCTTTGTGAAAGTCTCCATCCTTATAATGTTTTATTATGTATGGTTTGTTCGATGATACTTTTAGTTTCTTGCAAAGTTTTTTACCTTCACTGAAAGTAATAAATAATTTTATACATAAATGTAGGTCGTGAGTCTTTTTTTTTTCTTATAATAATAGGGATCATTGAAAGTGAATTGTGCAAACATAAATCGCTTATTTTAACATAAAAACTGGCTCTATTATCTCTTGAGTGCAGTATAAAAAAGTGGTTTGACCACATTGTAAGATAAGGATGCAAATAGTCTAGCTAGGTTAATAAGTATTGAATGTGAATGTCAAACTACCATTTCATAAATAAGAGAGAGGTCTGTGTATAAAATGTGACTTTAAATAAAAGAAAAAAGATACATCTAACTTCACTATTATATTGTCCAGCATTGTTTTCATTATGCTGTATGATTTTGTCATGTAAACCCGGCCACATACCGAAGCAACAAATGTTTCCAAGCCACAATTTTCCAAATACATTTGTCGAGAAGCAAATGTGTCTTTGGTACATCACATGTAGGTAAATGTATGGGGGCAATAATTGTTCCTCACATTTGCCTGAAAACAATTTGCTGCTTCGGTGTGCGGCCTGGGTTTTACACCATTAGTAGTGTATAATAAAATGGTCTTACCCAGTACTGCAATCCATTATGACTAAAGTCGCTTGGCCCTTCATAGCTTCTGCTGTATTCTTGTAAACATCTATTATATTATGTGCAGCCTTAGGCTGATTCACAAATAGTATCATAACATTAGTTTTAGATCGTAACAACTTCTTGAACTCTTTTATTTCGACTATATCTGTGATTACAGAAGACTTGTGCTTTTTTGCATTGATTTGGGTAATTTGTATAATGGTACATAGTAGTAATATCTAAAAAGAAAATATTGAAACGGTAAGTAAGTTTATCCACTCTGAAGTTGTTTTAGTTCAGTCAGTCTTAAGACTTTTGAAACAAATTATCTTATTAATATGTAGTAATATTCAACAAAACAGAGTGTCGGTGGCGTAGCTATCAGGCCTTTGAGTCCTGATTGAAAAGTGCCTGGTTCAAACCCCATCATTATTTATATTTAAAAACCAATAGTAGTCTGATATAGGAAAGTTTGGAATAAGTATGCCCGACTTTCAGAGACAAAGTAACTTTTTAATATTAAAATAATCAAAAGAATTGGGTCAGGAGAAAAAATCAAGAATAAAAAGCTTAGCTTACAATAAGCAAGTGGTACGTACGTACGTACGTACGTTTTACGGATAGGCAATACTGATAGTTGTATGTGCACAACAGCGATAAATCTCAAAGTTACTTATATCGCCCCACACAAACCCACGCAGTTTATCAGCCCGTTCAACATAAGTTTTAGTAAACTTATTGAATTCAATTAAAAAAAATTTACGAGTTTTCTATAGAGTAAAGAATATCCTTAGTAAAAATAATTTAAAACCATGTTTAAATGGTTTTACTAATTAAAACAGCACCGGCCGGTATTAATCTGAAAGTGGCTTACCTTAAAAAAAAGTTTACGATGCATTTCGACTTTTATATGACTTAAAACATACACATAAAATTTATTTTAGCTTTTATGTATTACATAGAGACATTAGAGCACTTGTAATAATAACAAACAGGTAATTTTTAACAGAATTCAAATTAATTGGATTCACTTTTGAAAGCAATGAACTTGAAAATATGCATGTGGCAGTAAAATATAAAATGCTCCGTCCGTGCTGGGGTGACTGGCCGGCGAGCGAGGATGACTGACAGCAAAATAAAATCGGCAAATGTGAAATATGGAATTCTGACACATTTGACACTACAACCGTCTCTGACAATCGATGTCAGTATTATGCATTGACATATAACATGGACAACGCATGTTTGACTATAGAAAAAATAGTTATAGAAGTATGAGGCTTATCGACGCCAAAGTTATAAAAATATAGCCGTCTCTTTTTAACTTTTATAATTTTGCGTAAGGGAAAAAGGACAACAGTATTTCTGACAGCTACTATAATAGCCATCTGTCATTCTTAGTCTCATTGAAATACCTACTCGTGGCCGTTCGCCATATTATTTTCTAGCTATAACAAAAGGATTAATCGACTTACTTAGTGATGGGCAATGAAACATCGTGACCACAGACTATAAACTATCGATATTTTAAATAAAACGTTATTTAAAAATTTATTCATGTACGTTTTAATTTTGGTGTTTATTTTTATTTCATATACTTTATTTACATTTTGTGCATATTTGATCTTAAATAATAGTGAGTAAGTATATAAAGTCCAATTTCCAGATTCTCATGTAGTATACCATAAGAAACCATGGATTTGAGATTTGCTCTTGAGAATATCTGTATTCATATTGAAATATTCGTTTAATAGAATGCCTAACATTTGTAATTAAATAAAACCCAATTAAATGTTACATCAGTATCGATTATAGTACGAAACGTCGATAATTTCTATCGACATTTTTATATCCCGGCAACTATAAAGAATAAAAGTTTGATATATAGGGTGGCCCAAATAAAACGGTCAGGGGGGGAAGTATAAAACTATAAGAGATACAAAGATTTGTTCTTAGGAACCATGTCATCGATTTTAGTTAAAATAAAAAATGCATTCAAAGATTTAGAAAAATACTATAACTCACTAAAGGAATCGAACCCGGAAGTTTTGAAAAAAATATTTTAAATTATTTGTAACTAGAACGAACGGCCGTATATACACAATATTGCATTTTGTATCTTGAAATGGTGAATTTGTGTTGAAATGGGATATTAACTGGGAAGGAACTTCAATGATGTCTTGGCGAGTTTTGTACCAAACTATTTCATTTAAAAACAATGCATTTTAATGAATTTAGATATTATGTTTCTTAGTAACATTTACTTACTGCTAAAGATGTACACAATCCATTTCTAGTTTAAAATAATGAACATTAAATTTTTCAAAATTTCCGGGTTCGATTCTCAAAGAGAGTAATAGTTTTTTTTTCTAAATCTATGAATGTCCTTTTTTTTTACTAAAATCGATGACATGGTTCCTAAAAACAAATATTTGTATCTCTTATAGTTTTATACTTCCCCTTACTGAGCGTTCTATTTGGGCCACCCTGTATGTCACAATGATCAAGCTATATTTTACAAACTATCTATATGTTCGTTTACAGTAAGATCTATTTATAAAACTTAAAATTAATCAAAGTAAGAAAACATACTTACAATCTATTATCGATGTTATTTTTCAGACATATCGATAGGGACTGCACTATTAGCCGCCATTTTTTGCTCTCAGTAAAGTATAGGTATACACGTTTTTTTCGTAGGTATGCCCCGTCCATGTTATATGTCAATGGTATTATGCTATGTTCACAGAAAGGCTTGAGGGGCTCACAAGATTTTTAAATACTTACCTACTGTCTTTTAACTTACCTTTTACCCGCGGCATATAAATTGAAGAAATCTCTTTTTTATTCCAATTACAAAAACATATAATTTTTACGATTGAAATGACATCTAGGACATGAATTAAAATAAAATAACTACGTTAATCATCAAACTGAGATGTGGTTCTTTTTTCCGTAAATGTAACATAAAACTGTATTGAATTTATGTTAAGTATGGACTTAACTTTGCTCATTTAAAAAAAAATGCCCGCTAATTCAGATTTCTGGATATTTTTTCAATTTGTTTACTGGTTCTAGCTACAAGTACAACTACAATGATGATGATGCCGTTCTAACACATTTTTGACTAATTAGCTAAACTATTATAGTTTGAACTTCGTGATTTTGTAAACATTTTTTGGTGATTAGGTCATAGGATTCGTACCTAATCCTATGACCTAATCACCAAACAAATTTTTTGATTCGTTTCAATTCTTTTTTATTCAGTTCAGTGTAAAGCTACCATAATTTTTCAATGTCAGAGAGGTCATACCGGCAAGTGTGTTTTCTATAATCAGTTAGTCCTAGGAGTACTGTCTTGGTAACTCTGATTGGTTGTTATATTGGAATGCAAATATTTTTACCAATAAAACTGATTTAGCGCCACTTTAATAATGAGGCACGAGGAAAATGCAGATGAAACACTGCTAATTAAGATTTCATCATTTTGATCGGGTTGTTTCGCGATTGCGATTTGTGTCGATACTCGATTTTTGGAGATTGTGTAAGTAAAATTAACTTTATTTTAATATTTTGACTTAAACGATTACTTTTAAAAATATTTTATCATATAAAATACGTTAAATAATTTATTTATAGAAACATACACGCCCGGGGACGGTCGGTAATAGGTATACTTTACTATATTTGAAAAATTGGTCACGATTCAAGTTTGAAAAACTTTTGCGTCAACTTAACTTTGATCTTGAAAGTGGTTTTTGATGTCTTATCGCGTCTAAATTAAATATAAATAACGGTTTAGTTAGAGGTCACATTGAAACTATGTGTAACCAGGAGAATACAAACTATACCTACCCACATACATTTTTTAATTACTTACATCCTTTTTTATAGATTAATAAGCAGCCAAAATGCGTCAATTTGTCGTTGGTGGTAACTGGAAGATGAATGGTGACAAGAAGAGCATCACCGAGATAGTTGCAGGCTTCAAGCAGGCTCGCTTAGACCCTAATGTGGAGGTACGAACTATGAGCTATCACTCTTCTACAGTATTTTTATTAATTTCACTAGTAATTTAGGTACTTAGTCTGCCTGGGTTATGATAAGAATAATGAATACAATGTGTAGACCACTTATTAGCAGCTAAATCATGAATAAGAAAGAGAAACAGTTCTGTTGTCCGTGGCCATGACATAAAAGAAACTACAATAATTGGTATGATTCACAATTTTTTATCTCTGGCCGTGTGTGTATGGATGAGCTATAAGAGAGGCGAGACTGTTGCTATGTGAAAGTGATGGATTATTTGATTATTAAACGGTATAGTCCCACTTTCGGGCTACTAAAGCGTCTCTTGGCCAGCGTGGTTGACTATGGCCTAATTACCCTAATTCAGGGTAGGTTCGAGCCCCTCGGTGGGGATAATGATGATGAAAGCCTCTCTTTTTCCCTTCTTCTGTCAGAAGGGAAAAAGAGAGGCTTTCATCATCATTAACAAGGGAAAAAGAGAGGCTTTCATCATCATTAAGAGAGAAATGTTGTTCTAGATAAGTGTTATGTTATAAATTTAAAGTAAAAAATATTTTATATTTATAAAAAAACTATTTTTTTATTTTGTTCTTCTGGTAGGTAGTTATTGGTGTACCATCCATCTACTTAAGCTATGTCAAAGGAATTATTCCCGCTTCATTTGGTGTCGCTGCCCAGAACTGCTGGAAAGTTGAAAAGGGTGCATTTACAGGTGAAATACCTATATATATTCTTAAAAACTTTATTTATTTCGTCTGTCTTGACTAATTTGTATGTCAAAGTGTCGGACAGTAACTCCCTACACAACAAACTACCTAAACCTAACCTTCCTCGGGACCAGTTCACTGAAAAGCTTGCATACTAAGCCGGAATGAACTATCCTTCGTGCAGATAAAGGAAATGCTACGGTCGTAATGAATACGTCTGAATACAACGATAAAATTTGGGAGGTACTGTCCGACACTTTGACATACAAGAAATACCTATATATTTGTATACTAATTTTAATATTTCGGAATAAGAAAATACCAAAATTCCTGTATGCATGAAAAAAATTAAGTGGTTTGTGACAATTTTTCTATTAACTTCATCTGAACTATGCTACATCCTACTAGTCCTACTAATATTATAAAGGCGAAAGTTTGTATGTATGGATGTTTGTTACTCTTTCACGCAAAAACTACTGAATGGATTTTAATGAAACTTTACAATAATCTTGCTTATACATCAGAATAACACATAGGATACTTTTTATCCCAAAATTCCCACGGGAACGGGAACTACGCGGGTGAAGCCGCGGGGCGCTGCTAGTATTAAAATATAGTTTTCATTTATGAAAACAAATGATAATTGAGGAAACTTGTATAAGTAGAAATGTTGTTATCAACAGGTGAAAACTACAAGTTAATGTTAATATCTAATACTAAAACTAATAATAAAAATTTTCTGCACTCCATGGTTGGCTGGTAGAAAATACTATCCTAGTATTAAGCCCTCCATGTACCAAATTTAAGAGATTTTGATGTACAAAAGTATTAAATAAATAATTAAAGGTCCAAAACTAATGTTCAATTTTTTTCTATTATAGGTGAAATCTCACCGGCTATGATCAAAGACAACGGCTGTGACTGGGTAATCCTCGGCCACTCTGAAAGGAGAACAATATTCGGCGAAAGCGATGAACTTATTGCTTCAAAGGTATATTAAATTTTCATTCTTAGGGCCTATTTCACTACCTTCAAGTACAGTTACTCACCAAGTACAGTTAGTTTTGTCAGTTTCTTATTTTATATCAAGTGACAAAGACAAAACATGTGAGTAGGTACTCGAAAAGTTACCCGAAGATGGTGAAATAGGCCCTTAGAGAAAAATTGTGAGGTGCATTTTACATTTTAATCTCAAAAGTGGAAAGTAACTTGATTGAAAAATTACATTCTTTACACTAGCTCAGTTTTTTTTTACACTATTGTATTGCACAGTCAAAGCTAGACTTAGGGCCGATTTTTCCATCGCCAGATAACTTTATTCGACGAATAACTTTGAAATTTTGACAGTTATTTCATACCATTGACATATAACATGGACATCGCATGTTTGACTATAGAAAAAATAGTTATAGAAGTATGAGGCTTATCGACGCCAAAGTTATAAAAATATAGCCGTCTCTTTTTAACGTTCATAATTTTGCGTAAGGGAAAAAGGACAACAGTATTTCTGACAGTTACTATAATAGCCATCTGTCATTCTTAGTCTCATTGAAATACCTACTCGTGGCCATATTCGCCATATTATTTTCTAGCTATAACAAAAGGATTTACAACTTACTTAGTGATGGGCAATGAAACATCGTGACCACAGACTATAAACTATCGATATTTTAAATAAAACGTTATTTAAACACTTATTCAAGTACGTTTTAATTTTGGTGTTTATTTTTATTTCATAAACTTTATTTACATTTTGTGCATATATGATCTTAAATAATAGTGAGTAAGTATATAAAGTCCAATTTTCAGATTCTCATGTAGTATACCATAAGAAACCATGGATTTGAGGTTTGCTCTTGAGAATATCTGTATTCATATTGAAATATTCGTTTAATTGAATGCCTAACGTTTGTAATTAAATAAAACCCAATTAAATGTTACATCAGTATCGATTATAGTACGAAACGTCGATAATTTCTATCGTCATTTTTATATCCCGGCAACTAGAGTATAATGAATAAAAGTTTGATATATAGGGTGGCCCAAATAAAACAGTCAGTGGGGGGAAGTATAAAACTATAAGAGATACAAAGATTTGTTCTTAGGAACCATGTCATCCATTTTAGTTAAAATGAAAATTGCATTCAAAGATTTAGAAAAATACTATAACTCACTAAAGGAATCGAACCCGGAAGTTTTGAAAAAAATATTTTTAATTATTTGTAACTAGAACGAACGGCCGTATATACAAACTATTGCATTTTGTATCTTGAAATGGTGAATTTGTGTTGAAATGGGATATTAACTGGGAAGGAACTTTAATGATGTCTTGGCGAGTTTTGTACCAAACTATTTCATTTAAAAACAATGCATTTTAATGAATTTAGATATGATGTTTCTTAGTAACATTTACTTACTGCTAAAGATGTACACAATCCATTTCTAGTTTAAAATAATGAACATTAAATTTTTAAAAATTTCCGGGTTCGATTCTCAAAGAGAGTAATAGTTTTTTTTTCTAAATCTATGAATGCACTTTTTTTTTACTAAAATCGAGGACATGGATCCTAAAAACAAATCTTTGTATATCTTATAGTTTTATACTTCCCCTTACTGAGCGTTCTATTTGGGCCACTCTGTATGTCACAATGATCAAGCTATATTTTACAAACTATCTATAATGTTCTTTTACAGTAAGACCTATTTATAAAACTTAAAATTAATCAAAGTAAGAAAACATACTTACAATCTATTATCGATGTTATTTTTCAGACATATCGATAGGGACTGCACTATTAGCCGCCATTTTTCGCTCTCAGTGAAGTATAGGTATACACGTTTTTTTCGTAGGTATGCCCCGTCCATGTTATATGTCAATGTTTCATACAAAATCTGTCAAACGTCAATTTTATTCGTCGAATAAAAGTTATCTGGCGATGGAAAAATCGGCCCTTAGTTATAAGAATGTTATTAAATTGCCTTCTCCCTCCTAAAATATTAACAAATTACCTTAGTAAGTTTAGCCAGATTTGACTGTATGTCAGTCAGTCTTTACAACATTATTAATTGAAACAGAGAATTAATATAAAATGCAATGTTTTAAATTAAATATCATTTACAGGTATCCCACGCTCTAGACACAGGATTGAAAGTGATCGCTTGTATCGGCGAAACCCTAGAAGAGAGAGAGGGAGGCAAAACTGAGGAGGTTGTGTTCAGACAGATGAAGGCGCTCGTGCCAGCGATTGGGTCTCGATGGGCCAGTGTGGTGCTGGCTTACGAACCAGTCTGGGCTATCGGCACTGGAAAGACAGCGTCGCCGCAACAGGTACACTAATCTATACCAATACTAGCTGCGCCCCGCGGTTTCACACGCGTAGTTTCCGTTCCCGTAGGAAATTCGGGATGAAAAATAGATGTTGGCCGATTCTCAGACCTACTGAATATGCTCACAAAATTTCATGAGAATCGGTCAAGCCGTTTCGGAGGAGTATGGCAACGAAAACTGTGACACGAGAATTTTATATATTAGATAAAGCTGAAGAGTTTAACTACTGGTCCGATTTGAAAAATTCTTTCTGTGTTAGATAATAGCCCTCGAGGAAGGCTATGGCTATTTTACCCCCGTATTCCCACGGGAGCGGGAACTACGGGGGTAAAATCGCGGGGCGGTGCTAATAACTAAATATACCTAATACTAGTCACGAACTTAGGGGTCAGTATAATGATCGGTAAGGTTGCGGGTTCGATTCTCGTGCGGGATGAATATTTGTGTGAACCACAAATGTTTATCTCGGTCTGGGTGTGTGTGTGAATGAGTGTGTGCGTAGTTTTTGGTACCTTAGATACAAGTTTCAAACTTAGTTAGGGGTCAGTTACTATAATGAGAAGATGTAGTGAATTATTATGTTATGTTATATTTTGCATACTGGTTGTACTTACCTAACTCTAATTTGACATAATCTTCTTTAATTATACCAGTAAATAAAATCTGTCAGCAAATCTTCAATCAAAGTTTTGATAAACCTATTGTGATAACTTTTTTATGAAATTATATGCTTTGCTGTTATCTTTATTTGATAATATGCTTTATAATAACATATTTATGGTATAGTTTTGTTTGAAATTTTCGTATATTATTGTAGCTATAAGTACTTACTTGATTTAAAAAAAAATCTTTATTTAAGTTACTTAACTGTTATGTAATATGTTATCTTTACATTTTTTTGTAAATAATGTACAAATATTGAGATAAAACAAGATATTTATTTAACGTTATCATCCTAAAGAAGCAATAGGTCATCTAGCGGTCAAATGTTTTTATTATACATATAAATATTATGCTCTTTTTGAAGACTTGATTTCTGTTTAAACCAAATACAAGTATAGATAAGAATCATTAGCTATGTCTATGTATTATATGAAAATATTCAAAGGCCCTTCTATCGTAACTACTTCATGAATGTATCATTTTAATTCATATTTCAATCTAGGTATGTGAATGAATGTTTGTGCATGTGTGTGTGCGTATGATACTTAAGAAAAAAATAATCTTAGGAGTCTGTTACTATATGAAAATATTAGAGTTATGAGCAACTAGCAGCGCCCCGCGTTTTCACTCGCGTAGTTCCCATTACCGTGAAAATACAGGGATAAAATATAGCCTATGTTATTCAGGGTGAATGTAGCTTTCTAATGGTGAAAGAATTTTTGAAACCGGTTCTGTAGTTTCGGAGCCTATTCGTTACAAACAAACAATTTTTCCTCTTTATAATATTAGTATATATGTTATGTAATTTTGCAGGCCCAAGAAGTTCACGCAGCTCTACGCAATTGGTTGCTAACAAATGTCAACGCTGAAGTGAGCGAATCTGTCCGCATCCAATATGGCGGCTCTGTGACGGCCAAGAACGCTAAAGAGCTCGCCAGCTGCCCCGATATTGATGGGTTCCTCGTCGGCGGCGCCAGTCTTAAACCAGAGTTTGTCGACATTATCAATGCTAACTTGTAAAGTGTACTGCGAACTATTTATTCGTACAATATGTTCGATAATTTGCGATATCCATGTTCATTCGATCTCTAAGAGTTCGTAAATATCTTATAAGTGTCTATAAATCATGTGGAGTGTTTGTAAAGATATATTTTGTAATTGCGTTGGCAATATCGATTTGCCGAGTAAAGTTTTGTTTATTTTATTATCTAATCGTCACATTATTATAGAGTGCTATTATTGTTAACTTATATTGTAAACTTATTTATTTAAAAAATAAAACACACGTTTACTTTTTCCAATGTTTATTTATTTAAAAATTATAAAAAACTTGTAAAAAATTTGTCGTTAGGTTATAGTAAATCGAAACATTACCACGAACACCCTTAAAACTAATAAAAAATAAAGAAAATAATAAAAGAAATTACAGACTAATTATGATAGTTATGCTGTGTCCATTTTTGTAGTAATTTTGTTCCCGGACTGAGCAAGTAAATAGTTATTTTGAAACAAAGATTATTGGTATCTCTTGACTAGTATATACTACTATATATTCGAAACATTGTTTTCTATATATTTTTAATGCAATGCCCCGCTTACATTAGTTTGAAAACCGCTCATATATTTGCGATTGATTAATGTTATGTTTTGGTATTATTATTGCTTTTTTACTGGTACATATTTACTATTACAAGATTTATAATTTTGCACAAATATAATCAGTATTTCTCACTTTTGTAGTAGTTATAAGGTGGATCGCGTCTTTGATTTAGCAAATTATGTTATTTATTTTCGTACGTGTCTTGCTAAGTTCTTACATCTATGGTAACGTTCATTTTCATGTTGAAGAATACTAATTTTTAACACGATCCATCTTACGCAAGTAACTTTACCGTCTTAAATCTAAAAACACACGTTATTAAAAAAACTTATCCAAAATTATATTCTATCTAGCCCCTTCTAGCTATATTATTATATCAAAAAAATCCCTCTAAAATAATAAAGCAAAGTTCAAAATAACTGCCTTTTTAACCCTTCGCAAAAATGGTAACTTAGAGAAGGACAGAGCATAATTACAAATTGCTTTGTATTTCAAAGAGCTTAAAATAATTGTCACAGTTACATAATGACCTAAAACTAATAAAATATATGGTAAAAACTAAAAATAGAAAAGATATATGAAGATTATAATATATGGTAAACAAAGAAAAAATATATGTTTCTTATAACTAAGTTGTTCATGCTCGTTGCTTAGTTTTTGTCAAACACGACTGCGTTTAAGAAAGGCAAGTGTTTGACCACTGGCTCTCCGTAAGAGAACCAAGTTTTGAGTGGCTCGCACCAGCTGGCCAGCAGAGAGAAAAACAGAAGCCAGAACAGTACTTTGATCACAACGTCCAACACGAAAAGGCTGAAAAAAGAAATGTATAATTGTTATTTGAACAGAGACCGAAGTAAGTACTTATTATTACCCCATGGTTTTACCCACATAGTTCCCGATCCTGAGGGAATATCGAGATTAAATATGCCCATGTCCGCCCCCGGACTATAAGCTACCCCTGTACCAAATTTCAAGTCAATCACGTAGTCGTTCACGCGTGATGCCATGACCAAGGGAATTAGGAATCCTTTAGGGATTCATTTTTGTATTATAAAAAGATTCGAGTAGTAATTTTCCGCAGTTACACCAGCGAAAATAATTCCTATGGGGTTTTTGGGATAAAAGTTATCCTCTGTGTTATGCCTAACGATGATGTACCAAATATCATCTCAATCAGTAGTTTTTACTTAAAAGAGTAACAAACACCCATATACACATTTATAATATTAGTATGAAGTCATCATCATCATTCATATTATGTTCCCATCAACAGCTATCCTGAACGATCAGGCTTTAGCCAACCATCTTAGTAGGAAGGAAGTATGATTAATAATAGTACTTACAAGTTATGGTACGAGCGATTGATAGACAGTTTGGTCGGGTCCTCCTTCAGACAGTAAACCCGTCCTCCTTCGACACAATTCTCCATGTACTGACATCTGTCCACAGTAGATATGTCCGTATTGAAGATGAGCTTCTCCTCCTTATTCAATTTTGATTGAATGCTATCGTAATTAGGACAAGGGAAGGTCCAAGGGCGCATAGTGAAGTACTGCAGCAGTTCCAGACCTTGGGTAATACGGTCCTGGATTCTTACCATGCTGAAAACGAAAGAAAATCTCAACGTGATGATATTTTTTTATAATGGTAATGTAGCCACATTAGTAGCGCGCGTTCTGTCGGGTTTTCCACCACTATTTTGTGTAAAGTGAGCGGAGCCAGTTTCCAGAAGTAGTCAAATAAGTAGGTAAGTACAGAATTAATTTGAAAATTAGATCTAGCAACCATATTATTGATGCTGGGTATTGGCCCAGTTTCCTTTATAGCCAAATTAGAATAAAATACAGTCTAAACTAAGTCAGGGTATGAATGAGCTAAAGGTCATTGACCCGACCAACTAATAATTCTATTTTCTTAATATTTAAAACATTTGTAAAATATATCAACATATCAACGCCTGTGTATGAACTAGGTACCTATAGTAGGTATTTAAGAAACACATGGTTCGCAGAATTAACACATAGACGCGAACAACTCCAATAAAAGTGACAACAAAAGTGTTAAAAGTCGAACGTGTAAGTAAGTAAGTACTTACAATCTCTTTTGTCCCATGATGAACAAAATGAAATCGATACAATAAGCGGGCATCAAGTGGTAGAACAAAATCTTCAGTTTGTGAATGATCTTGTTGGTT
This sequence comes from Timandra comae, assembly GCA_958496195.1. NCBI lineage: Eukaryota > Metazoa > Arthropoda > Insecta > Lepidoptera > Geometridae > Timandra > Timandra comae. The sequence continues at coordinate 16,977,452 of OY292353.1, forward strand.
GTAATGTCTCCGTTGGGGTACCACAAGGGCCAAGAAAGCGGGTACCGACGTCCGTAATCCTTAGCGATGTTCAAAACGTCACCCCAAGTGGTCGGCTTCTGGTGACCGATATTCAAATTGTATACGGGAATCACTTCGGCTCTGAAAACAATAAATTAATGTGAGTTCAAATTCTAAAATCTTTTTTTCTCAAAAAATAAAATATTTTCAGTTTGGGACTCAAAGAAGCAGTTATGACGTCAAACACTGAATCTACTTAATAATGAATCTATTAGTTAAGTTTTATTTTTCTATTTATTTTCTGGCCATTGACACGATTGATAGAGGAACAGATTTACTCCCGATTTGGAAGTTACACCAGCCGAGAAGATGCGGCAAGAAACTACTTACATAGGTATAACAAAAATAAGTGATCTAAGATCTCAAAATAATACAACGGACGTTATGGACAACGGTTGTCGAAAAATGTAGATTGATCGACAACCTAAATAGTCCGTTTAAAATAAATGATCTGCAGTCTATACTAAAATCAATTGTGAATAATAAAGTTGGAGTTAAATCAACCGAATCTCTAATTGGCAATGCGTCAGACGCTGAACTACTTCAATAATAAGTAGATACGGTTGTAATAGGAGATAAATGATAATCTTATAAATTTATTCGTTGAAAATCTGATTTAATGAGTGCTATTTTGTGTCAGATACCTATAGTGCTATAAATTATGCACATAGTTTTCTGTTAAAGTTGATTGAGGTGCATTGTCATAGAAACTCGATAATAACTGGACCGATTTGTTTTTTATTTATTTAATTTCTTCCATCTCAATTCTTACGGAGGAATTTAAGAAAAACCAAAAAACGGCATCCACGCGGAAAAAACGTGAGACACTTCGTAAAAAAAAGAAAAAGCTAGACCCAAACTCAAGTGCTTCAAAACTAGATAGACCTAGATTTTATTTGGTAAAAAAACACTAAATAATAAGAAGTGAAAACGCGATACGGTCGTTAAAGTTTACGTACTACAGAAACTACGAAGATGCTTGATAACATTATAACATCACATTTTGTGAGACACGGTGCAATCAATTTATCATTACGGTAGGTACTTAGATACTCTTGAACTTTATATAATACTGAACATAACTATGTACCTAATGATCTGTGTAATTGCTTCGAAAAGAAGTCTGTTTTTTGTCATAAAGTCTGAGTCTCGCTCAGACATTAGGGTTAACTTAAAAAATAATTTTAAATATCTTTGCACTCAAGAGTCATAAAAAGTGTTCAAAAAGATTTTCTAAAAAATGACAGATCATTAGTAAATATTAACGAAACAAAAGACCGAGATTTTTGTAGTAAAAAGACGATATGTACATCGAAAACATTTTTAGTTACTTATTCAAAAAACATTCATAAATAAAAAAAAAATAAAAAAACATTTATTGCTACATTATAAGAAAAAACATAAGAAAAAAAAATAACTTAAAACTAGGAAAAGAAAAACATGTAGCAATGGGAGCCGTCATCAGCTTTAGCTGTACTGAGACCGAGATCTCAGTACAGCGCTGGTTTTCAGACGGCCCCCGCTCTCTAAGCTGTTAGTTGAGAGTGATGGCAAGTTGACAAAATATCTACTTAGGTTAACAAAAAAAAAATTTACAAAAAAACAAAGATAAAATTTACAAAAAAACATTCATTGTCATATTACTATTAATAACATTAGGGTCGTTTTATTACGAAAATATCATTTACTAGCAGCACCCCGCGGTTTTGGTTAGCTATTATCCAATCCTGTAACAACTTTGGGCTAATAAATTTCCACAAAATTCCTCCTAAAACGATCCAGAACTACGCAAAAGAGTTAAAAGCATCAGCCACACATACTGTATCATACAAAGTGGGATTAACTATCAGATCAAGGTAGGTACAGATTTTGGGACGATTATACCCATTATTGAGACCATGGAAAAAAGAACTAAGGTACTTATCTCTTTCTCTTATTGGGACATTAAATTTATTATCAGCCTATTGTGTCCCACTGATGGGCAAAAGCCTCCCTTCCTTCCTTCATTAAATTACGATACCAAAAACTGATATAAATGACTTACTTCTCTTTCTTAGTACCCTCAATAACGCTGAGAGCGATGAGCGCGTTGATAGCAACATCGACAGGTATCACTTGCGCTGTCAAGTTGCCGTCACACAGCATCGTCCTGATGACCCCCTTGCCGGCTCCGAGCATCACTCCCACGGGACCGTTGAGGTTGTCCACCCAGCCCGGGACTGGCTCGTTGAGAGACGGGCATACTGGGAATCATTTGATGGGTTATTATGATGAATTGATAGGTATTTAGTCTGAAAGGACCACATTGAATGGCCTGCGGTCCATTCAGATGTAAACGAAAATATGTTCTATAGAGAAGCATTGCTTTTTGGTTTTGAAGTTAAAACACGATTAATTGTAAAAAAATCTAGCAATGTATTTCGTTTGTAAGAATTTTATTATATGTAGTTACAATGGTTATTAACACTACAATTATTAACAACTAGCTGTGCCCCGCGGTTTCACTCGCGCAGTTTCCTTTCCCGTGGTAATTTCGGGATAAAAGTCATATCCTATGTCCTTCTCCTGTATCTAACCTCCTCACCAATTTTCAGCCAAATCAGTTCAGCCGTTCTTGAGTTATAAATAGTGTAACTAACACGACTTTCTTTTACTTATATGTATAGATATTTCGATGTTGTTGCAAGAAGCGCCATGATCAATGATCATGATAATAATTCTATGACTTGCACAAACTAAACGCACAAGTAAAACAACTCAAACCCAAGGTGGGTTAAAGTCTATAAACCGTTTAAATAATAAAAAGTATATAAAACCCGTGACTAAACCTATTAGAATTTCGTTCTATATATTAATGCAAAATCGTATATAAATACAGTTGTTTGTCACACTGAATTCAGTAGCGGTGGATAAATCAACATACGAATTACAATAATAACTGTACTAACTCTATTATAAAAACAAATAGTATCGGAAAAGCAATGTATGTACATACATTATGTAAGTACGTTGAATCAGGTTGTATGTAGAGCAGATTTGCTTTCAACTTACGAGCGAGATGCGCTAACGTCATTGTTCTCTTCTTTGAACAACAAAATATTATTCACATAAGTATCTATTAACACCTCTTGTTATTTTAAAGTGGTGAAAATGTCAATTTATTATCTAGATAAATATTTATTAGAAACGTTTAGATTTCAGTCAATTATGTATCTGTGCTAGCCTATTTTCTTTGTTCTGGAGTTAGGAATATAAAATTATTTAGATTTCTTACCAATACTGGGGCGAGCAATGACGATCGGCAAGTCGGAGTACGCTTGTTCGACCAAGTTCTCGGCGAGACGCTTCGAGAAAGTGTAGCAGTTGGGATGAGGCCCGAGGAGCGACGGAGTCAACATCGCCAGTTGTTTGTCATCCAACCATTCAATCAATTTCATTACATTCTCAGGCTTCACCGGCGGGGGGTGAATCTAACCATTGAGATGAACATTAATTTTAAATGAACATGAAATAAAGATTCTTATTAACACAGATAAATATATAATGGGGTCTGTGGGTGTCTTATGTAATAGTTTGTTTAAGGTTATTCAACTACAGTGATAAAACTTTATGGGATAATTAATGCGACTATTTTTTCGTGTTAATTCTGTGGGAAAATATATAGTTTTACGAAAATAAATTCAAATTACCTTTTCTTCCAAAACGGCGTAATCAGGGTAGCAAAAAGCAGTAGAGAGATGGACAAATATAGCCAAGTTCCTGAAGCGCTTAGCGATGTTTATAGTCCTCAAGGTACCGCAGGTATTCATATTGACGTTATCCTTCAATGGAGCCTCCAGCTTGAGGGTAGCAGCGAAGTGGAAGATTACAGATATATCAGTAGAAAGTTCCTCAATGATGGCCGGGGCCAAGCCAAAGTCTTCGAACAGAATATCTCCTTGCAGAGGCTTCAGTTTCTTTAAAGAACTTGGTCTTTCGTTCCTTATGCGGTTGAAGATCTAAAATGGATAAACGCTCAGTAGGAACAAGATTGAAAGATATAATTAGCAAAAACAAATGACAGACAGAGTCTTCAAGACTTGAGAATATTAAAAAGTTTACTTCTGTCTTGTAAGTAAATATTTAAATTTTGTGGAAAATACATACTTAATTTTGCAGCTGTTAAATTGGAACTATTGTATGTAAATATTTAAATCTTGTTAATAGGTCATCCTAAGCGTGCATGATAAGATTTCTATTAAACATTTAAAAGAGAAAAGAAAAAAGAAGCGGACGGGGTCAGCCAAGAACAATGGACAAGTGCCCAATAAGAAGAGTTGTGGGTTCCATTCCCAAGATAACATAACATAACCATTCACTACATCATCTCATTATAGAAACTGATGCCTGACTAAGTTCGAAACTTGTATCAAGGGTATCAGAAATTACGCACACACTCATTCACACACCGATATCATCACCTATCACATAAAATTACACCAGCAACGCTCCTAAATGAAATAAGTTAATTATTCCAATCTGTCACCCTGCTTTGTCCCCCTGAGGTGACAGACCCGACAAAAAAAATTGATCTGCCCCCGTGTTACCGATGAGGGGACAGTTCGATATTCACTTCCTAGATATGGTCAATACTTACAGGCAATCTCTGCATATCTTCCATTCTTTGGGCGACAGACTTCCCCCTTTTGGGTCTCATTAGCAAGTAGATGACCCTCACATCAGGTATGGCGTAGAGCAGTTTCTCAAGGAGGACCTTTCCCATGAAGCCGGTCCCACCAGTCACAAGGATGCTGCGACCCTTGTAGAAGTCCCGGATGGATGCCGTAGGTGACATGTCTGATGACAAAAAGAAAATCCATTTATTTATAAAGTTTTTGTTACAATAGTCGTACATTTGAGCAATTATCGATCGGGATTCACGCCACGTTTAATTAATACCAAAATAATTGCTTGTTGATAATGAAAGTTCTTTAAATTGTACAAATACTCGTAATATAATAATTTGTTGGTATGTTTGTATCAAACGAGTTTCGTAATAGTGTTTGTATGATTTTTTATCTAATATATAAAATTCTCGTGTCACAGTTTTCGTTGCCATACTCCTCCGAAACGGCTTGACCGATTCTCATGAAATTTTGTGAGCATATTCAGTAGGTCTGAGAATCGGCCAACATCTATTTTTCATCCCAAAATTCCTACGGGAACGGGAACTACGCGTGTGAAACCGCGGGGCGTAGCTAGTATCTCAATAAAAATAACCGGCCTCGCGCAGTGTAGGGTAAAACCCTTAGCTCCAATGTTGAATGGATATAAAATAGGTATAATACTATTTAAAAATATGATATTACCAACATAATTCTAACCAGTCAATGCGCATTAAACTGATAATTAGGTAAGTAGGTAAATAAACATAAAAAGGTCAAGTTAAAATAAAAAGGTGATTTTTTACAAACATTGACTATACATATTATAGGTTTGGAGGTTATATTATTTATAATCGTCTACTATAAATACGTCTTGTGGTCTGAGTTCGACTTGAAAAGGTTAAGGACTAGTCATACCATCAATGCTTAAATAAATGATCTTTGCTCATGAACCACGAGTGAGATAAGTACTTAATTATTATTGAATTTGAAATTAGTTTCGTAACTTATTGAAGTAGATAAAAATGCTTAGCAGTTTAAGTTCCATTACATATTATTTTTCCCTCCCATGTGAGAAAATCATAATAATCGTTTTTTTTTTATTTTTACTAGCAGCGCCACGCGGTTTCACCCGCGTAGGTTTCTTTCCCGTGGGCATACGGGAATAAAATATAATGAATCTGTAGCGCGTAGTATCATACAATCTTGGCACAATTCACTATCGTGTATTAAAAAACTAACGACGCCCCGCGGTTTCACCCATGTAGTTCTCGTTCCCGTAGGAATATGGGGATAAAATTATGCTAAAAACCTTCCCACTGAATCAGTTTATCTACTAAAACAAACCGCATCAAGATCCGCTGCGTAGTTTTAAAGATCTAAGCATACATAGGGACATAGGGATATAGGAACAGAGAAAGCGACTTTGTTTTATACTATGTAGTGATTTAGGGGTACGAATGTACCGATCGATTGTACAAGGGCGAGACGCACTAAGTAACTATCTATGTCGCGAGTGCATCTCACTCCTCCTAATGCACTGTATGTGGTAGAAACTAGTCGAGGGATTCGACCAAAACGTACAAGACGTACGGGTATCCAAAAACTATCAAAACAAAAGATAAATACTAAACTAGGTTCTTTAACAGACCCGTAAATCAAAGTCTTAAACAATCACTTTCATTGTATACCTAATTGTTAAAGAATTTAAACTTACGCAAGAAATATAACTTGACCGTACAAGGTCAAAATACATAACTACAGTTCTCAGATTTAAGTATAGATATTAGATTGAAATGTTCTCGATCAAGTTTCTGATGAGACGGACTTTAAGTGTTAGACGACTTTGCGTAACATAAAAGTATGTAAGTATTTATTTACGTATTGTAAAAGTTATGCTTTATTCACACGAGGAGTAAACGGTTTAATTATGTTTTTTTAAGGCCGTATACCCGGCTTTTTATTATTTGTTCCTTTTTATTATGGAAAAGCTTTTTAAGCACCATGTTTCCAGGCATGAATCGTGAAATATAACGAACACGTCTTGCAGTGTGAACGTCCATTATGACGTTTATGTTTTTTTGGTGAATGGGAAAAGTGCAAAGAACGACAAAAGAACGTTACGAATTTCTAAATTCAAAATTTCAACATTATAAATGAGGTTTTACACATAAAATACAAAAGTGTATTACTTTATTTTTTTTTGAAATAGGAACTTCATTCCTCGCGCGTGTTTTATACGAATATTCGATGACGGACGTGTGAATATGCCCTTACCCCTGAATAATAAAATAACCGGTGATTTTACTACTGACATATATTACTTATTTCTTTATATGTTTTATTTTTATTTAGTATTAAATTACGATATTGAATTACTGAAAACAATCCGACAGCGTGTTTGAAACCATTGAAACTGTTTTGCATTGAAAGGAAATATAAAACATAAATAAGCAGCTTTTGAAATTAGCTCTGTGATGGTAAGTAATTCTAATTTCAATTTAGATTAAAATCTAAAAAAAGACTGCTTTTTGATTAATTTAGCTTTTAAACGTTAGCTGATGTTACTTAAAAGATAATATTTGAATCGATGAAAAACGTCGTAAAAAAGGCTTTGATTTAAATACGAGTATAACTAATCAAAGTATTTTTATTTATACACTAGCGGCGTCTCGCGGTTTCACCCGTGGGAATACGGGGATAAAATATAGCCTATGTTACTCAGGGTGAGTGTAGCTTTCTTATGAAAAAAGAGTTATTAAAATCTTTTTCTTTAATCTTCGTTTAGTACTTTTTGAGTTTATTCGTTACATACAAAAATACAAATCTTTCCTCTTTATAGGTAATATTAGTGTAGATTAGTGCAATGCCATTAAAACTGAGAATAAAGAGAGACTGAAGTAAACAAGAACTTTAAAACTTCAGTTGATGTAATTAAAATTAAGACTAGATAACGTTAAAAAACCTTTTGTTTACTGACGAAGCTTTAGAGTATTTAACCAAGTCTGTAGACGAAGTTGAAAAACTGAAAAAACTTGAATTAATAACATAACATAATCATTCCCTACATCATTTTATTATAGTAACTGACCCCTAACTAAGCTCGAAGCTTGTACGAGATATATCATATTTCAGAAACTACGCACACACTCCCAGAACGAATGTGTATTTTATTTAGGTTTCTTAAGGGAAGGTTTAATTATTAGCTAATTGTAGGAAACCGTAATTAAAGTTGCAACTTTGTAAAACACCATAAGAACGATATTTTTAAACATTCCGTATGCAAATCGATAGCTAGCCAACCACGCATATTGCCTAACTAGCAATTGGGCAGAATTACTAAATCATTTGATCATTATCATTAATGATGATTTTAAACTCTATTTTTGAAGCTTAAGGTTGTTTATACAATGCGATCAATATCAATTTCTAATCGAAAAAGTTTTGGTTAAGGTGGGAGAAAATAGCCAAACCGGTTCAGGTTGGCGTCATTTTTATTTCAAAGTTAAATCAACCAACTGTGGCATAACATTCACCCAATGATTAATCTATATATCTATATTGTTTGTTCGTCTATTAGGTACGTCAAGTATATTGGACAAATATTGATATAACTTTGCGGTGGAGATAAGTATTTAAATAACTGACAAACACTTGGATCACCTCCTTATGTACCTATATTTGGGAATTTCGCTACTGAATAAATGTAAATTTTCTTACGTAATTAGACTTTTATTCGTCTTTAAATATGTAAAATATTTTTTTGTTATATCATAATTAGTAAAAGTGTATTTTAGCTTTTAAGAAATAACAGACAAACTAGAATGCCTAGGTTATTCAGTAACCCTGTAATTATGGTCGTAATTCAAGACTCAACTACTCAACTACGTACGTATAATGTTTTAAATTAAGAGTAATAAATATAAACCTAAATACGACGTACGATCTACACAAATACCTACCGTTGTAAGATTAATAGTTAATCCTATATACCTACTTAGTTGCTTATTTTCTTTTCAATCACAAGATACATCGAATGTAAGGTTCTATAACAAAATCGAACCCGCAACCTTACATCCGATGTAAGGACATCGGATGTAAGGTTGCGGGTTCGATTCCCGTGCGGGGTGAATATTTGTGTGAACCACAAATGTTTGTCTCGGTCTGGGTGTGTGTGTGAATGAGTGTGTGCGTAGTTTCTGATACCCTAGATACAAGTCACGAACTTAGGGGTCAGTTACTATAATGAGATGATGTAGTGAATGATGATTATGTTATTATGTTGTTTTTATACCCTAGTCACGTAAAAACAACTGAACGTACAGACTTCCCTTACAACCAGGAATGAAAAAAGATTTCGGCACATCGAGGAACAACATATATAATATTTTTATCCCAAAAATCTGTCGATAAAATCATCATTACTTCTTGTTGCATACACGGAATTCAATGAAGGATATTCAAAATGAATTCAGATACATTTCAACCCCTTGTTAGGGCAAAGTGAAACAATCCCCTCTAATTCATTAATAAATCAGAAGGAACAGCAATTATGTGGTTAAAATTACGGGCAGAGCAATTAAAGAGATTTGAATAACATAAATCTTAGAGAAGATTTATGTTGATTTAATGTACCTATTTAAACATTTTTTTCCAAAGGCTAAAAAGTTTGTGAAAGTACATCGATCTATGCAAATTCATTTAGATTTAGATCCAGTACTAGCTAATAACTAGCTCTATAATCTCCATTTAAATTAGTTTCTACTTAACTGTGTGTACCACTAGTATTTGTAGACTGGTTGTACTAAGTACTTATTAAATTAATCTAGATATAAGTACTTATACTCTAATTTCTGCTGCAATATAAATCTATATACGTGTTATAAAGCTGAAAACTTTGTTTGGTTGAACTCGCTTATTTCAAATACTGATTCGAATAAAAATAAAACTAAGCTCAAAAGCCGCGTGTCCACGGTGAGTTTGTCTTGTCGGATTCAAATAAGATAAAATTATTCAAGTAAATATGTCTGAAATAGACAAGATTTTTTTCTTTCGTAGACTAGACAAAATTCTTCTCATTTACATTTTAACTTTTTAGAGTTTTTCCAGCTCATGCTCAAGCTACATTTTCAATAATATCCAACATTGTACAAGTTGCACCTCGGAAAGTATGTTTTTAATCCTCTAACTGGGGGTAAAAGTCGATTTTGCGCTCTTGAGGGTTAAGTAAATTTGAATTTAGAACATCGTGTGCACTAAGTGTGGTCCTCAACTGGAGCCCCGGTAAAAAACAACTTTGCACTCTTGTATAACAAATAACTATTATGTATTTACAATGTCTGTAGTCGAAGGTACATTACATACTTATATACAGTTTGACGTCACAAATATGCCGCATCTATTTCTATAGCTAAAAACAAGGTTAGGCCTCGTATTTCAAAAGAACCTTCTGTATATCTATAACATAAAACTCTTCCGTTAATGAGTGATGTACTGACTGACTGACAGACAGAGAGAGCTGAAATTTGTCATGTGTGTTTGTTGGGGGAAGTAGGCTACCACTAAGAGAGGATTTTTGGAAATTCCCTCCCTAGGGGGTGAAAAGGGGGGGAAATTGAAAACTGCGTGGGTGAAACCGCGGGGCGCTGCTAGTTTATGATAAAAATGATTACCAACATTATTGAACTAAGTTTATTATAGGAATTGTAACATATACCTTTATATATCATCAAATCTAAGATTGAATTACTAAACAACGCATTACATTGTAAATAGATTGCTTCACGAAACGCAACATTGTTTTTATGGGGGAATTATTAACAAATTTTAATAATTGTGTGTTAATAAAATGTCTTAATATTTAATATACACAAAAAAGCTATTTTGTATAGCTACGTTAATGCCTAGATATGATATAAGATAATAATCTGGGTTCAGCTGAAAATTAGCGCTGAGACCATTGCAAAGTCATCGCTTTGAGTTGAGCTGAATAACATAACATAATCATTCACTACATCATCTCAATATAGTAACTGACCCTAACTACATACAATTTGTAGTTAAACAAATACTTACTATAAAAAACATCTATTCTATTCCATCAAAAGCGTTAAATTACAAATTCAGCGCCAATGAGCTAAGTATAAAAGTAACTTTCATAATTGACATATGTAATAATATAATACATAGATCTGCATATAATTTATTGACTTGGGGACAGGTGGACTTCAATTTCTAGCCCCCAGGCCGGTCCACTAATACAATTTGTAAAACGTTCATAATTAGACCGAGGTAAGTGAGCCACAATGAATCAAAAGCTGTAAAGTCGTCATTACACGTCGACGTCTCTAAAGCTGTAGATAATTTTATCCTATTTATCCGGAAAGTCTATTTACTTTGTACCTAAACGTTTAGTAAAATTATTTTGTTTATCTTCAATGTACGTCTCTATGCAATAAATTATTTTTTTAATTGTTATATTTTACCAGTTTTTTGGGTATGAAATAGGAGAAGAGAGAAGAAAGAGAGCCATTTATATTGACAGACTAGCAGCCCACCCCGGCCTCGCACGGGCTTAATTTTTCTGTTAATTTCCAGATTTTTTTCTAAGCACCTTCTTCTGACTTTTACAAATACACCACAAAAAACATATCGAAATTGGTCCAGTCGTTCAGGCGTGATGCCGTGACCATGGAAAATAGGGGTTCGTTTCTATAAATAGAGATTTAAACAACAGTATCCGAACACTTCTATTCAACTTAACCACTGTTAACGTGCTCTCAAGCATGGAGAAAACGCTCCTTATATCAACTACCATAATAATGACCATCCATCATATGAGATCGTGTCAGTCGTTGCTTACTCACAGATCGCAGGCTGTTTGCCATTAGCGATGGTCAATGAACGCATGTTAAAACAAAAAACTTTTTTTAATAATACGAGTTCATAAATATATGATTTAAAACGTCTTTCTAGAAAGAACTAATGTAAATATGTATGTACACTTTATTTATGTGAGTTTATATCATAGGTAAGATGCTTTGATATAAAATGTAATTCTAGAAAGAATAGAATTAATTACGAAATTTTTTTCACCATTTTCTTTAACATAATCATTTACTGCATTATCTCATTATAGTAACTGACCCCTAACTAAGTTCGAAACTTGTATCTAGAGTATCAGAAACTACGCACACACTCATTCACACACACCCAGACCGATATAAACATTTGTAGTTCACACAAATATTCACCAGTCCGGGGTGAATATTTGTGTGGATTCGAACCCGACACCTAACGGATGGCAGTTCGGCATGGTGACCACTCTATCATCGAGGTCGTCAATCGTCATAATATTTTTCAAATTTAGAAAACTTAAATCGTAGCTCGTTAAAAAGAAGGTAGTAAGATAGTAAACAATGATTTAAAATTAGAATTAAAAACAAATGACTGAGAATTGAGTCATCGTAACGAATTTTCTAGTAATCTTTGTAATTTTTTTGCTACTTATGTAGTTACTAGTTAGTAAGTAATAGTTAAACTAGTAGTTAGAAGGTAAAATTTGAATGAGTTCGCGTGTAGATATGAGATTAGAGACCAAAGATCAGGTCCATGGCTGGTTACCACGTGGTATGGAAACGTCACAGAACTGGTTATTACACAAGTCATTATTAGCTACCGTAGTTGTATTACAGCTATTGCTATGTTTACTAACATTTTGTCCTTTAAGACTACTCGTTCTTACGATTGAATGAGTTTTAAGGATTTGTAAATAACTTCTGTCAAGGTGCAAAAGGCCTTCGATGTGAAATAGTAAATATTACCTAAGAAAAGTTTGCGGGTTCGATTCCCGTGCAAGGTAAAAAAATGTGATCTATAATTGTTTGTATCGGTCTGAGTGTGTATATAAATAAGTGTATGTGAAGTTTCTGATACTCTGCTTAGATTATGGGTCAGTTTACGAAGTTAATGGAGCAATTACCCATCTTGCGTTGTTATATTTTACTATTCTAAAACCAAACATTTGCCGCGTAATAACGATGTAATTTTAAACGGTGGTTACCTTTCAAGGTACGTGATTACTGATTACCCAAACTGCAGCAGAACTACAAAATAATAACTCATTTTATGGCCAAATAACAATGTGTTTGTGGTCACAGACTATGATCATCACAATTGTTGTGAAAGTACCAGCCAATTGTTTAAGTACTAGGTATATCGATTACTATATAGGTATGCGCGCTCAACCAAACATATTAGTATAGATTTGTATCAGATTTAATATAAATATAGTCACATACTTTGACTAAGGTGTAGGCGTGTAGAGTCAGAAGCTTGGCTCTACATGACATGTGAGAACATTTTTGTAGTGGAAGTCATATGGTCTCGTCTTGGCAACATTTTACTTGAAAATATTTTTGGTGGTATACTTCTACCAAGGACGAAATTATTGCTATATTAAGACATAAGACTCAACGGGGTCACCCCCCGACACGATGGAGGCAAGATCTTGAGAGGTTCGACAGAGATTGGAAGGAGATTTGGGGGAGACCTTTGCCCAGGAGTGGGACAATACAGGTTGATTAAAAAAAGACATAAGACATTTCGGTACCTCATTAAATATGTAAGTATTTAAGTAAGTAATAATAAGTATTACAATAATTATGTACTTGACCTGCAAATTAATATAATTATGTAGTCAATACATAGATACTTAACCCAAAATATGTATATTTCTCATATAGGTACATTGCCATGGTGTTATAATGGTGTATAAAATTGCGTCAAACGTTATTAGTAGACACATAATATTTATATTAGCAGTATGTCTCATCATAATTTAACTTACGAAATACCTAAGACTTGAGTTTTTTGTGGGATATTGAATTTTTGAAGTATGAAGGAAAATTATATATGAACGAAACGTATTATAAGTTGTTTTAGATTTTTCAGAATTTTCTATTATATTAAAGAAACTTTGTCATACCTAACCATTTATACAACACTTTATAAATCAAACCACCCTATTTAGTGCACTGTGAAGTTATTCTGAATTTAAACAATGCACTTTTATTTAATATATTCGATTAGAAACTAAATAAATAATGTCACTGTAAACCAATTTATTTTTAACGGTTCTTTATTCAAACGGTCGACAAATTGATTCCGATTAAAAATAAAAATAAAATTAAATGCACGCGAGAAGTAGTATAAGCTCTTTTGATTATATTTGAACGTGTACAAGTTTTGTTATTGTAAAATTCCCGTGTAAAAGGTCCAGCTTATTAATGTTATTACCCACTTATCAACTATTTATAAGAACGTAAATTATACTCGTATAGGTATAAAAAATCGAAGTACCTATTTGGCAGAAAGGACCAACTCAATATAATCTATGTTTTCCTTAAAAAATATTTGAACCTTAAGGCAGGGCTGCTTGTCAAAATTCGGTTTTTGAGGGGGTGAAGCAGACGGGCGGACGGAAGATCTAGTCTAGACCCCAACGTGACTGTACAATCATGTAATCAGCGTTATCTCAAAATGATTATTGTCAGAATGTTTTGAATTATAAGGCCCGCCGCTGACTATGTGTATTTTTGTCCTATATTTTTGTGGTTTAACTTATGAGTCTCTATAGTATCATCAACATCAATCAACTTTTTTGTACAACGCATTCTGTAGCGGTTTACCCAAATAAGTCGAGATTAGATTACAAAACTATACTTTCACGAAAACAATAATAGCAAATACTTGAGATAAATATTATGAACAAAACTATATATTTTGGTAAAATATTAAACCTTTTTAACTCTATAATAACCGTAAGATCCGTTTGCAAATCACAATGTAACATAATCAATCATCTTAATGACTTTATTGAGTTAAATGCTAATGATAAATGATGATCTAAGACTAGATTGTGAAAAATATTCTAATATTATAAATGCGAAAGTAACTCTGTTTGCCTGTCTGTCTGTTACCTTTTCACGGCTAAACTACTGAACCGATTGATTTGAAATTTGGTACCGGGGTAGCTTATGGTTCGGGGAAGAACATAGGACTTTTTATCCCGAAGTTCCTACGGGAACCGGAAACTACGCGGGTGAAACCGCGGGGCGCTGCTGGTAGTTAATAAGTTTAACGATACTGCAATAAGTAGTAAATAAAACGCATGTTCATCATCAACGTTTGTGAACCACATGAATAAAATAATTACTTCGTACGGGAATTGACCCTGCCAAAATTGTTTTGATAACCACTCTGCCAAATAGTCTATGTTAGCAGGATTCGAACTCATAACTTTTGGCTCTAAGCAGCCTTTTGGGAGACCCATAACGTGTGGCTATAGCCAAATATTCATTATATTATACGGAACATGTTGTATCGACGAAAAGTAACGTATAATAAAATGTACCTTCACACCGTGATCTGACCTTGCAGTAGTACTTGTACTATCTCACAAGTAATATGAATGTGAAGTAACTAAGACAATAATACTAAACAACTATCCAACCTTGGAGGTTTTGTAACATTATAAAACTATTTGTTGACTACTTTATTTAAACCGCTCAAGTTTTTAGTTTAAAACTCTTCAAAAGTATTTCGAAAAAGAGTGGTGTAAGTAAATAAGTGTATTCGTAGTAGGCACATAAGTAGGTATTTTAGTAAATTTAAATCTGTTTTTAAATAAATAAAAATCAGTTATTATAATTGCCGAAATTGTTCCCACTTCAGAACCTTTGAAAATACTTCGCTGATTCTCGTAAATTGATTGTTATTTTTCTCCAATCTCTTAATATAAAGCTGTTGGTGATCCATTAACAAATAAAAATTTATTTTTTAATACGTTTTTTGTTTGCTTTGAAAGCCTCTGGAAAGCCCCGATTGCCAATTAGTTGATTAAAAAGTGTTTTTCGTGAATAAGGATCTATTCCACAAATAAATCCTCTAAGATCAGGATAAAAAGTAGTGAATTCTTAAGAAATTATTTTAAAACGTTTCATTAGTTTACTTTATGGAAATTTTAGATTATTTAGTAATTGATTGATAGAATAAAAGTTATAAGTAGTTACAAAACATTCGTATAAACTTTCACGTTCATATGAACGGTTCATATAAATAACATAACATAATCATTCACTACATCATCTCATTATAGTAACTGACCCCTAACTAAGCTTGGAGCTTGTATCTAGAGTATCAGAAACTACGCTCGCACTCATTCATATCCTGTTTGTCTCGGTCTGGGTACACACAGACCCAGACCGAGACAAACAGGATATTATTGTTTTTTTCACGTTTCATATGTCAATAACAAATTAATTTATAATCGATTTGACTTATAACAGTTATTTACAAGTTATATAATCTAATATTTAATAACAATATTATAAAAGGGAAAGAATAATATGTTTGTAACAAATAGGCTCCGAAAATACTGAACCGATTTCAAAAGTTCTTTCACTGATGGAAAGTTATATTATCAGGGAATGACATAGGCTTTAATTTATCCCTGAATTCCCACGGGAATGGGAACTACGCGAGTGAAACCGCGGGGCGCTGCCGGTAATATTATAAAAAGGAATTTGTTTGTTTGTTTGCATAGGTTGAGAAGACCGATATGTAATATCTTTCACTATTACATAGTTCACTTTTTAGAGGAACAAAGGCAGTTTTTTTTCTGATATACCCACAGGAAAGAGCTACGAGGGTGAATCCATGGAGTGTTGATAGTTATTTAACAACAATAAATAAACCTTTTCGACAACAAGCTTTTTTAGCTTTTATTGTATTGTCATGGGAATAAGTATGCCTTTCAGCTCAATCGACCAGAAGTGGTCGAAAATTGACTTGCAAGATTTGACTACAGACACTGGTAAAGGTGAAGCTAAATAAAAGCTTGTAAAAAAAAGGTAGAAGTCTGTATAACTATACAGAAAACTGAGCAAAGAAATTACTATTAATGGTTATCATTACGCATATTAATAAATTAAATTAATGTTGAGAGGTATCTCGGTAATTTCGAAATAAATGCCGAAACTTACAACAGTTTTATTTACTGCCTATATAATTATAGCCTTAGGAATGATTTATGATAGGCACAGTCTGTTTAGGTGAATTTAAAACGCGTAACGGAATTAAAATTTAAAAATATTTTCAACACACTTGCTCATAAAGGGGCTCTTATTTGTGCAAAAACAATTGAATAATGACACGTTTTATTCACTAGTGAGTTAAAGATTGTTTTTTTAAATTGCTTTGTTTTTAAAAAAGTTTCGACACCAAAAAAATGGTGTCCATACATTTTAAAAACAAACTTCAACTATGTTACCTTACTTTTGGTAGGTCTATGGTCGATTCCATTCATTCATTCATTCGTTTTTTTTTTAATATGTATATTCTTTTAGTCTTTGGCGATCACCATTGTTGTGTTGGATGCGCGCGAATAGAAAAACTGTTTATTTATTAGCGAATAATGATAATTTCTTCGCAAATGTGTTGAAAAACGTTGTATGGTACACGCGAGTATTGATGATTACTATCCTCGGCTATCTTCAGACCCTCGCCTGACGGCTCGGGCCTCAATAGCGCCTCGGAAGTAATCACCAACTTACCTCGCTTGTACCATAAATAACTATTTTTTACTATGTAGGTATACAAGTAATGCCTCCATCCGGTGATACCGATTAAGCTTCAATTAATGGGTTATCCTCAATTAATATTTTTCAAAAATGGATCAGTAATTTTTGAGATACGCGTTAAAAACGTCCAAACAATTTTCTTCTGCCTCTATTTGTTATTAACAGTTTAGAAATAGCTAAAGATTATATATAATTGCTAATATAATGGTGGCCATTGACGTGTCAGTAGAACTGATCAGTCCAGAAATAAAACAGAGATGTAACTCCAAAAGTTTTAGATCAACTAGATTTCTCCACTGAAATCTGGAATCGCTCCAACATAACGACCATTTTCGGATGGACACCAGTTCAAGTGATCAGTTAAACTGACTCGTCAATGACCATCTTAAAAGTTTATACCTTTATAAAGTGTAACTTAATTATGATAAAAACATTAGCAGCCCATCAACCTTTACGTCTTTTCAAAACTTTCTAGATAGAAGTGCTAATTAAAGAAATTAAATGTAAACAATGCAAACGCTTCGAAAAAAAATTACCGTCGATGAAGTTAAGTAACTTTTCACTAAAAGTGGCAATTAACGAGTCAGTAGAACTCGAAAAAAAAAAAATTTCATATACATAGTGTGGGCCCGCATATATATTTACTAAAAAAGAGGGACATTGTTGCACATTGTACATTGTTACTGTCAATGGAAACAATGTTTTTACTTAAATACCTAATAAAAATAAATCCGTATATCCATTCGTCACGCTATAACCCGAGAACGACTGAACCAAATTGGATAATTATTTTATTCATAACAAATTCATTGTGTTCGTTATGACAAGGTATGATTATAAACTAAGTTCGTAATTAAGTTTGATGTATAAATTAACTATCATACATAACATAATCATTAACTACATCATCTCATTATAGTAACTGACCCCTAACTAAGCTTGGAGCTTGTATACAGGGTATCAGAAACTACGCACACAGTCACTAATTCACACATACAAGTTAAAACTTTTAAAATTATAAAATACTAGAGAACTTCAAAGTACTAAAGTTCTTTCAAGACGAAGTTTCAGACTGAGCGAGGTAAGCTACTTAGTAGTACATATTATGTACATACTTAAAGGCAAAGCGTCCGGAAGAAATGTATAATTTCAAAATTGATGCTATTTTGTCACAAGTTGACATTGATGATATGGAAAGTTATCAACAGAGATGAACGAACTCAAACACTAGAATATTCTCAAAAGGAATTGTAAATGGTAAAATAAGCACATACCATTATGCTGAAGTAAGCTTGTGACCTATTTACACATAGAAGTACCAAATTACAATATTTTATCATAGTACCTACGCATGTGGCATGTACCTCGGTACTATCAGAAGGTGAAAATAGATACCTTCTTTGAATTCATATGAATGCACCTAACAAAGCAAGAAATTTTCCAGCGACCTATTTACAAGTGTTTTACTATTGCGTCAAAGCTTTAGAAACAATGTTTTATTAAAACGGTTTAAATTAACGTATTTTAGTTATCTCTTTGTCTTCATCGATTGGGAAATTTGACGAGATTAATCATAAATAAAGTGAAACATTCCCATGAGAAAACTTTCCACACCATATTAAAGATATAACCTTAACACGATTACACCTTTCGTTATATAAACAATTTTTCCATTCCGAATCAGTGAGTTGGTTAACAAACGAAATGATTTATAAACGGTTACATTCTGCCAACCAGACTGTTCTACACGATTCTACGGTATTCTACGAGTATGTCGAAACTTATGGTTTCCGCGACACACAATTATAGAGAAAATTTTCACGGATTTAACTACTTTTGTTTGTGTAAAAGATTACTGCGTTTGAAAATTGATTGTCAAACTAAATGTTTTACTTAATATGTTCTTAGGTATAAAAATAATGGTATAGTATATTTTAAGTCTATTATTTTAGGGGATGAAGCTTTGATAAACATTATAACATTTAAGATGTAAGATAATTTCAACGTTAGGTCATCAACATTGGCCTATCCATCTACGTAAGATGATTTAAGTGGCGTCAGGTGGTCGTGGCTGTCACTCCCGCATAGGACTCTTAGTCATGAACAGAAATGTCCTACCACAAACTGCTTTACTTTTGAACATTTTCAGAATTAACCACCTATAAATGTGTGTGTTAGCGTAAACCGATAAACCTTATAATTTTCCATTTTTAGCTTTTAAACAAATACTTCAATGAAATTCAGTTTCAATTACATCAGGAAAAAAGCGTGAATATAACTAACCTTTGGCAATATTGATATATTTGATTAACAAGAACACTTCACATTGAAATAAAATTAACAGATGTTTGACGAAAATATTTTTGTTATAAACTGACGTTTTGAATACTTTAAGGTGGCTATTGACGAGTCAGTTTAACTGACGTCCATTCAAAAATGGATTGATTCCAGAATCCATTGGGGAAATCTAGTTGGCCTAAAACTTTTGGAGTGACGCCTCAGTTTTATGTCTGGACTGATCAGTTCAACTTCGTTTACAAATGTAATTTGGGGACAATATTTATTACTACCGTAACTAAACTAATGTCTCCCACGTGAAGGTAATCAAGTCGAGTCTGATGGCGTGTCGCGATGTTTGCTATTAAAATTCGATTACAGCGTAATTGAACTGGGGGTCAACAATTAATTATAATGAATGTACGTAAATAGTTGTTAGTGGGTATTTTTATGTGATTTTATGTAGTTTTTGACGCGTGTTGAAGGTAATTTTAGAATATCACTACATAGTATAAAACAAAGTCGCTTTCTCTGTGCCTATGTCCCTATGTATGCTTAGAGCTTTAAAACTACACAACGGATTTTGATGCGGTTTTTTAACGAATAGAGTGATTTAAGAGGAAGGTTTTTAACATAATTTTATCCCTAAATTATCAAGGAAGCGGGAACTACGCGGGTGAAACCGCGGGGCACTTCTAGTTTTTGATAATGTGGTCTCTGTTCTGCACACAGGTCTGATGGCAGTCGATCTACGTTAAAAGCTAATATTCTGCCGAATCCGCAAAACCGTTTTATAGAAAGGCTTGGAAGAATACTTTCTTCCAAGCCTTTCTATAAAACGGTAATAAAAATATTTTTCAAGCTTTATATAAATTAATAATATTATTTTTTTATCCCTTTTGTGCCTTTTTAAATTTAGATTTAGCTTAAGAGGAATATATAGGAAAGGAAGTACTGTGTTTTTTAGAAATAAATGTATAAAATATGGGTCATAAAATTATGTGAAAGTAACCACACTAAAAAGCAAATCAGTTTTGTTTGTTCCAATACTTAATGATACATATATTTAATACAGACGTTGCTTAATTACGTTGCCAAATATAAATGTACGAGGCTACTCTACTAGATCCATTGACAAAAACTATTTCTTAACATAACGCGCCGCCTGGTGAGGTAATTGTACCATGACTATGAGTTTTGGGCATTCGATCAAATCACGTTATGTTATAATATGTAGCTGTAATATGTAACAATGTCTCGCAGTTTTTCGGCCTGACCCCGTAGGAAATTTGGGATGAAATATAATTTACAATATGCGGAAAAGAGTAAGCTTTCTGATGGTGAAAGAATTTTGAAAATCGGTTGAGTAGTTTTTGAGTTAAATGGTAATAAATAACCAAATTTTTCCGCTTTATAATAATTTGTGAGTATGGTGTGCTCACTCAATGTTTTAATACAAAGTTGAACGTAATTCTGTAATTACTTTTAAATTGAACCATTCTTAGTTATGATGTCGATAAAGGTTTTAGTATACCTCTAATTATATGTTTAGTAATTTTTATTATTGAGTTACTTTTTTAAATGGAGGAAGTTGTCTATAAAGATAGTGTTTTGTTTAATTCACAATGGCCCTTGAAAAATGGTTGTAATAAATGGAATTGAGAATATTGTTTTAATGTTTGTGGTTAAGTGGTAATGGTGATCATTTTCCCTTTAACTGGTTGCGAGTTCGATATTCGATCATAAAAGTCAGGTATTTACTGAAAATTTTATCAATATTATAGCCTTGAAAAAATTTAAGAAACCCCCAACACAATTACTTTCAAACCCCCATAACTTTAAAACGGGTCAACCGATTTTCATCAAACATGTCTAAGAACACTCGCACGTAAGTCTCCTTTAATACAAAAAAAACTAAATTGAAATCGGTTCATCCGTTCGGGAGCTATGATGCCACAGACAGACAGATACACATACACACACACACACACAGACACGTCAAACATAAAAAAATATAAAAAATACTAGTAAGTAGTACTAGAGTTAAATACTAGAAGAAATATTATAAGTAGTAATTATGAAAGTAGTAGTAGTAATTATAAATTCTATGGAAATGGAAAATACCTAACACGGTATCGAATTATGAACAATAAAATATTATTTTTCATAATATGTGAAATGTTTGATTAATATCAGAATTATACAATCAAATTATCATATTATAATGATGTTTACAAGTTTAAATTCGGTTGCGTGATCAAAATAACTTCTACCAAATCAAATTAAGGAATCGCTCTATCATTTATATGCGTTTGTGAAAATATTAAGCTTTTCTTTGATATTTATTAAGACGAATTATGGAGCGAACTATGAACATGTAATTAATACAGAGAAAATGTTTAATTATTAGTACCCAAGCAAAACAATCAAAAAGCTTTTAAAAGCACTTATTTTTGTAAATAGTTTTTTACTACTTGCCAAAAAAAAATCTAGAAAAGTAAATTATTATACAAACATACTTTTTATAGTACAAAGTATTTTATGCTGTCTGCAAATAAAATTAGTACCAAATTAGATACGATTTATGCATCTACCGCTCTCCTATTAACTGAATTTATTACCATTACATGCATTTTTTAGTTATTATAAATCATGTTCTTACTCACTTGGGATTTAATTATTTAAGTGAGTGTTTTACAACATTGTTTGTCTATTTATTTATTTATAGCCGTCGTCAAAACAAGTTTTAAGTAATTAAATGAATTTAGAACTTTATCATTTATTTTTTTATTATAATCCGATCCTTTTGACACATGTAATTTATACTGCAAAGATGGTTCTAATTTAAACCTCAAAATGGTAAAAAAAATATAAAATTATTTATTTAATCAAATACTGTGTCGTTCTAACACCACATACAGAAAGACTGACAAAACTTGATCTATTTATTATACCTTCTATGTATACACCCCTATTTTGAAATTACGGGACTTATTTAAATCAGAGTATCTGTAGCAGTAACTGAATCCATATATCCAATAAAAATATCAAAAATGATAGTCGATTACTTATCTTTAAAAAATACTAAATAAATGTCGTAATACCAGACGGCACACTAGCTATCAAGTATTCTGTGACGGCTCGGGTCGATGACCGCGCTCAGCTGTGTATCGCAGCGTTCGCCTGTTGTTCGGTGTAGAATAACAATAAAATTCGGCGGGATTTTGAAAATTTTGACTTACCGTAACTTTTTAAATAAAAGCAAAAGAAAAAAACTAACTTCACTATTATATTGTCACCCGTCGTTTACATTAGCTGTGTGATTAAGTATCTCGAATTAAAAATAGGGGTGTATATATTATATATATAAAACTCTTCCGTTACTGAGTTATTGTACTGACTGACTGACAGACAACGCACAGCCGAAACTAATGGGCGTAGAGAGCTGAAATTTGGCATAAAGGATTTTTGGGAACTCCCCCCTGGGGGGAGAAAAGGGGGAAAACCCCAAATTCTACTGGATGTCATTATTCCACGCGGACGAAGTCGCGGGTAAAAGCTAGTTATTAATAATTCGCTACAGAATTATTATTCTTTCTTTCGCCATGCCTCTAAAAGTTATAAATAAATGTCACAAACAATCCTACAAATATGATTGGACCTGGGAATCGAACCCGGACTGCTGGGTTTACTCCTAACGGCCACCGCTAAATCCACCACCAATGGTGGCCGTTGTCGCTTTTAATGTTAGTGTGATCGACCACAACAAGGGGCTCATGGCACTAAAATTAATATTTTTGTGCAAACGGCCCCTGTGGATCACAGTCACACCGGACTGCTGTTATTAAGTAATTTTATTATCAAGTAAATTAATTGTTTTGTTTTTGTTACGTTCGCTGCGGCATTGTTAGTAAGTACATGGTGTAAATAAATAACATGTGTATTTATTGTACAAATGTACATATGTATATTGACTGATATACATAGTTTTGCGTGCGTTTAATAAGATTTGTTTATTAGAAATATCTATACTAATACTACAAAGCTTTAGAGATTTTTGTTCGATTGAAACCACTAACCCGAGGAATTAAGTACTGCTTCGAATTGAAAATTCTTTTAAATTTTAAAATCCTAATTATTAGGTTTTATTAAACTTGATTTAAAATGTAACGCAAATAAGACCGTTGTAGTTAAGGAGTATTTCTAAATTCAGGAGTTTTCAATATTTAAATTTCGTTGTCGATATAATTTGAAGCTATGAAGATTTCTTTTGTTTGGTTTCTTCGACGCTATAACGGAACAACGGATCGACCTAATTTGTTTGTTGTTTATGTATTCATTTATGGATATATAAACACGCAAATCTCATTTATTCGTGAGTTTTAAAAAAGTGTTAATACTCTTTTTAGGTAGGTTTCAAAATAAAAAAAATAAGTTTTTTTTTCTAAAGGATCAATAAAGATTTTGTCATTTTAATTCTATATTATTTACGAAAAATTGTTAAACAAAAAGTATTTCTGCAAAAGTGCTTTAAAAATCCATAGTTTTTTTTAAACTCGTAATCGAAAATGCAGATAAGTACTTAAGTAAGTACTTAATATTTATTGGATATAGACTTATAAACTAAATCAAAACTATTATTTCAGTGTCGAAAATAACAAACAAAAATTACTTGTTTATTTGATATGGTGAAAGAAGCAAACAAAACAAAGACGAAAAGCCATTCACCTTTTTATTTTTAGCTCTCCTACAGTGGGACAACGGAATACCAAATCAAGTCATAAATATCTGATTCTGAATTGACGCATAAATATTTAAAACGCTAGAACGCCCCGACTTCTTATATTTCCATAAATTTTCCGTTCCGAAAAGTCCGTTCATACAAACTTTTACACTAATACAAAAAAATAAAAAAATATGTAAATGTGCCCACATTTACATATTAGTTTTTCCCTATTAGTAGATGGTCATTGACAATGACAAGTCAGTTTAACTGATCAGTTGAACTGACGTCCATCCGAAAACGGTCGTCTATCACCGATTGCAGATTCCAGTGAGGAAATCTAGTTGGCCTAAAACTTTTGGATTAACGGTACAGTTTCATGTCTGGACTGATCAGTTCAACTGACTTGTCATTGTCAATGACCATCTACTAATAGGGATGACGACTAAAAAAAAACTAATTATCCGTCAGATAGGTCTCGAAAAAAGATTGTGTCGTATCGTATTAATCGTATTTTATTTTTATTTTGGCAAAAAATAATTAAGACGATATTGAGCAGAGAAATTTTGTGAAAAAAAATAACCTAAGACGATACAGTCCATAGAAATATTGTGAAAACAATCCTGTAATATACAGAAAATTCCAGGATATCCCTGTTATTTCTCACCCTTCACTCGTGCTTTCTCTACACTACAAAAAATGCATTTGTCTGTCACTCTGATTTGACGTGAAAGAAAGACAAAAACAACAACAAACTAATACTTTCACATTTTAAGATTAAGTATATCTAATTATGTTTTTATTTTATGTTCAACTTCAAATATACTGTAGTCTGTTTTATTAATATTCTTTGTATAATTATAAAATTTATAGAATTTTGTTTGGATATAAGAATGCAGTGTAACATTTTTAATGTAATTTATTTTAAAGCACCAATTTATAAAGAAGTATAAATAAGAATAAAAAAATAAAATATAATGATGAGTTTTTTTTAAGGCAATAGAAAAAAAATATAGAAATAACAGATTCTTGCGAAGTGAAAAAGTATCGTTTCTTTTAGTTTGATGTTATTTAAAAGATCGTATCGATAGTGATATTTACGCGGTAAAAATAAGTGTTGCAAATCTGCACGAGATCGAGTTGTTTATTAAGAACATCTTTGTAATAAACATGAAACCAACGGCAAAACATTTTGTAATTATATTTTAGTAAACAAAATAATGTAGAAATCATTTGTTGTTCCTTTCAAATTTAACTATATAAAAGTAAATATTAATGAAAAGAAATTGATTTTCCAAAAAAAAATAATTTCCATTATCCAAATAAGAATATTTTCTTACGAAAAAGAAAAAATAATGTCTTTCTTAAAAAATTCAATTATATGAAAATGTTGAAATCGATTATGGTAAAAAATGCGTTATCGATCAATGACTCTCGGAAAAGGAATGAATTATTGAAATCACTTTACGACAAAGGAAGATTTCCGACAGAGGTAAAAGAACTTCAAGAATGAAAATAAAATTTAAACAAGGGCGTCATTTTTTATTTGCACAACAAACAAAATATTAACTCTATTTTAAAATAGTTCAAACTTTGAACCAAATAGCCGATAAATATCTAAAACAGGTTAAAAGCCATAAAAAATTAAGAAGGCTCTTCGATATTTTCGCGGGCTTTGAACCGATGACCCGGTGTTATTTTTGTGAATAGATAGTTATTTACGTTCCGTCAATATATTTTTTTTAATTTGAAAAAAAAGCATGTATCCGGGGATAGTCTTTAAAGTTTATTAATTTAAAAAAGGAAGGTTCACCGAATTTATTTAATTTTTAAAGCTGAATTTTATTCTTGGTTTTAAAAATGTTAAAATATTTAAAAAAAATAACAAAAGTTGATTTTAATCCCGTTATAAAATCGGGATAATTAATTTAAAACTCTTAGTTCCAGAATATCATATTAAAATGTTATTGAAGGTATTTTACAAATTAATTTGTTTAGTTTTTTGATCATAATCAAATTACTGCAAAGAAGGAAAATAAAATTAATTAAAAAATTGCCTGATAAGGTATTCTTTTAAACGATTGGATGTTTTTTTATTAATTTTATAAAAAAAATCAGGTATAAATAAAAACTTGTCTTTGTAAGTAAATAAATCCGGATGATAAAACCTTTAAATTTAATAATAAAATAAAATTAACAAAATTGGTTTTTATTCTATATTTTTTTTTTTTTTTTAATTTATTTATATTGTAAAAATTAAAAAAAATAAGAAATTAAATGAATATATGAAAAATAAAATCTATACTTACATCCCAAAAAAATATAAAACATATTTATAATCTTGGAAAAATGCGAAATAGTTTTAAAATCAATTAAAAAAATGGCAAAGTTAGTAATTCCTATTAATTTCAATATTAAAATTTCACCGAAGATATTTTACAAATAATTAGTTTAGGTTTTTGATCGTTATCAAATTACCGCAAAGCAGGGAAATGAAATGAATATAAAAATTTTAAAGATTGCCTGAAATGGAATTCTTTTAAAAAGGGGATGATTTTTTATTTTTAGATAAAAACAAGTTAAAATATATTAAAATTAAAAAGTAAGAAATCCGTATGAGATAAAAAGTTAAAATAAGTAAAATAAAACCTTTCAAAAAATATAAAACAATTTATAATCTAAGAAAAATGCGAAATATTTTTTTATATCGAAATAAAAATTAAGAAGAAAAAATAATAATTCCTTAAAAACCCTCAAGTAAACCGTAGTATCAAAAAAAGAAAGAAAAAAATCAAAGAATAAAATAAAGAAAACCGAAATAATTATACCGCAGCATCAAAAATGAAATAAAAAAATATTCGAAAAAGAAAAAAAGAAAATTGAAAAAAGAATGTAGTCTATTAAATCTACGCCAATAAAAAAAGTAAATCGGAACACTCACTGGAGGTTCGATGTTTGCGGTGGCTTGAGTGCAGGCTGCGACGTTCCGTTATGTACTGAGCCATTGTACGCGCTGTTTCTGAAGATAACCGCTTAAATCTACTAATTTGGGATGGATTTATGAAAAATGCATAATGTATCTAACACAATATTTGTTTAGTTCGCTTCAATTGTATAAATTTATTGTACTTTACAAGCTTTTAACGACGGCTTTGTTCGTATTTTGATTGATTATTCTGTCACGATTAGACCGCGGGTCAATGACCTTACAAAAAGGGTCATAGGTAAAGGTAATGGTTGTAGAACATGTTGATAGTGAATTGGCGACTCTTGCGACTCATATTGTTATGAATAAGAAGAAATAAATAAACAATTAAATAATTCACAAACGCGTTGATTTCTTTTGTTACGTTAAAAATGGTTTTCCATTAGAATTATATTAATATATTATATACTTTTATTTTTGAAACTAGCATAATATGAACAATTATTTTAGATTGAATAATATTAAATAAACCTTATTTTAAATACTCAGAAATAAATTATAATGTGTCATGATAATTGTTTATACGTATAACGAGTGCCTTGGCAGAGATTTATAAGATATCTAGACGAAAAAAATGCATTTCACGGTACGTAGACACTATTAACACTTAGTTTAAATGAAATTAAAATAATTTTGATTATTTTGGAATGTGTTTGAATAATATTAAGTAAACACGTTGTTACTTGTTTTTAACTTCCTGGGCAAAAATAAACACGTTGATATCAGTAAGATTAAGTTTCAGAACGACTTTGGAAAACCTTTCAATAAATAAAAAGCTGCGCAAAAATGTTTGACGGTGACCTTTGCCCAGCATTGCAACGATTCAATAACAAACTTCACCGTTTTATGCCTATAATGTTTAAACTTTTTTAAGCTACATTTTAACACTCATTTTCTTTCATTATAAACTTTTTAAAGCTCGGGAAAGCTTGCAAAAAGTTTTTGTTAAAAAAAGTAGAAAAAAAACTAACAAACACATTGTCAAGTTTTTGTTTTTTATACGTATTCTAGGTGCGATTTAATGATGCCTGTCGCTGGGATAGCTACTTGGTAAGGATAAAGGATGCTCCACTTACATGATTTTGCTGACGTTAATGGAATACGCTTATCATTTTCTAGTAGCAACAGTCACAGATTAAACAACAGTATCTATGGAGTATTGTGTATACTTCTGATATCAGTGCCTTTTGGAAAATTTCCACGAATTAATTCAAGATATCTACTTCTAACTTTCATTGTATTCATTTATACTGACGTAGGTTATTTTAACTTTATGCATTTTTAAACTACTTATCGGATTGCAATGAAATTTTGTATAGGCATACTTTGGGTACTGAGGAAGGATATGGGCTATATTTTATCCTTCTTTTTCATCCAGGTTTCCCGGTAGAGACAACATTGTTTCACTAATACTATTCACCTTATTGCTATGCAATTAGGTTGTTTCAACGCTGACAAGTAGCTACTTTTGTATCACTTGGTTTCAAACTACAGGTAATATTATTCAAAAGTTACAATCTAATATTGTTACTTTTAAATAACGTTACTTTGACGCTTTTATTGGTCAAGAGACTGATGTCTGCCAAGCTCAGGTACCATACCAGGGTTCGATACCTGGATATAGCTATGCATGTTTGGTATGTTTCAAACATGGTTCTCATTTCAGATCACCCACACGTGGCAAGATAATGATTAAAATGTTTATTCCTCTTACATTACTTATACCATCAGTAAGAGTTGCTTTGCAGTAGGTACCTGAGTGTATAAGTATTAAAATGTTTTGCGAATCTCGGCCTCGTGTATACAGGATTGGTAAGTTGGATCCAATGGAGGGTTCAAATTAAATATTTATAATAATAATAATAATAATTTTCTAGTAGCAACAGTCACAGTAAAATTGGTAAATAATAATAAAATTGGCCGCAGGGCACCTTTGAGGCGGGGTGTCGGGGAGTAGCGACCCCGCGGACCTGACGCGCTCCCGGGGGAGTTCACCATTCCTCACCTCCGCTTGCCTTCACTGGCCGGCGGAGTGAACACTGACGGGGAACAGGTCCCCCACCTCCGTGCTTGCCTTCATTGGCCGGCCGGAGTGGAGCCCGCGAGAGCACTTTGGTGCTCGGAGAGTGAGAGGCGTTACGTAAGTGGTGAGTTGGCTTAGCATGAAGCTGGACCCTCGTGCTCAGTGGATCGCGGTTTAAAACCCAGGGCGTCTACTCCACTCTCAAAGCCGCTCGTTTCATGTTGCCCCCTTGTTGCGATTCGAGCGACTTGTTTGGGGGGCCCAGTTATAGAGCTGGCAAGTCTCCATCCGCCACTTCGTACATGTTTATAGCATTGTATCGGCGGGTGTCATAGTCCCCATAGTTCCCCAATATCCAGTCCATTAAACATCCCATTCCCATAACCCAGTCGTAGTTTTCCATATATTTGCAATAGTCCCAGCAGAACCGGGGACTGTCCTTGGATGCATTTTATAGTGTTATACAGGGATAGTCGCCGGATTGTGCATCCTTTACACAAGATTAAATATGTCAAAGGGCTTCCGTGTGTTGGCTTTGGCCCCATACTAGCCTTCCAAAAGACCGGGACTCCTTAATAGTCCCGTGAATGGAAAAGAAATAATAATAATAATATATCTTTATTGCAGACACACGATCCATATTTGCACAAGTTACAATAAAATAGTATAAACAAATAAAAAATAATACAACAAATTCGTCATTTTCATTTGTCGAGGTAAATATAAGAACTCAGAAAACCTTACAAGAGAATCGAACCCGCAACATTACGATGGCTACTGTCTCTCTACTTACTAGCAACATTCAAAATGGTGATAAATTTATATACAGGGTGTCCCAAATAGAACGGTCAGTGGGGGGAAACCTAAAACTATAATAGATACAAAGATCTGATCTTAGGAACCATGTCATCGATTTGAGCAAAAACAAAAACTACATTCACAGATTTAGAAAAAAGCTATTACTCTCTCCGAGAATCGAACCCGAAAGTTTTGAAAATTTTCATGTTCGTTATATCTGAAATCAATTGTTCGACTCCAAAACTAACAAATTATAAATTGTAAATATGTATAAAAGATATCGTTTATTTATAGTTATTTATGGTACAAGCGAGGTAAGTTGGTGATTACTTCCGAGGCGCTATTGAGGCCCGAGCCGTTAGGCGAGGGTCTGAAGATAGCCGAGGATAGTAATCATCAATACTCGCGTGTACCATACAACGTTTTTCAACACATTTGCGAAGAAATTATCATTTTTCGCTAATAAATAAACAGTTTTTCTATTCGCGCGCATCCAACACAACAATGGTGGTCGCCAAAGACTAAAAGAATAAAAATATACTTATTAATAAAAAATCGAATGATTTAATGAATGGAATCGACCATAGACCTACCAAAAGTAAGGCAACATAGTTGAAGTTTGTTTTTAAAATGTATGGACACCATTTTTTTGGTGTCGGAACTTATTTGAAAACAAAGCAATTTAAAAAAACAATCTATAACTCACTAGTGAATAAAACGTGTCATTATTCAACTGTTTTTGCACAAATAAGAGCCCCTTTATGAGCAAGTGTGTTGAAAATTAACTTTATTTTCAATTTTATAGTGGGAAGTTAGTCTCCCTCTACAAAAGACGCCTAAATTTTCACCCAAAATAGCTTTTGACTCGTGGACCACTTGAATCCTTTTTTTTTGAGGGAGGAAGACTTTACGTCTTTCCTTTGTCCAGGGGAACGACGGGGTATGTCGGACTCGACTGTCTGACTCCAAAAGTTACAAATTGTAAATATGTATCCCACCAAAAACATTCCGTAAAAAACTAGCCAAGTCTGGATGGAGCTGCTTGTTTATCTCTAAAAAGTAATGAAATCTAGACAAAGTCGTGCCTAGTCTAAGGTTCCTTACTGCGATATCTTTATTATTATAGTTAATGTTGTGTGACTTGGCCGTTGAAGGGTACACGGGAGCCCCTTACAAGGGGCTCTTATTTGTGCAAAAACAGTTGCATAATGACACGCTTGATTCACTAGTGAGTTATAGACTGTTTTTTTAAATTGCTTTGTTTTTAAAAAAGTTTCGATACCAAAAAAATTGTGTCCATACATTTTAAAAACAAACTTCAACTATGTTGCCTTACTTTTGGTAGGTCTATGGTCGATTCCATTCATTCATTCATTCGATTTATTTTTAATGAGTATGTATATTCTTTTAATCTATGGCCGATCACCATTTTTGTTTTGGGTGCGCGCGAATAGAAAAACTGTTTATTTATTAGCGAAAAATGATAATTTCTTCGCAAATGTGTTGAAAAACGTTGTATGGTACACGCGTGTATTGATGATTACTATCCTCGGCTACCTTCAGACCCTCAATAGCGCCTCAGAAGTAATCACCAACTTACCTCGCTTGTACCATAAATAACTATTAAATACAATTAAGTTAAACACACATTTAAATATTTTTATAAAGAATAGAAGCGAAATAATTTCAGTAAATATGAAACTATCTCCCCGTGAATTGTTATATTTGGCTTTGAAGCCATTATGTGTGTTTACGAGGACTACAATGCCCTTTGGGCATGCCTACAGGCAGTCCTTTACAAAAATTGGGATAAGAAGGTGATGACAGGCCTATTGCCTTGCTATTCAGTAAAGAAAGACGAAACTCGTCCCTGAGGTCGTTCCAACCCCGCATAAAACGTAAGCGCGTTCTAACTTTATACACCGCCATCTAGCGCCGGGTGGGTAGAACTGTAAGAATAGAGGACACGGGCAGCACTCGTAGAGATTTGTTGTTGAAAACGAAATCACTAAAGTATTTGAATAAATAGAAATTATAAGTTAAAAACAAATTTATTTAAGTATTTTTCAAGCTTTTATTTAGTTTCACCTGTCCTGTTGTCTGTAATCAAATCTTGCAAGTCATTTTTCGATCACTTCTGGTTATACGATTCAGCTGAAATTTGGCATACATATTTCATAAGAAAGTCCCATGAAAATGCAATAAAAGCTAATACAAAAATATTGTTCTTAAAAAGTTTTTTTAAGAACTTTAAACTTGTTTTATTATTAATACAATAAGAATAAGTCAGTACTGCAATGCAGACATTAAACAACGAATAAAATACAATTAAAGACAGCTGTTGGTTTTTCAGTAAAATAAATATTACTTTAGAAATAAGGGTAGCAAACGCTAGGCTTCGTGGGGCTCGCAAGCTTTTTGATAACACTGCCTTGTGCGCGCGGCATACTAAAACTTTTAAGGGTTCCGTAGCCAAAGGGTAAAAAAAAACATTTTCACGATGGTTGTTGCCCTATTCCTACTAGATGGCGTTACCTGTCTCATTGTGGAATTACAATGTAAAATTTCATGACAGCCGCGGGTAAAAGCTATAGCCCATATTTTATCCCAGTATGTATAACACGGGAAAGAGAACTACGCGGGTAAAACCGCGGGGCGCTGCTAGTTGATACTAATTTGCATAATTTTAGCCTAAACGAGTTAAATTAAATATAGTTACAAGAAAGTGTAACAAAACCAAACACAATTTAGAATGATTATCATAACAGTTTATTCAATTAAGTATATCAATCTTAATATTATTCATAACATTGTTTATACTTCAAATACTCATATTAATAAATAGGTATTCATAAAAATATTTTGACATACACATAAATCTATATAATAAAATACATTAAATAATCAATAATATAATCATAAAATACTTAATACAACTCAACATTAATATTTAAAGAAAAAGAAGAAAGTACTTTAACGAAGTCGGGGTTAAACTTGTGACTCGATTTTTTATAACTTTTTCAGAAACGCAAACGACAAAAGCATGATTAATTTCATTATGAGCTATACAATACATAAAGTATTTCGCCTGTATATTCAATTACCTTTCACTGGCTAGTGAAATGACTAGTTCGTACAAAAATGGAACAAATCTTTAGTACTTTCACATCAGGGACAATGGCAGCCATGACGAGACTAACGTCTCCATAAAGAGGATTTTATGATAATGGTGGAAAAGGGCTATTATGCTGTTGTTTAAACTAAAATGGGAACAGTACAAAACCAATTGTTCTTACCAGTGTTCATTGTTTGCTAAGAAGCGATTTAACTTAACTATTTTTGACTTCACATAAATGTTTAAATCATGTACCTATTTAAATTTTGAAGACTTTTAAATGAACCTTAGCTCCAGCCATAGCCGAAGACTCACAGACTAAATAATATTTTAATTTTCTCAGACTATTATGTTAGGGGCTATTTTTTCCATCGCCATATAACTTTATGCGTGTAATAATTTTGGTCAGTTATTTCATACAAAAACTGTCCAATATTATTTTATTCCTCGAATAAAAACAATCATTGAATTAAATATGTAATATAAACAAAACTCGAATAAATTATAAATAGCAGACTCAACTTTATAATTACTGTAATAAAAATAATTTTCGATTACTATTTAACAATAACATTGAAGCGTTAGTTAAATTTAGCTTTGCTTTGAGATACAGTTGACGTATTTTAATTAATATCTTGCTAATGAAGCTATGAAGCTTTAGACAATACTCCATCT
Organism: Timandra comae; assembly: GCA_958496195.1. NCBI lineage: Eukaryota > Metazoa > Arthropoda > Insecta > Lepidoptera > Geometridae > Timandra > Timandra comae. Next base: position 17,011,393 of record OY292353.1, read on the forward strand.
TAGATCAAGACTCATGTCGAGGTAATAATTGGGATTGCTTGTACTTATACGTTAATACATTTAATTTTGCCTGACGCTACGCGAAGTGAAATTAATTATATAAATTATTTTTATAAAGGATTAATAATAAGAGACTAATAAATAATGAAAATACTTATTATTAATTGATATGTTAAAGCTTTTAACGCTTTGTTAGGTATCCGTAGCCAATTTTGAATTATTACGACTCAATACGCAAAACAATATATTACTGGCTGCTTATAAATTAATATAAAATACGAAAAAACATAGATTTTGTTAGTGGTGTTTCTTCTCGCCTAGGAATCGTAACGGAAAAACCAATGCTTTTAATTATTTTTAAATTAAAAGCTTTTGATTTTTAATTTAAACAAAAATATGTATTATCATAATAAAAATAACAACTGTATTTGTTTTTAACTTTTATAGGTTTCCGATACCAATTGTCAAATTAATTTATCATAACATAATCATTCACCACACCATCTCATTATAGTAACTGACCCCTAACTAAGTTCGAAACTTGTACGTAGAGTAATTGAGTCGAAATAATCCAAAAACATTACAATAACTTATGAATGTTAATTATTTTCGGTTTGAATGCAGTTTCATATCTCCGAGTTTGTGTACGGGCCACATACACTCACACCCGGCCGGTATCACCATGGTTCTGGTTTCCCAACAGTCACTGGAAAAAAATATTTTTTTAATAGGATTTAAAAAGTACCGTGAAGAATATAGGTGAGTGAGAGCGTACGTATTTAGTAAGATAAAAAAAGTATTGGTCCTATAATTCGAATTTTAAATGTCCAAATCAACAAATAAGTAATGGCTAGCTTAGTGTCAGTCTGGACTCTGATATTATGTAAATATGTATTTCACATTCTTAATCGAAATTGATGGCAGGTGGCTCAAGATTCTTGAACACATAATACAGTGAGATAACAGTTTCCAGAACGAAAAATGAAGACATTTACCACACCTCCACTATCAATTACTTTCAGATGGCAAGGGTCTTTGCAGAGCTGATAAAGAGATAAGTACCTACTTACTATTTTCTGTTTATATTCGATCGGAGAAGTGTGGGCAAAAGTGGGCTCGCACATAAATTAAAACGATCGTTACCTACATACTAACGAAGGTAAGATAGTTATGAAATGTGCCTCGATCCAACAAAACTTGCAACATTGATAGACAAATTATGCAATTAATATTCTTTTTAATGAAATTAATGTAAAAGGGACAAAACCCTATGTATGTACATAATATATGAGGTTGATAAGTAAGTATATATTTAAACGCAATTGTATAGTGCGAGTTAGAAAAAAATAGCTTGATTCTAAAATCAATTTATGAAAAGCACCAAGAAAAGTGATTAAAAACTTCATCAAACTACTTATGAGTCTTTTAACTTACTTCTAACATCATGATAAGCATTATGTTAAGGTTTTATTATAGAAAAAATGGTAAGAATTTAATATTTATTAGTTTCATGAATTCCAATATTAATGGATAGGTGAATGCATAAAGATCCACTCGAAACCTCGGGGTTAACTGTTCAAATTATACACCACATACTACCTACTAACCGCAATAAACACTTTGGATATTACCATGAATATTAGATACTCTACTAAAATTACAAAGTGTATAACGTATACATATTTATTCAAAGTCTAAAATTTCAATTTGCATAACAAAGAATTGATGACATTAACCTTGATGTCCGCTGAAGCAGTTAACAAACAAACAAAATAACAAACGGATCGAACGGTATACTCAGAAATTATATTGAAAAATAAGATAAGTAAGTTTTTCATTGTTATTCAATTAAGTTTGAAAACAAGTGAAAAATTATAGTGAAAGAATGTGTGTATGTGTAGAGATAAAATGAAAAATGAAGACATTACAATCTTTGCAGAACACTGGACTTATCAAAAAAAAATATTTCTTTATAGAAAAATTGCGGGGTACTATTGGAATTCATGTGTATATTTATAGTATGTGGGTGCTATCCGCCACCCCATTTTTGGGGGAAAAACTTTTACGTCCCTTTAATGAAAATGATATAGGAATTAATTATGTTATTACCTGGAGTAGCGTCTTCGTGTCAAATGGATAGTTTTGTTCCATTGTACGCAAGAAAATCCAAGACTCGTACAAATCTGGAAGGAAAAACATTTATTTACAATACCTACTAAATAATGAGCTTTCTCTTCACAATGTAACTGGTGCAACTCCTTCCACATGCTTCTGTACAAAGTAGACTTCTCTTAATCGTATTTCTTTTTAGGTTTCCGTACCCAAAGGGTAAAAACGGGACCCTATTGCTGACTGACAGACTGCGCTGTCTGTCCGTCCGTCTGTCACCAGGCTATATCTCAAGAAGGGTGATAGCTAGACAGTTGTTTGTATATTTAAATACCTAGTTGTTTTTCAAAAGATATTCATGTAGAAATCTGTTGTTGTGCTCGACTTTGCATATTGATATAGGACCTATGTCCTATATAAAACTGCACAATTGTACATTAAATATCAATTGGTCAGACCGGAAGAGAGCAACAGTGTTGCCTCATTTAATGCTACTCATTGAATATTTGATGTAGCCATAATAAAGCAATATCGAGACTGAGATAAACATTTATAGATCACACTCATCAATATCATCAAACTTATATATGACGACCTCGATGGCAGAGTGGTCACCATGCCGGACTGCCATCCGTAAGGTTGCGGGTTCGATTCCCGTGCGGGGTGAATATTTGTGTGAACCACAAATATTTGTCTCGGCCTGGGTGTGTGTGTGTGAATGAGTGTGTGCGTAGTTTCTGATACCCTAGATACAAGCTTCGAGCTTAGTTAGGGGTCAGTTACTATAAAGAGATGATGTAGTGAATGATTATGTTATGTTATTATAAAGATAGATAGATAGACACAACTCTTTATTGCCTGTCACAGATTACACAGCACAGGTATAAAAATTTACACAGTAACAAAACAATAAATAAAATATTACACATAGAAAGAAAAATGGCCGGCCTTATCGCTCAAAGCTATTCCTTCTAGGCAACCTTAGGAAGAAACAGTCTCTGGTTAAAGTTTAAAAAAGATACATAATACACCAAAAGATAAAACCTATTCATAAATATCGAGGTTAACATTTTTGGATTACAAAACTGTCATGGGAATCGAACCCGCTACTCTTTAGACTACCAATAGCATGGGGACCACTTTGCCAGTTAGCAGGCTAATTACCATAATGTGATTAAGGCTGCAGCCAGAGAAATATCGAATATTCTCCGCCTATATTTTCAACTCCGTCAGAGAATGTCTTTTGAAAGCAAAGGTGCTTTCAAAAGAGATCTTATAGAATAATTTATCATCATTATCAGCCTTATTAGTCCACTGCTGGACATAGGCCTCTTCCATCCAATGGTTTCCAGCGGGGATGGTTGATTGTGGCCTGCATCGAACGGTTTCCGGCAACCTTTACCAGGTCGTCCGTCCGGACAGGTCGTTCCACACTGCGCTTCCCAGTACGCGGTCTCCATTGGAGAACCTTCCTGCCCCATCGGCCGTCAGTTCTCCTCTTAGGTATATACTTAACTTAAATATTTTGTTACCTCATTAGTCATTCCAATTTCTTCAATGGTGGCGGGAGAGCATTTAACTTCTTCGTAGTAAGCTGGTCTGTACTCGTATTCATTTGTGTTGAGTTTCCTGATTTTCCTCTCCAAATGACATATCGGATAGTGTTTCTGCACCAACAAATTATTTTAAATCAATACTTCCTAATCCTAACTAATATTATAAATGCGAAAGTAACTCTGTCTGTCTGTCTGTTACCTTTTCACGGCTAAACTGCTGAACCGATTGACTTGACATTTGGAACAGGGGTAGCTTATGGTCCGGGGAAGAACATAGGCTGTAGCATGTTTTATCCCGAAATTCCCACGGGAACGGGAACTACGCGGGTGAAACCGCGGAGCGCTGCTAGTTTATTATAAAGCGAAGACTTTGTTTGGTTGAACGCGCTATCTATATCAGGAACTACTGGTCGAATTAATAAAAATCTTTCTGTGATAGATGGCACATTTATTGAGGAAAGCTAGGTATTATCACGCTACGACCAAAGGAGAGGAGTTAAGGCGGGTTAAGCCACGGGGCGTCACTAGTGAATAAATAAAATTTGTTAAAAGGTAACTAACCCTAGTCTAGGCTAGCCTAAAATAGGCAGATCCTGGTGCTATAGCCTACCTAACCTCCATTTTAAATACCTTATAGACTAAACACATATTTTTCAATAGCTTACATACTAACATACATTTAAATGAAAACCACTCATTGACATCTTCTCTATTAATAAGCACGTGGCGAACAATCAATGTCAATGAAAATATTAACCTTTTCGATAATTTTATGTTTACAATAAATCATGTGTGTTTCAATGTGCTGTAGCTAGTTTACTAGATTGAAAAATATATGTGATCCTTTAAAAATAGTGTTAAGTTTTCCCAAAAAACTTCTCCTACTAGAATTCATAGGTGGCGATTCACGAGTCAGTCAACTGATCAGTCAAGACATAAGATTGTGCCTCTAAAAGTTTTAGGTCAACTAGATTTCCCCACTGGAATCTGGAATCGCTTGACGATCATTTTTGGACAGACGCCCGTTCAACTGATCAGTTCGACTAACTCGCCAATGGCCTGGATGGTGATGAAGGCCTTAAAAAGCGCAGTGAAAAGGGCTACTTTTTGGAAAAAAGACTTAACTGAAGAACCTGAGACAGTAAATGCATGCGTATTAACCTCAAATTCATCAATACACTGACAATGACTGTAGCCTGGGCGATGAAAGGTTCTAAACTAAACTATTCTCTAAGCTATTCGGTGCATACCTCACAAATTTTCATATTATTCATATTGGGAGAATTATATTAAAGAAGGAAATAAATGTTGGGACTGACCTGGATTCCGAGTTGTCTTAATTCCCGTTCCCGTTCCCGTTCCCGTTCTTGAAGTGTTTCAGTATATTCCGGTAAAGACTGTGAAAAGGTAAGTATGTATGCAAATCATCATTAGCGTGCTGAGTCCACTGGGCTATAAGTAATACTTAGTACTATCACGAAAATGAAGAAAAATCAGACAGAAATCTATGCTTTAAGAAGTAAAATTAAATAATAGAAGAAAAGAAATGAAAATCTGTTCCAAAAATCTGTACTTTTCAAAACTATCTAAAAGGAGTTTCCATAATAAGATCAGCTAGTTTCCTAGCCCAAAAATGGTTGCTACTAATATAGCTAGATTTAAAAACCTATATACTACCATTAGTGCGGACTCAAGTAGGCCGAAGCAAGGAGATCATGCACAGGTGGGGTTACAGTATAGATCTATGTGTTGTTTCCACCCAGACAATGGCACATCTCCTGACTTGCCGTGCGTGTCCCTACCCCTACGCCTGCACACACTAGGATTTTAACAACGCCACTGATAGCGCCATATCGGTGGCTGAGTTTTGGTCTTAAAAATATGAGTCGACACGCAAAGAAGAAGAAGACTAATTAGTGACTAACATAAACTCTAACTAAAAATATTTCTAGAAGCTTCCACGTCTCTAGAACTCACGTCCGATGGGTCCTCACAGTCCTCTTCCTCCACCTTTTCTTCATTCACATTGTATTTGCGGTTCTTCTCGAGACGTCCCAATACAGTATTCAACACTCTATCAGGGTTGGGTATACGTAGAACGTGTTCAATGAAGTCTCTAGCGAAGTCTTCGCCTGAATTGGTTGATGATGACGATGCTATGCATAGGATGATGCATAGTGCCTGCGGACAATGGGAGCTCTAAGTGACTTATGTCGGCTTTTTTAAATATGAAACTGTTTTTATGGGTAGTTTCTTTTTTCATATTTATTTTAATATTCTTACAGAATTAGTGAATATAAATAACTAGTATTTATTTCATAATTTAGTAGGTATAAGTAGTAATATTTAACCGACAGTATAAAACAAAGGTTATCTGGAAATTTTCAGTTGTCAAACACTTACTTATTAAAAAAAGGTATTAAATATCAACATTAATTATACAAGAAATTATATGATTATGTATGATAATTTGTCGTCATTTGAGTATTGTTACATAATAACCTTTGTCTGTTCAATTTTGTATGTAAATACATAATAGTCATTTAACCAAATATGTATGTGTCGTCTCCAAATCTTATATATATAAAAGAAAGTCGTGTTAGTTACGCCACTTATAACTCAAGAACGGCTGGACCGATTTGGCTGAAAATTGGTGGAGAGGTAGTTATGAACCAGGAAAAGGACATAGGATACTTTTTATCCCGAAATTCCCACGGGAACGGGAACGGGAACTACGCGAGAGAAAGCTCCATAAAACTTAGATGGTTGTCATGGAAACTGTATTCTGACGTTTATTTGTCAAATTGTTTATATGCAACAAAGACCACTGAGACACCATAGACATATGAATCAATTTTAGCAGAATACCAAATTTCTGAAATTCCCACGGGAACGGGAACGGGAACTACGCGAGAGAAACCGCGGGGCACAGCTAGTTAGTATATAATTAATGGTGAAGTATCTAGGTGTCTGAGTTTAGCTCGGGTTACAGCAAATTATCCGAGAAATGTGAGCTAGCTAAATCGAATTACAACCCTGGTAATGTCAACAATAGACATTAATTAAAGCTAATAATTGTCTTTGTTACATTCAAATTCCAGAATGTTAGGCTTTGTCCTGACCGACTGACTGATGGATCAATGCACAGCCTAAACCACTGATAGAGATCTAATATATTAAATACTTATAAATACCACAATTTATATTCCTTACTGAGATGGTCATTATCCAGTCAGTTGAACTGATCAGTCCGCACATAAAACTTGGCTTCACTCCAAAAGTATTAGGCCAACTTGATTTCCCTAATAGACTCTGGAATCGCTCCGGTGATTGACAACCATTTTTGGATGGACGCCAGTTAATCAGTTAAACTGACTCAATGGCCACTTTAAAACCGCAGAGCACAGCAGAAATATGGCCTCGATTTCCAGCTAGGATGAAAGTGTATCGAAATATTTTGTTTTGGCACCGTGTGCAGTGTCAATATAATGTTATTCATCTGATCCATTGAAATGTTACATTTTTTAGGCCTAACCTTGCGTTTCTTAGAGGACGCAATTTTATTTTTTTGACGTGTAGGGGGGGTAAGTGTAAAGCTAAAATCAAGTTTGTGGGGTCGCCACCCTTGTCCCACGGCCGCCATCTTGAAAATAGGGGTTGAAACGGTTTTTACGATATATCTCTTAAACTATTTATCTGATAAATTTTTTTTTAACGTTTTTTGTTGCAAATTAAATTCTCTATAACTTTGGTCCAGTAACTTTTTGTCGTAAAACTATAAATATAAAAGTTATAAGTGAAAATGTACAGAAATTCGAGAAAAAAATTACCGAGAATGCTGTCCAGGTAGAAAATACCCAAGCGACCATTAGGGAACAAAAGAAAAGCTGCTATTATTATTATCATTATTTCTAACCTCTCTTACTGTACTATTCTTTTTTTGAAGTGAAAACTTCTTTAGCGGCGCTGAGCACTTTTTTTTGTATGGGTAAAAACTTTCAAACTCGCGTCAGGGTCACGTGATGCTGATCGAAAAAGCGTAAGATCGTAAGATAATGATAATCAAGACACAGAAATAAACCCGAACCAATAAAAAAATAAAAATACTTTTTTATACTTATTATTATTAAACTTATTGTACATATTATACTTATTATTCTGACGACCTCGATGGCAGAGTGGTCACCATGCCGGACTGCCATCCGTAAGGTTGCGGGTTCCATTCCCGTGCGGGGTGAATTTGTGTGAACCATAAATGTTTGTCTCGATCTGGGTGTGTGTGTGAATGAGTGTGTACGTAGTTTCTGATACCCTAGATTAGATACAAGTTTCGAGGTTAGTTAGGGGTTAGTTACTATAATGAGATGATGTAGTGAATGATTATGATGTAATGAATGATTATATCTTCAGTGCGATTTCGTCAAAAGAGTCAATAATTAATTATTAATAACATTGCAAAATTACTAATTAAAAGAATTATAATAACAAAAAAAAAAAAAAATGATGACACATTATTAGTACCCAAGCGACCATTAGGGAACAAAGAAAAGCTGCTATTATTATTATCATTATTTCTAACCTCTCTTACTGTACTATTCTTTTTTTGAAGTGAAAACTTCTTTAGTGGCGCTGAGCACTTTTTTTTGTATGGGTAAAAACTTTCAAACTCGCGTCAGGGTCACGTGATGCTGATCGAAAAAGCGTAAGATCGAGGGGAAGGGAGAGGAACTAGTATCTCCCACTCTTTCTACCGTGCCTGAGTGTGCTGCAGCGGTATCCTCGTAACAAATGTCATTGTGACATTGCCTCCAGACTCTACCTCGTGGGTGGTGAGGAAAAGAGTCAATAATTAATTATTAATAACATTGCAAAATTACTAATTAAAAGAATTATAATAACAAAATAAAAAAAAAAAAAACTGATGACACATTATTAGTACCCACGTATAAAATATGTATAGTTAGAAGTACTGAAAAATAGTACTCACTTCGGAGCGCTGTAAAACCTTAGCTATTGACTTAATGAAAAAATGTTGCATATAAAAGTTGTCGAAAAAACGATCTGCAAAAATGGTCTGATATCGTTTTTTCGTAAAATGATAAAAAAAAGTTATATCGAAAAATATATTTTTTTCTCGAATTTCTGAACATTTTCAATTATAACTTTTTTATTTATAAATTACTGGACCAAGGTTATAGAGAATTTAATTTGCAACAAAAAACGTTAAAAAAAATTTTTATCAGATAAATAGTTTAAGAGATATATCGTAAAAACCGTTTCAACCCCTATTTTCAAGATGGCGGCCGTGGGACAAGGGTGGCGACCCCACAAACTTGATTTTAGCTTTACACTTACCCCCCCTACACATCAAAAAAATAAAATTGCGTCCTCTAAGAAACGCAACCCCAAATGTAACTTTTCAATGGATCAATCCTGCTCACGATGAAATGCACTCACAAAACAATTTCGTTCTAAGATTGTGTAGGTGTTATGTTATTTGTTATTGGAAGTAAGAAATTATATAACTTGTTTATTTACTAAACAGGATCAGTTAAGCAACATCGGCATAATAGTAATGGGTGGCCCGATATCAAAATTACTAATTTCGCATGTCTATGCTAACCCGTTGATCCCGATTGTAACATCTTCGATAGACGCTCTCAAAATCTTTGGTATTATCCCTGAACACAACAATAAGAACTCACAAAGGATCTTAACTTTGGTCTAAATAACATAACAAATCATTAACTAGATCATCTCATTATAGTAACTGACCCCTAACTAAGCTCGGAGTTTGTATCTAGAGTATCAGAAACTACGCACACACTCATTCACACACACACCCAGACCGAGACAAACATTTGTGGTTTACACAAATATTCACCCCGCACGGGAATCGAACCCGCAACCTTACGGATGGGAACCTGGCATGGTGACCACTTTGCAATCGAAGTCGTCAAAAATAAGCTGAGACATTTACAAGGCCACTGATAGCGCTATATCGGTGGCCGAGTTCTGGTCCACAAAAATGAGTCAATACCCAAAGAAGAAGAGAGACATAAAACTACACACTGAATAGTACTACCAGCACATATGCTGCCCGCAATCAATAAAAATCCAACAATTGCTAGTTCTACACAAAATAGATATAGATATAAGATTAGTCCTAACAAAGTATATAAAGGCGAGGTCTTATCAATCTATCCACTGGTCGCCACGCGAGTAAATATAGTATTTGTGCGTACAACTGGCGATCCAGGATGACCTATTCACCTGGCAATTAGTAAGGCCGAGTCGACCCCATCGTCCCTGACACATTGCTCTAACTATTTGGATTGCCTATGTGTACATAACTGAATTGAGTCATCGGGAGCTCTCGACATTCTTTAATCCGACTACTACGAGTAATACATACATACTTAGATGGATTTGAGTAGGTTTCTATGTAAAAAAAATGTTAGATAGGTATTAATCGATAATGTAAAAGTTATGGTGTAAGGTGAAAGGTGGATTTAGGAACTTGTTACTTTGAATGCCAAAATGTCATTAGGATCGAAATATAGGGAGAATTATTGTTTAAAAACATGGGCATAGCAAAGATAGTAGATTACTAAGATTGGACAGGTAATAAATATTTATTAATAAGTAGTAAACTTGTAAGAAAGTAAGTATGTGTAATAAATATAAACGAAATCCGGTTACACATTTAATGTGATTGGGAAACAAACATTCAAAACATCTTTGCAAATACTTATTTGTCGAATCGTCAATAGTTTAATACATAACAAATAAGAAGAAATTCACACACTAAACGGTTTATTGAACATAAAAAAAGTTGCGTTAAGTACATAAGTATTTCGTCTTTTATATCTTACTAGCAGCGCCCCGCGGTTTCACCCGCGTAGTTTTCAAACCCGTGGGAATTTCGGGATAAAACGTAGCCTATGTCCTTTCCCGGACCATAAGCTACCTCTGTACCAAATTTTAAGTCAATCGGTTCAGTAGTTTAGCCGTGAAAAGGTAACAGACAGACAGACCGAGTTACTTTCACATTTATAATATAATATATATAGTAAGGAAGTAAGGACTAGTAAGTAAGGGTGTAAATTCAAAACAATTTAAGTACTTACCTACTTCGTTTGGACCTCAAAGACACATTTAGGCAGGTAAGTACCTTACTTTAATAAGATTTTCAGAAGTTCTACCCCAAAAGTAGCAAAATTTTAATGAAAATATGTCGTTTTAGAGGATTCAGTAGATTTTATGAAAACCTATGCATATTTTTAGGCGATATCTATTACAGCAGATTACGAATTCGCCTGTAAATTTTGAAATAGCAAATTGTTGTTGTTCATTTGGCTATAATTCGTACAGTTTATAACTGAATCTAACTGCGCATAGTTTTGGAATACATTTGGTAAGTTCCTTTTTAAGTATAGAGAGAGATATTGCGGAAATCTCGACCATTATTAGATCAAGACTAAGGCCACTGGCTGTCTTAGACCAGACTTTATCTTGAAAACAAACCTTTGATTTTGATAGCAAATGGAATGATAATGAACTTGATTTAGACTACTTTCATAGAACATATGGACTAAGCAGCCACTGGACTGGGACAGAAATTGATATATCCTCGATCGCCATCCATATAATAAACATTATCAATATTCTATCTAAATACCATATCGATGTTTACAAATAAAAACCGTATAGGCACAGTTAGCTTAGAATCATTGTTAATGCCGTAACAATCACAATTTCAGTCGTTCAGGTAGGTATGTTCGGTTATCGGTACGCCATTAAGAATAGGATGACGTATGCAACAAAGAATCGCGTCACATTATTCTCTTGATTAGTCGCAGTCGCCACCGATTGGAGGTAAATGCAGATCAACACTGCTATGACAGAATATTAGAGTTTGCCAAACATTTTCGTATTATTTTTAAAGTAAAAACATTTATTTTGATAAATTAATATTCATAAATAAACCCTAGTTTATGTAAAATGCAGTTATGTATAAAATATTGCTTTAAAAACCTTCTAAAGTTACGTCCGAACTATAAAAGGTAAAAAAAGACAGCACTTACCTGGAAAAAATCACCAAAAAATTCGACAAAAATAGTTGTGTTCCAATCTTTGTCGTAAACAAGTTAAAAATAGCACTAAAAGGATATCCTGACAGTTAAAGACAAAAAAGATTAATACTTTTAAGAGTAGAAGTGGAGATAAACATTATTTTCAATTGGTCTTAACGAACTGTGATTGCCAATCCGTGCGGTGACAACTTTTGCCCGCGGCTTGCGTCCCGCACCGTGCATACTCGTACATCTCGAGTTCACTACATTCGTCACAGGCACACAACATCTAGATGTCATCTAAGATAATCATAACAGTGTTTAAATTAAGAATTGTGAAATGGATAACGAAGTTCAACATCTGTACTGCCCAGAAATTTGGATGAAATAAGTTTTGTAGTGTTTTAAAAAGGTAAGTTTGTGTTTTAAATAATCTACCTTCTTTCTTAGTTACTTTTCTTTGATTTTATTACTTAAGTATACTTTTTTATTCTAATTTTGAATGATACGTAAATTAATACAACTAAATATGTTTTGTTTTATGTATAAAATTGTATGTGGAATCAGTATTAATGTCAATGTGAGATTTAAATAAGCACGAGTACCTAATACGAGTACGTGTAGCCGATAATTTTATTATAACCAAACCAAAATAATAACTAGATACTATGAATGAATAAGTAGGTACAGCAAGAAATTATTTTGACATAATGTGTTATTTAATTTTCGAGAATATTTAGATGTTAATAAATACTTAAGTAAATAAATGTTTCTCATAACTTTATATAGGTACATACTTAGTTAATGAGTTAATTTACATATTAAAAAAATAACTTGACAAGAAATTGAGAACAAACACCGCAATTATTCAAAAATGGCGATTAATTTCAATAAAATGTGACCCGCCGTGTATCGGTTAATTGAGTTTAGCGCGAGATTCATTGCTTCCACGCACTCGGCCTCAAATAGTACCGAACTATGAAGACTAGACACATTTAAAAACACTAGAAATTATCTATGGACGTGTTTTTTTTTCATGTATAGCTCATCTTCTTTTTCTATATTTAAAATTCAAAGTGATTGACTGATAGATCAACATATAGCCCAAACCCTTAAGGCTGGTAACTTAAAATCATGCACACGTATTCCTTTTATGACGTATGCATCCAATAAGGAAGGATTTTTCAAAATTCAACCCCCAAGAGGGTGAAAATTAAGGGGCAAGACCGTGAGGCACTGCTTGTTGGGTATTCGTTAAAATGTTCAATAGTCACTAAGATTCACTGTTGAGTTGTGCAAAAATGAGCATGTTTTATAAAGTCCAACTGCCATTATACTAATTGTTATCAACGTATTGACCTTTGCCATTGCCAATGCATTCAGTTTGAACAGGGCTAAACCATACATTTAAAATGTGTTTATAGATAACTAGTAGCTCCCCGCGGTTTCACCCGCGTAGTTCCCGTTCCCGTGGGATTACGGGGATAAAATATAGCCTATGTCACGCACTGATAAATTAGCTTTCCATTAGTGAAAGAATTTTTGAAATCGGTCCAGTAGTTTCGGAGCCTATTCATTACAAACAAACAAACAAACAAATCTTTCCTCTTTATAATATTAGTATAGATAGAGAAAGAAGTGAAAAAAAATTGGAAACGAATTGATGTTGTCTTGTATTAACATAGTTTTTTGCCTGGATACTTATATTTTTAAACAAGGAGGTCAGGACACTACATACACATGATACACAGCCCGCTTACCGTGTTGCGTCGGCACTCAGCGCCCAAGCGATGTCGCCCCCGGGGGCTTTAGTGGGTACCTCCACCGCTTCGTGCGGTGGAGGTACTTCGCTCTCTGGAGGATACATCGCGCTCTGGAGGATGAGTCCCACATATCCTGCTGCTTCGGCGCGGGGATGCCAAAAAGGCCACTACACAGGCCAAAGTACTTAAAGCACTTTTGTTTAAAATAATCAGCCAATAAAATACCATTGCTGGACAAAAACACTATGATATTTATTCGTACAACGAAAGTGTAATTATCACGCGTTTCACAATTCAGGAATCGAACCGGGCTTGATAAAGTGCATTTAGACACAAAAAACTGCTAATCATGCTTCAAAAAACAATTTTAATAATGCTAATACAGCAGTTTGTACCAATTAAGACAAATATCTTTCCAAGTACTAGTACGTGTTTACTTATCCCCTTAATTAGCTTTGACATCAACGTTTCTATCTCCGTACCTAGGTCTCGAGAGAGGATGTATTGTATATCTAATTATTATAAAGGGTATATGTTATGTAGCTTATTTGAAGGTGCATATTGTCAGAGGTAATTTAATTGTACCTTAGTGTTCGAACTGGGAGCACATACCGGGAGTGAGTGACTAATTGAATGTAGGTACTAAGTAAGTATATCTTTGATATCTATGTTTGTTTGTTTGTAATTGTTATTAAAAACAAAATAATCAACAAAGTCTATGGAACAGAATCATTTTTTATTCAACTTTTTGACATACTCAGATGTGTGTTTTTCTTTATAGTTAACAATTTTGAATTTGGAACAAATGAGATAAAACTTTTTCCAGCCTTTTTAAATGTTAGTGGCCAGTACCTTTTAACGAGTCACTAAATAATTGAAGAGCATAGAAAATTAAAGCCTCTTTGGTTAAATTCGATATTTAAATTTGGAACAAATTAGTTTAAGCTATTCCAGTCCAGCCTATATTAATAAAAGTTAGTGGCCAGTACTATTTTTACGAGTTATCCAATCAATAAAAAAAATGCTTATTGTCTTTTTAACAGTTGAAGTAGTTTGTTTGTTCTCTTTACTTTGTTGTGTGGTGTATTGTTGTTACAAAGTAAGTTTTAAATGATACGCAAATTGCAGATTTTTATCCGTTTTAAGATGTCAAGATAGATCTTTACTAAGTAATATTGTAAGAAAGTGCATCACAGTTGGCCCTTTCAGGAAGCTACAGAACAAAAAATCAACGTGATCATTTTGCATTTCAATAGTTTGTGGAAAGTATCTGATTGTCATAGGTTAAATTTTATATCGATTTCCTGTCAGTCTTAGTATAAAATCTCGGGAAGAAGGTGGACTAATACATTAAGAAATATATTTCCGATACATTAACACGTTTGCAAAATCTCAATATTATTTGCTTATTTTTTGAGAAAATTTCAATTGTAAGACAGTCTAAAAATTGTTTTCAAACGTATCCATTTTAAGTAAAAATAAAAATCAAATTCGTTATTCAATTTATTGAAATTAAAATCTTGCAGTTTAATAATTTAATTGAGAGTTACAAAAAAATATAAAAGCAAAGGGAGTCGT
This sequence comes from Timandra comae, assembly GCA_958496195.1. Classification (NCBI taxonomy): domain Eukaryota; kingdom Metazoa; phylum Arthropoda; class Insecta; order Lepidoptera; family Geometridae; genus Timandra; species Timandra comae. Next base: position 17,026,474 of record OY292353.1, read on the forward strand.
ATTTAATTTAAAAATACGTTTTAAGGTCCATTTCTTTATTCATTTTAAAAAAATTTTGACTGATATTGTTGTTTGTGTTTTCCAGTTAACTACGAAGTCAAAATGAGACGCACGAAGCGTGGGGAGTTCAACATGGAACCATTTATAGAAAAGTCACATGTTTTCTGCGTGAACACCGTTGAAAGGTATGTATCTTATAATTTTTTAAACATTTTAGTCAAAACTGACCTTTAATACCAAAGTATAATACAGTCTAATTTTGGATCTCCTTTTGAAAACGTTTAAAGGAAGTTTTCTAATTGGAGGCTAGTCTATATTTTCCGAAATAGAATAAGTACTTACTTAATAAGTAGGTACTTTTATTAAATTAAATTCACTCACAATCATTATTTGAATTTCATTTTTCTTTGATTTTTTATGACATTCGTGTTCAGAACCGATTTCTTAAACCAAAAGTATCTTGTAATTACATATATTTAATGAGAATCTGCCTAATTAGTTAGTTATATTTTCCGTTTAAAGTATATGAATATTTTCCAGTATGGGTTCGTTATTTTCCTTAAACGAAATGAAAAGATTGCGTGCTACGGTTTTTAGCGTAGCACTTAGCAAGCCGTGCTAGTGTAGTATCATAGTGTAGACCTTACTTTGTTTTAATACCTTAGGTATTTATTATTTTAATACTTACCTTATTTTAATACATAAGACAAAAGATAAAAGGCGGATACGATTAGGTACATAGTGATTTCTATTAAAGCACTAAAATTATTATCGTTTTTTTTGTCAATCGGTTTTCACCCCCACAAATCGTCCATAATTTAAGTACCAACTTATACAAATAAATATAGCTTACAAAATCGGTGCACATATATAATTTAAAAAAAAAAACATACTGGCTGAAGGCCGAATCGTGAACCTCCTCCTTTTTGGAAGTCGCTTGAAAAACAATGGATTTCGTATTACATAATGCATCTAAGTAACCAAATAAATTACGTAGCACGGAAACGCGGACCGAAAAACAGAATTTATTGTGGATTTTTTACAGGAACTTACAAATGGTACAACTTACCTTTATAACAAAGTTCTTCAAAATCATGATTACAGGACTTAGTCGACACAATTATAAAGTAACCGAACCGTTCTGACTGATGAAACTTTATGAATTAAATCCGTGATTTGTTTCCCTTTTATATCACAAAATGTAATCTCAATTTATTAATTACAATTGTCCAAGTGTTTTATTAAAATGTTTCTGTTAAGCTCCGACAATAGAATAGTATGGATAAGATAATTCGCGTCGATAGACCTATCTATACTATTTGAATATACTTACTGACATACATACATATTATCTAATAAGTATGTATTGTTATGTTACCATAATTGTAAATGTTAATAATTAATATGTTTAATAATTAATTAAATATGTTATGTAGTTTTTACAATATATTTTGGCACTACACTACTTAGTAACTGGTAAGTATTTGGTGAGAGAGACAAATGGCAAGAGGTGATAACATTCTGCGAAGAAGTGCTCGTGCAGAAGGAGGCTGCCGAGAGAGTGTGTGTGAACCGGTGTGCAGGGAGGCGTCGCAGGGCCTATTAGGTCCACCAGCCACCCTAACATAGGCCAGCGGCGGTGAACCCATGACTGTCAGGGTTCGTTCCGTCCACGTCAAAAGGCCTAGAGGTTGATGCGTAGGCAAGTAACGCAAAACAGAAGGACGACAAGACAAAGTCTGTCATCCGGGCACGCTCCGTGTCCAGAGGAGAAGCTCTGCAGAAGAGCTCAGCACCGCGGCGTAGCGGATGTGCGGCCCGCTTACCGTTGGCACTCAGCGCCCAGGCGATATCACCCCCGGGGGTTTTAGTAGGTAGGACCTCCACCGCTCCATCTTGTGGAGGGTGAGTCCCACATACCCCGTCACTTCGGCGCGGGGATCCGTCAACGCATTCCCTAGGGTCAACAAAAAAAGGTTTTTTAAAATACACACTTGAGAGTCCTTTCAGTATTTTAACCGACTTCACAAAAGAAGGAGTTTATCAAATCGACCGATATAAGTACATATACTTACCATGGTTTTTTCACTGCTATACTTAACAATAATCCTATCGATTTTTTTACTTATTATATGAGTTACAAAACCTTATCCACATTATTCTTACATAGACA